>JAWDGP010003139.1:12500-60000 GCA_033675545.1 Elysia crispata | reverse complement strand
GGGAGAGAAGGAGTAAATATTAGTCGGTTGACATAAGGATTATGGATACATCAGTAGGCCTTTAGGGCCTTTATAAAGATGTTTCGTCGATTTATAACAATTGTCGGTCTCTTTTTTTGGACAAATTAATAAAAAAAAATGTATTGAATTTACGTGATGATCATTTTGGTTTGAACTTTTATCACCTTAGGCTTACCACAATCATTTATAACAAGAGGATCACAGGTAACCAAAAGTATAAAACTACATAAGAATAAAAAGGTGACAAGTCCTGCCATTTTCGTTTCTAATTTGAGTACTCGGCTAATAAATCCCACTAGATCTAGTAGTTCTGCTTTCATTAACCCCACTGATTCAGTGATAGAATTGTGATGAATGGAACACCAGTGCACCAATCTTCCTTACATAACTCCGTTATGGCATGACTATGCTCCGATAGGAAGCCTTGCATAATGATTTTGCTGATACTAATAGGAGCCTACAAAATGTTTGTGACTGAAAGAAAACAGCGTCTTGATGGCTGTAGTTTAGTTATTTATTGCGACACCCTCTTTAATTGTGATAATAGTTATTATAATGATGATGATGATGATGATGATAATAATAATAATAATAATAATAATAATAATAATAATAATAATAATAAATCAAGCGATTTAGTAACTGCTCTTGTGTTATTTACGCAGATCATAATTTATGAAACAAAGGCTCTTGGCATTCGGCTCTGGTTAGAAAGACTTCAAAACTGATCGCCTTCGTCATTTTAGGCTTTTCTCCTTCAAAATATCTTCTCCATTCATTTTGTCTGATTATAGCTCTCTGTGTCTGTGTGTCTGAATTTCTCTCTCTCTCTCTGTCTCTGTCTCTCTCTGTCTCTCTCTCTCTCTCCCTCTCTCTGTCTCTGTCTCTCTCTGTCTCTCTCTCTCTCTCTCTCTCTCTCTCTCTCTCTCTCTCTCTCTCTCCCTCTCTCTCTCCCTCTCTCTCTCTCTATCTATCTATCTATCTATCTTTCTTTCTCTTAACCTATTCATCTCTTCGGAAACTTTTCACAACTTCCCTTTTCCTAAGATTCTTTCGATGACTTATATATAATCCCTCTTTCTTTTTTATCGTCCCTTAGAAAATATATATATATATTTATATATATATATATATATATATATATATATAGAGAGAGAGAGAGAGAGAGAGAGAGAGAGAGAGAGAGAGAGAGAGAGAGAGAGAGAGAGAGAGAGAGAGAGAGAGAGAGAGAGAGAGAGAGAGAGAAGTTAAAGGAAAGTTTTATTTAATTAAAAAAAAGTTTATTTTTAAAAATGTTTATTTACACTTTTCTGTTTAAGTTACTTATTTTATTTGGTTGAAGAGTCTTCGTTTTAATTCCTTGCTGTGACTACCTCATTTCTTTCCTTTTTTCCTTCTCTATTTATGTTTTGCTTTCTCTATTCTTTTTTATGTGCTTTTCTTTTGTTGTGTTTTTCTTCTACTTTCTTAAAATAAATTTCCAGGAAATGTCTAGAGATTTATCTTAGTCTCGTAATGGGTTTGGTTGCATCGACCGGAGTTCTCTCATTTTAAGATTTGCTCTTCTAGTACATGTGGCTTTAATAGGCAAAATCTAGAGGGTTTTTGTCTGCTTTGTTGTTCTTTTTTGTTTTAGTTTTGGGGCTCCTTTCTTCCTTCCTTTTAGTTTTATATGGTTAGCATAGGTTGGCTGAACTGCCCAGTGCTTCCCTGTTTTGTTTTGTTTTTTGTTTTTTTTTTATTTGTCATTCTCGCCACATACCTCTTTTCTTTTATTCATTCTTTTTTTTTTTTTACTTTTTTTTCATAAAATATAGATTGTTATGGTTTTCTTTTCTCCTTCTTTTTTACTTTTGGAAAATATGCTCTTTTCCTTCTTTCTCCTTTACTTTTCCATTTTTCCAATCTTTTTCCTTTTTTTCCATTATTATTTCATTATTTTTGTTTTTAATTCGGTGGCCTTCATTTGCGTAGGTTCTTTTCTTCTGCTGACGGTTTTGTTGTCTTACATTCTTCCCGTCTTACTTTCCTGACCTGTTCTCCTTGTATCGTCTGGGTTTGTTGTGAGTTTTGTTTCATTCAATCATTCCCGTTAAGTTTCTTTGCTGTCTTTTCCTTGTTTGGTCGGGTGTTTCTACTTTTAAATCGCTTGTTTGTTTTTCTCAGAGTCTCTGCTTATTGTAGTGGATTTTTCTCTCTTTGATAATTAGATTCGTTGTCTTCTTATTTAGCAATGGTTGGTGTGCGTTGTTGTTTCTCATTGTGCTCGGTGTTCCACGTTCGTTCTTCTGTCTCCAGCTTTTCGTGTTTAGTTTCTTGTTCTCTCCTCTGTCACCTGCGAGTCGTGATTGTTAGGCTTTCTCCTTTCTCTGTTTATGTTTCCTGTCTTTCTCTGTATTCGTCCTTTTATTTCGTTGTGTTTAGGTCTAGCTATTCAGTTTGATCTTCGTTGGTTAGTTCTTTTCTCATTATCCATTTGTTGGTTAGAGACGCTTTTGGGTTTTCTTCGTTTCCTCTGACTCTTACGTAATGAGACCAGATTAAATAGCGTTAGCGGTGTATCAGTCGGTTCATCTTGTTGCCTTCGTTTACCTTCTGGTAAAATACTTGTCAAGATTGTTTAGTTTATGTTTACTTTATTCGTTGCCGTTTTCTCTACTGCTTGTTGTAGGTCTTGTTTTATTTCTTATGTTTGTTTGCACACTTTAAAGATGTGCAATTCAGAAGTTTTCCCTCCACATAAGCTACATTTTTATGCCGTTCTTATAGGTGTGATGTTGTGACTTCTTTCACTTTATGATTGTTTATTTTTCTTCGTAGAGCTTAAAAACGTTCCGTGCGGTCGGTCACTGTGTATAGATGTAAAGTGTTTCATTGCACTATTTGGTTGTTTCTAGTTTTTGAACCAACTCTTTGTATTTGCTGTGCCCTTGTCTTCATACTGTTTCAGTGATGTTTACAATATGAAATGAATATTTATTTCAAACTGTAACAAATGGCTTTTATCTTTTTGTTTTAAACAAAAAAGATGCAGAAACCGTGACTTTATTGACATGAACGAATAATGTGGTAAGGTTTATTTTTTTCCTTCTTTTTTTAAAAAATACTGAGGAGTTTCATATTTTCAAGCAAATCATTCATTTATGAAAAAGGCAACAGTAACTAATTTGTGTCGATAATCATATTCTAGAAACACCATAGACTGTACAATGATGAATAAGCAATTTAAAAAATAATATCATTAGTTACAAATAGCAGGCATAGGGGGAGAGAGAGAGAGAGAGAGAGAGAGAGAGAGAGAGAGAGAGAGAGAGAGAGAGAGAGAGAGAGAGAGAGAGAGAGAGAGAGAGAGAGAAAAGCGTGCATTGTTTAACAGCCTCATATTAGTCATAATGATTTGTGGACGGCTTGTACCACCGGGTCAAAAGTGATGAAATTGGAAGCTGCACAAGTTCTAGGCACAGGTCCTTCGCTTTAAGTGGCATCAAGATTGTGTGTGTGTGTGTAACTGTACCAGTATTGTAGCCTCGCTAGCCGCCCATCTCATTTACTGTTCAGTAGCGAGACAGAAAAACTAATTAGTCAGCAACATTTGTGGTCAGCAATGCTGAACTATTGTTGCATTGTTAGTTTGCGCGACAATAGCAACAAACCTCCTAACATAGACTTTTCCTGTGTTCCGAAAGTTTTAACCCGCAGAAGAAAAAAAGAAACAGACGAGATAACGAAAAAAAAAAGGAGGGCGGCTTGGATTAAAGTGATCAACCGAAAGGATTTAACAGACCAGAGCCATCACCAAAAACGAAAAAACGAAGTGGATTAGGGTCCGTGGCGACCACTTCGTCAGTAAGAACAGAATACATGTATATGGAGCGAAACTTGAATCAACATAATTATAAAGAACCGGTCTTAAAACAAACGGATCGGGACGTCTCGATTACAGCTTGTGCTCATAAGGCTGTGACGGATCCCAATTTTAAGTAACACGATTGCTCGGGTCCCTTTGCAGAAGATCCGCGGAATCCCGGTAATCAGCATAGCAATCATTTCCGGTGAAGTGAGGACTGGTAATGAAGGGGGTCGCTGAATAAAAAAAAGTAGTCATTTCCGGTTAAATGAGGAGACGTCACGGGAGGTTACGGGGCTGACGGTAGGCTAAGATCAGCTGGGTCCCAGAACCAAAAAAATAATCAGATCCCGAGAAGTGAGAAGTGGTGACGGACTCTCCCGTCGAGATAAGTCTAAAGGCTATGATTACATCGACGGTTCTCATTCTCTCGTTGATTCCCGCTGACATGCCACCGAGGCCAAGGATTATGATTACTCCCGCGGATATCACTAAGGGATCCGTGGAACCGTTTCGTCCGGAAGTCCGTGATTACCGATTACTTTTTCGGGACCCGTCCCAGCCTCACTGTGCTGAATTTAACCCGGCCCTATCGCTCTTCCGGTTATTTAAAGATGGCGTCAAACCCATTTTAAATTTAGGCTGCTGCCACACAGAGCACGCCCTTCCTCTAGCCTTTTTAATGGAGCATCTCTGTGGGAGGGATGCATAGAATGATCAGATAGTTATCTGTGAAATGCATTAATTACGACTCAGTAAACACCGTGAAAGTCAGAACTTTGAAAGTTCCGAAATCGGTAAACTTTTATAACTTATGTTTAGGTCCTACAGATCTAGAAAAATAGCTAAATTTGTACCTGTACACCCGCTCTCACCAGAGTGCAGTTTCTTGTCTTTCTATGCCACCAAACAGCCAAATGTCGTTCAAAAGTCTCCCCCTCTCGTATTTCCTCCTAACAAACTGGGTCTCGTCAATTTCAACTTCAACTCCTTCACCTCCTATCTGCTCCTGATTTAAGAACCAGTTATAGCAAACCTCGCTACAAAAAGATCGCCAGTCCACAGATGTCTTAGATGATATATTTAAATACGATAACACAGTTCTGTGGTCCCACAAGTGACTAAGAAAGTGATTAATAAATAGTATAACTTTCCACGGGGCAATGTAGCTATGATCAAGAAATGTTCCTTTAGAATCGGAAACAGAAAAATCACAATACCGTCGCTTCTTAGTTTTAGGAATAACACGAGACTTCCTACGGCGCCAAACACGCTGATCCTCACGGTAATTACACTGAGAAGGATAATGTGGGCAAATTATTTCTGATGGTAAAACACTATGAGATCGTAAAAATGATAATGACTTAGCGTCGTTATTATAAAATTCAGCAATAACTTGGAAATAATCAAAAGAACACTTATCACACGCAGCCATGAAGAAAACACTTCAGATCAGAACACTTCAGCTGTTGAGCCTAATGGCAATAAAATGAGACAAAAGACGCGTTGAACAAAAGACGCGCCTTTAAGTGCGCATGCGCATGGGTAATTGTAAGACGTTGGGCATGCGCAAAGAGTAACTAAAAAGAAAGTAATACGCATGCGCGAAAGACGGAAAAATTAATATGCAAAAAGGCACCCACCTAAAGCAAATCAGTACGCTAAAGTAGGTTAAAAAAAAAAAAAGAAATAATCCACATGAAAAAGTCAGATATTTTAAAAACTATTTATTTGCGACGAATAAAACCTTCAAATTCGTATTCAGCACATTAAAATCTAACAGAAAAACATCATTTCAGATGCTAATGCGAGACGGGTGTACAGGTAAAAAAAATACCGAACTGATGATTTAACTTGGTTGTTTCCAATTCAACACTAGAAATATTGTACCGGGCAAATCATAACATGTATTTTGTATTTTTTTTACAAAGGTCATTGGATTATTTAACTTAAATTTTTTTTTTTTAGAATTTCACTTCATGTATACCAGTTTAAATACCACCACATTTACCATATATATATATATATTTTTAAACTCCCACAAAGGGAGTGTTAGGTACACATAAATATTTGTTATTGAAGTTAAAACATGATATAAGAAATTAAGATAAGATAACTTTATTAATTCAACAAAGGGAAATTAAAAATGGCATGCTCTCAGGACATACAATAATTACATAGGTTTTCTAGTATCACAGTGTGAGTATACAGGTGACATAAATTTTTGGAGATAGAAATCTATACATGTATAAGGAGGTATTAAAAAAGTGGTAAAACAAAGCGAAGAAAAGGGGAGCATATCATTTTGGTGTTTCTAGAATTACAACATCAGACAGGAAATCAAAGTATAATTATGATTTAGTTATCCTTTTAATCTCCTCATAATATAAGATGATAGATGTTGGAAAGAATGAGTTTAGGTGTCTATTTGACCGTGTCATTGGGACTCTGCACCGGTCACTAGTTACGTATAAATACAAAACAGTTACCCATAATGTTAAATTTTCTATCACATGGACTCAAAACTCGCAATCACATGAAACTGACAAAGTTATTTGAAAATAAAAACAAAATAAAAAAAAGACATCTCCTTCCTGCATTGAAAATAATATTCTCATGATATTTATCTATTGACTGATTTTTTTAGACAGGGCTGGCTCCTCACCAGCCACATGGACCTGATCCATACTGACGACAAGTTTAAAAGTCTTCAGTGTTGTCTGGGACTTTAGCAACAACAATAATTTTCAAAGCATGAAAGAAAGAATTGGAGAGAACATTGGAATATTAAACTTTCTTGGTATGGATGAGGACGGAACCTTCAATTAGTGAGGCAGTCATCGTTTATTACTTTTATTATGCTATCCATTATTACTTTTAACAGAAAAAAGTGTGAGTACAAAGTAAATCACCTCATGAAAAAATGTTGTTATAGCTTCCTGTGCTCATATTCTATTTTAATTATTTATAAAACATTAAACTTATAATAAACCAACAACAGTATGGAACTTGAATCTGAACAATTGTAGTTTAAAATTATGTTTGGCAAGAGAACTGCAATACCAGCAAGCAACAAAGCTGTCCGTATTATTTGCCATTATGTAATTGTCCAGGTAAAAAAAAGTGAAGGCTCAAAGCCTAAAACGCTTAGAAAATACTTGGGCAATGGAAAATTAGATAACCATTGTACTTCTTTATTGAAAGTAGTGATATTGTAAAAAAATATATATATATCTCTCGTAACAAAACACTGCTGGTTAGATCACAATAGATCATTCAATTGATTTTGTCCACCTGAGCGATTCAGAAGTAATAAGATATGATGTTGCTTGAAAGCTTTCTCATGGCATAAAGCTAGCTAAGGTATTGGATATAATAACATAAATGTAATTCCAAACATTGACAAGGACAATTTAATCATACAGAAGGATATAAAACAATGCAAAAATTGACAGAGACAATTTAATCATACAGAAGTATATAAAACAATTTATAAAGAACTCAAACTGAGAGATGAAAAGTTAAGAGTAGATATTACACAAAAAGGCTCAGAAGAAAAAAAATTTCAAACATAATTTTGCAAACTGCAATACAAAAAGCATAGAAGTTGATGATTTTTTATTGTGCATACAAAAAGAAAATTCTAGAGGAAATTGATGTTAAATCATTTTTATGAAATTATATAATGATTCCACTAATTAAACAACCTTATATGACATCCTTTTAGTGTCTTCACTGATGGTGGATATATCAATAAATAATCCCTATTATATGGACCATATCAAACAATATATTTAATTGGGTTGGATATTTTAATAAATAAACTAAAAAATGATGTGAAACAGATTCATGTGTTGCTGTAATGTATCTATGACTGATATGGTAGATATGTTCTATATGCTTGATAGGCATCTTTTAATAGACCATACAAGAGTCTTTTTTATGCCTGGCAGAGACGGGTTTCTCAGCCTCTGATGCCTGATTTTGGCTAGTTTTTCATGCGTGGCATGTCAATATAGCGGAGAAATCATAAATCATGTCGATATAATAGAATTTATTTAGTAAAGATAAAGAAGGACAAAATTTGGAATTAGCAATCGCGTCTATATCTGAAAATGTCGATAAAGCGGCTGTCGATATGAGTGGATTCCACTGTATAATTATACATCATTCATTTGAAGAAAATTTTATCAAGGGATCTCCTAATATGCAATTGACTTAGTTTTCTAACTATTACCAATACTAAATACTATCTGTTTGACCAACTTTTCTTAATTAAATGTAGTTGTATAAATTGAATGGGTTTATATGTATAACTTTTTGTAATTCTGATCATTAAACAAATATGACACTCCTTTTATTTGTCTGGGAGATGTTATGTTCTGTGGATTTATAGCAAGCAATTTTCAAAAACTGTTCTCAGTGATTTTCAAATGAATTAAAGAAGATATGAAATAAAACCTTTTCTTTCAAAATTAATACTTTTTCCTTTCTTTTTCAGTTTTTGTTTGTTTGGTGTTTTTTTTATGTGTGATAATTTCACCCTTTTAATGTATACTGATGTTTTCTTTTAAGTCTTATTACAGTTTTTAATAGGTTGTTAAAATTACTTTGAAAAAAGAAAACAACAACAACAACAAATTTTTACCATTCATGTTACCTGAACATTATCTTCCATCAAGTCATCTAATAAAAAATGAATAAATTATTAATAGATGTATTGATCTCTTTATTTTAACTCTGCAATCAAAGTTAGTCATCATGACGGTAAGGATAAATTTTTCACCAAACAAGTCTGAAAAGGTTCAAAACTTTTTTAAAAATCTCATAATTAAGGGTAGAATTGAATTTTTTGGTGCAATATTAAAGAAAATGATATAAAAATTAATCATTCAGATTCCAACACCAGCATGATTGTGTAACAATTTAGCCTAATACAAGTAATAGGCACATGTAATTTAAGATAACACTGTAATGTTTTTTAATAATATGATCTACTTCACCATTACAAGTTATTATCTTTTATGTTTAAAATATCAACACTTACACTAGGAGATTTTCAAAAAAATTTATTGAACCACACCAAAACCCCAATATATTCAAAATGATCTTCTATATTATCTTTCTGGATCTAAGTACATAGACCTTAATGAAAATGAAATAATTAATGCTTAAGACCTACATTGAAATGCTGGTGCTTTATTCAAAAGTTGCTCCTATTGTTTTAGTTTCCTTTGGATTTTGATTTGCATTGCAAAGCCTATAGTCAATTGAGTCTGCAGTTCTGGACACAATATTTCATAATATCTAAAATGGAAAAGCCAACTGTTTTACAGTTGCAACAGGGGTCAGAAATGTCATACCATTGATGCCCATCTCTTATGACAGATGAACTAGCAAGTGTTCCGTGTATCTACATCTAACTTCAATTATTAATCCTTAAAACTTAAAAAAACAATACTTCAAAATTTCAAAAATTTAAGTTTGATACAAATATTGAAATAAGACATAAAAGAGATCTAGATTTTAGGGGAAATTAAAGGAATTAGTCTGATTTGAAATGCTGTACTAGATTTCTAGATTTAAACCGAAAATAGATCCACGGAAGAATTATAAAACTTCGTTTTAAAAGGTGTCATCCGCTTTGAAAATTGTAACCTCTGAGAGCAGTCTTTTAAATCTGATATGGTTCATCATAACAAAGATGGCCATAAATTTTGAATAATTAATTTCAGTAAAAAGATATGAACTCTCAAGGGTATTTTTCAGCTCAAACCCAGAACTTTTTTTTTATTATTATTTTATATGGCGTGAACACTGATCTTGGCAGATCAAAATTCAGTAACCTTCATCACTGTCAATTGAGTGGTTTTGTAGGAGATAGCGAAGAAAGAAATCGAAGTTGCCTTTTATTGTACAGATTAAACGCGGGTGGCAGAAAGTAGGTCTTGAGACGAAAATTTACTCTCAGAGGAAAAATGCTTTTGAAAACCAGAACTGGTGCTAAATCGTTCAGTAAATTGTCGAAATTTATTCAAACGACTATGGTTGTTCTGTTAGATGGAAATTATTCAAACCACTATGATTGTTCTGTTAGATGGAAATTTGCAAAGCTTGAAAAGGGAAAGACACAGGTAAACACATATCAGAAAGCAGCAGCAAAGGTCATTTTGATCTATAGACAAAAAAAAAAAAGATTGCTTCGGAGTAACGAACTCATTTCTGTTGGCAGCCTAGAGAAGATGGATTATAATAATGACATTGTCGCCTTTAATTTTCTTAGATTTTTTTTTACTTTTATCTATGAGATCTACCACACACATTTTGTTTGAACAACCCCACTTACTCTCTCATACCTACTCTGTAACTATTATTCTGTCGTATTTTCTATCCCTCTATGAAGGAAAATGGGCATATTTTCCACTATCAAATCATAATCATGCTGTTATCCGAAAAAGCTGCGTATGTTATCTCAGCACTAAATATTAATGATTCCACTCTGCTTCTTACTTTCTATAATTTGTAAATCCTTCTAAAAGATTATTAAAAGGTCATGAACATTTGGACAAAAAGTATCTAGAGGTGCATTACCGAGCGTAAGTACAAGATTGATCCCCGCTTATTCCCGCCTACATGGCAATTTAAGTCACAAAGAATCTATTTATAGCATGTAACGCTTATTAAATTTATTTGCACATTTCATCGCTTATTCCTTGCTTTATAGTTCTTTGAGCAGTGTTCCACATGCACGAAATCTCAAAATTATGTAAATGATGGCTTTACGTTAAGCTTGTATTGGGTCTAGTTAGATGGGATTTTACTCCACCAAAAGTTGACTTAGCCAAGGATTAAATCCAGACTCTCCTCATAGCCACTTCGACTTCCTCCTGACTAAGATGTCTGGCATTCCATTGGCTGTTATAAATTCCCTGATATTTTATTTTATGGGGAATCAAGGCAGTTTCTTGGAAAGTACGATCATCGGTTTCCTATATTGTCAGCTTTTTCAAAGTCTTTTACATATGATTTGTTTTTAGCCATGTTTATCTTAATATTAGAGCACATAATAAAACAGACAGTAATTTAAAGAACTTACATGCAACGACATATTATGATCTAATATACTTTAATATAATAATCGCTATCCCTCATATTTTAAAAAAAAAAAAAAAAGAAAAAAATGTTACAGAATAACTTCAAAATAAAATCTTTTGTGTGTAGCAACAGCTTTATTGAAACAACGGGCTTTAAGTGTGTTTCAGTTTACATACTATTTCCCCAATCTTCATTCAGGACAAACCTTGGGTCAAAGAAAACGGGCACACCGGCCTTACTTGCGCACAGTCCGGTAATGTATACGTCCTCGAGCCAAAAGACACGGGTTCTCAAACTGGCTTGATACAACAATGCACCAGTGGCTTGTGGAAAGGCGTAACCAGGACCATGTACGAATATTGGATAGTAAGAATCCTTGAATTCTTTCAGGCTTGTGTAATATTTCGACAACTCATCTCTTATTGGACCCTCCACCAGTATCTTGCTGTTTCCGACAATGAAGTGATCAAAATGCATAGATCTCTCATGCAACGCACGGATGACGTCGAATACAGCCAGTTTTACATCGTCGTCTTGCTTAAGAATATATTTCGCTTTTGCACAGTAGCGGCCGGACCAGTTAAGTACAGCTATGGACTTGAGCGTTAGGTTTCGGTAGCTTTCTTCGGCTTTTATTTGGACAATGTCCCCGTAAAAATCAGATTCGCTTTGGATTTTGCGCTGAAGCCCCAATAAATTTGGATAAACGCTGAGAAAGAAAACCAAGCGTACTTTCAAGTCTTTCTGGGGGCCAACATTGAAGCTGGCCCTAGTACTTTTTCTCCTTTCTAAGTTAATTGCATGTGAGTTTACAGCCACTAAAAGTTCGATTGATCGCTGCGAGCATAAGGTTTTGGGATTGATGAGGAACTTGATATTGTTATTGTAAAGGAGGGGATGTTTCATTAGATCATTAGGTGGTCCTTTTGCAGGCGCTAGTAAACCAGGGACATTGATTATTAGAGAGCCATCGCGAGAGACGCTTAGGCCTTTTACCAGCGGATCTTGATATGCTGGAGTGAAAAAGAAGGGGAGCAGAATGTTGGCCGAAGCTACACATATTATTATAGCAAGCAGCATCCATCTCCAGGAAGTGTAGCACCTTGCAATAACACGCACAACGTTTTGCATTTGCTGTGAGATTAAAAAAAATACTGTTAAAATTTGTTAAATTTTCTTGTCCACAGTATCTCTGAAAATGCGAATATATGTCACCTTCATCAAATTAAAGCAACTGATAATTTAATCTATCAAGCACTCTTCGGAACATGAAAGAGGCGCGTGTTTATTCCTGATTATGAATGACAGAGAATTTTATTTCAGCAAAATGCACAGACATCTTTTGCAGCAGAAATGGCTGAACTGTAATCTTTTCTTTTGTGTTGAATACATCAACCGATCTTCCGTCCTGCTTTTTGTATGGCCAATTTACCTTACAAAAATGGCTCAATCATTGGTTTTCAAAATTAAACAACATCGAGTTGTTCATCTTTAAATCTACTTCAATTTTTATTCCTTCTATTAATGAATCAGAAATGTTCAATTACGCTATTACTCTGGTATAACAATTGCAATGAGTTGGAACTTTCGAGACGTTATCATACGAATCTACCATTGTTTTGAGGCAGCCACAATCTTAAATATTCCATTAATAATCTGCAAATTGAATTTAAATCAAGGCATCAAAATCTATCTAGATTGAATCTAGATCTAGACCTAGACACACATCAATATTAATTAGTCAAGATAAATACCGATAGTTAAGAGAAGCGTGTAGACATAGCAGAAACCTAGATCTAAATAATAATAGAGCAGACCTTTCTTCACGATGAAAAGATAAATGAGTCAAAGGCTGTAAATTGGTTCTCTCTAATGCAGAACGTGATGAAGATCTAGATTGGTAGCTTAAATTACATGAATGACATTTTAACGGTATTCTAGATCTTGTCCATACACACTCGAGGATAATATCTCATAGATCTCTATGTAAATGCTTACACTTTTAGACTTAGGGTTTAGATTTAGAACACTTATAATTTGGCTTCTGGAAAATAGCATCCGATATCTTCCAATGTAGTATAGCGCAATGATTATTCAAGCTGGTGCTTTTTTCGTTTTCACCAAAGAATATTCCCTAAAAAAATGTGCAACATTAATTTAAGACACTTGAAATGGGAACATTATAGGGAATGCGACTTCATAACGTTCAATTCTGAAAGCATTACGGCATTATTGAGTTTGGTTTAGTCAACTACTCATTCCACTTAAACTGTATCATTCTGTACATGAAATAAAAGAGCGCGTAAAATTTGACGAAAAGACATGCTTGATTATCCACGCATAATATGCAGTTTCAAGCAAAGTTAATGGTTCATCATACCAGTTTGGTTGTACTTCTTACTAACATATAAGCATGGCTCTAAATCTGAATTTTACAGCCTATGGTTTATAAAAAATTAGATGAGAACTTTTTGTTTGATAAGGTGCCACGCTTAACTCTACAAGACATTCACTGATTGTCAACAACAATGCGCATTTACACTTGTTTGATGAGTGGCAACTGTTGAAATTGATTCATTATGAAAAGGAAGAAAAATTAGATTTCGAAAGCAATAATTGAAATAAAAAAGCCCTGAGAAAAATAATTATAAAGGAAGAAATTAGCCTCAATAGAAGATGATGTCAGCCTAGAGGAGAAAGATTTTCTGCCCTAAGATTCAAAATTACTGGTATTCTTATATAACTTGATGACCATTGGCCTTTTTTGTGCAACAATTGATTGTGTGAGTTTTAATGCTGTTTTTATAACCTCCACAGTCACAGAAGTTCCAGTGAAGCCTTTGCATAGCTCTCGTTATGTGAGTCGCTACCCCAGATTCGAACACCAGATCTCCGTACTATTAGCCGGTGCTCTATCAAATGAGCTATCTGGTACCCGGTGAGGTTAATGAAGAGCCCATTTAGATCTTAAAGTAAATATTGTATAATATTCTTTTCCTCTGGAATTCATTATGAAATAGATTACGAACATTTATGAAATCTTCCTTCCTTATAAAGTGTGTTTCTCAATTACGCCTTTTTACACCGACTCACTTATAAAGTCGGAAAAAAACTATTGCTTATCTTATTTACATGTCGAGACTCCATTGCTATTCATGTTACTATTAGGAATGCGATATTAAAAAATTTTAGATTTACCGAAGTTTGTGAAAAACTTGGAGACAAAAACCAGTAAAAACTAAAATAAAAATGAAATTGAGAGCACTATAGTTTAAAACGATGCTTCAAGAAATAAAACCTTTGCCAACGCAATAGATGTTCATAGTTCGAACTTTTAACGAAGCCTCATATATAAAATATATAAAACGAAAATATTATCATCCTGTTCAGTACCTAATCATCATTCTTTTAAGTTTATAATAATATCATCAAATTCATCTTCTCTTACACTTAAATCATCATTATCATCAGCATCGTCATCGTCCTCACCATCATCATCATCATCATCATCATCATCATCATCATCATCATCATCATCATCATCATCATCATCATTATTGTCTTCCTGATTTCGTTAATATCTTATCTTTATCTTCAAAATTAACGTTATCATCTTCACCTTCACTGTTCTTGTTATCTTCTTCTCTTAAATTACGCACTACAACCATCACTGCCAGACTCTCATCATCTCTACCATTGTTATTATCAACGGCCAGGGTGCTTCAATTCAGAGACATATATAGAGATGACAAAGTACCATAGGTAAAGACACAACGTTGAGCAGACTAGAAGGCTATGATTATATTGAAATGATATACAATTTATTTCCCAACGCCATAAACTGATATCGCAAAAATGATTTTTTTTTTCTATGCAATCGATTGTTATTTCTATTTACGCCACATTTCTTCCCTAAACGAAAATAAAATGAAATTATTTTTGACAAAAAAAAAAAAATAATTAACAAGACATAAATTTTGACTCTTCGAACGGGATGGTTAATACATGAACATTGATTATTTTCTCAAAACCGTTTTTTTTCCATTATGATACCCTGCAGTAGTGCTGTTATTGCTGATCGAGCTAGATATTCTTTTAAAAGCTGTTTTGATTCAATAATATATTGTTGCTTAATGGATTTATTTTAGTGTCGTTCTTGTGATTTTAATACTGAAGGTTTTAAAGTTAGAAAATAGTAGTATTTAATTAATTTGACTACTAATTTATTTATTTCTCACATCTTGAAAGCTGCAAGCTTGATTGTTGCCTTTGTCATTGAAACTGCATGACGTTTAATTACGAGGGAATTTTACATAGCAAATTTGGAACAGTGCCTGGCAGCCGTCTCTCACGACTACCTTGTCGTCAACGTAATAGAAGCTCTCCCATTCCACACACGGAAGAACGCCAATTCGTCGGACGACAGATAGGCTGCGGATTTCAATTAGCAAACCATCTGATTCCGGAAAAGTGAAGGTCTTGGGCGCATCTTCAGCCCCACTTAGCAGTCTCTGTTCTATGCACTCGGATTCCAGAAAGCAAACTAGGGGAGGGAGATTGAATGAAATTTGAAATCGGCAAGGTGTGGGATATAATGTTCATTGCGAAACACCTCAATAAATGATACACATACTTATTTGATTCCCAAAGAGGAAAATTAGGTTAAATTATAATTAAAATGGAATACCACATACCTATTTATGAAGGTACGAAATATTTCATTTACACATTTATATATATCATACTTTGATACATCCTAAGAAAGATGCTCTCAGCTATTTGTTGGTTATGAGATTACGCCATACATTTCCCGCTTCTCAAACCTTATCGTCCAATAATTAAAACAAACTTGGTGGGCAGCAATGCTGCTAAATTTTCACGTTATTATAAGTTTGCTTTTTATTTCAAGAAATTGTTTCGTTACTGTTGAAAAAAAAAACGGCTTAAAGGGCTTGCATTGAGCGATTTTTAAAAGCAAGTTCTAAGTTCTGAACTAATTATAATTCACAGACCTTCGTCATCCCACATCCAAATACCTATTTTTCAAATAAATGAGTGGTGACTCTTCTGTGTGGCCTGAGGTATGTTTAGAAATGAGAAAAGGAGTTAAAAAGCTAGTGGCATCCTAAAACGTTTCTAGTACATCGCCTTCAGCTGTGACAGGATAGATTAACAGGAAGAAAGGTGTTAATGCTAGGACATTTTTTGCTTTTCCTGAGAATTCTGTGCTTTGAGTGAAAACCACTACTCGACGCACAAGACACTGAGGATATGAGATATTAAAGCCTGGATCTTTTTTTTCATAGGAAATAGTCATGTGTCACTTTATCATAGCAACGGACAGTTATAGGTTCTGACGACCTAATTTCGTAAATATGTTATACGTGTAAAATCATCCTTACATAATGTGTAAAACAGATGAGTCAGTTTAAATTTGATCTCGCGTCTGAGGGTGGATACAAAGTAAAAAAGTCCATTTTTTAATGTAACATTTGTGACGGAATAGACATCTACTGGCATTAAGATGTATTGTACAGAAGCAAATACAGTAATTCTCGTTTTTGCTCTCAGATTATTGTTGTATCAATACGCCTCAAAACGCTTTTTTCTGTTTCATTTCAGATATTGTTAGCTATTAACAGATTGGCTTTAATTTACTGAGGAATTTCTCAGAAGCTCTGAGAACGAATTGTTAAACTTTAAATCTATCGGGTACTTAGTTAAGATATAAAGAGACAGGCAGACAGAGAGAGAGAGAGAGATGAAGAGGGAGGGAGGGAGAGAGAGAGAGAGAGAGAGAGAGAGAGAGAGAGAGAGAGAGAGAGAGAGAGAGAGAGAGAGAGAGAGAGAGAGAGAGAGAGAAAGGGTGGGGGGTGGTCTTCTATTTTAAATGAATAAAACCTTCAAATTCTCCTGAGCAACCGCTCTGCGCTATGAGGACAGACTCGATGAAAAAGAACGTCTCGCCCTTCCTACAAAGCGAGATGGACGGTGGAGGTGCTATCAGCTTCACGTATTGGATCTTGGCCGGGATGTCCGAGCTGTCGTTGATCAGGAGGACGCCCTCGGTTGTGCTGTTGCTAACCAAGCCGTACAGTTCACATGTCAGGCTGTCCAAGGGAGAGGCTGTTACAGAAATTAGTCAATTCAAGATTTTATCCTTTTCCAATCATTGTCCCGTTCTAGATTTGAAGTTTACAGGACCTTAAAAATTGTTGCGAAATACGATCCCATCCCCTCTCTCTGTTTTCTTTTCTTTTTTTTTTTTCTTCTTATCTTGGCCCATCTAAACAAAAGACTTTGATGCAGAAACGGGCAGTAACATTTTTTTATGAATTTATAAAAAAAGACAATAATATTAATTAAGTATTTAATTAATTAGAAAAAAAAATCAAGATGATATTTCATTCAGTTGAACATAGCGCTAAATACGGAAATAATAATCCAAAACTTTATTATATAACATTTGTTCTAACATTATGAAGTTGACAGACAAGAAACAAACATTGAATTTATTATGTCTAGCCATTTCTCATTTTTTATATACGTCGAGATTTCATCTCTATTCAATATTAGAAATACAATATAAAATTTTCAGTTACCAAAGCCTGTGAATAATTTGAAAAACAAACAACCGGTACAAACTAAAAACATAAAGATGAAATTGATAACAGTGCAGTCCAAGCGATGCTTCCAGAAATAAAACCTTTAACACAACAAAAGATGTTAATGGTTCCAACTTTAACGAAGCCTTATATAAAATCATATAAAACGAAAATATTACCAAGTTTTACATGAAAAAAATCGCCAGAAATAGTGAAATATGGCTTATTACTTTCAACATAATGCCTTAAATTCGTCTGTAAAGATCAATTGTGCACCATTTCTTTCAAATAAAAAGAAAAAACAGGTTCTGTTTTCCCGATATTTTCCTACACTATGAAGTAAGACAAAAATGATCACTCACGTGAGATGGTTGTGAGTTCGTATTCCAAACTTGTAGTTGCCTTAGGGGTGAATTCCACTGTTTGAACAGCTCCAATAGGCCTACTTGGTGTTATTGTAGGATTTGCGCCTCCAGATGTCTGTCGTTCACTGCTAGATGCTGTTGTAGCCTTAGTTTTACTTGTTGATGTTTCTGTTTTATCAATGGACATCTCTGTTTGTGTTTCAGTTGCAGACGCTGCTGTAGCATTCATGTCACCAGCTGTCTGAGATTCACTGGGAGTTGGTACTGTAGCATTCATGTCGCCATCTGTCTGAGAGTTACCGGGCTTTGGTGTAATACTTGTTGTCCCTTTTGTCTGAGTTAGACTTGTAGTTGCTGCTGTAGCATCTCTGTCGCCATCTGTCTGGGATCTAGTGGGAGTTGGGGTAACATTTGTTGTCCCTTTCGTCTGAGTTACACTTGTAGTTGCTACTGTAGCATTTATGTCGCCATCTGTTTCAGATCCATTTGGAGTTGGCGTTGCAATTGTTATTTCATTTGTCTGAGTTTCACTTGCAGGCTCGACTGTGCTATTCTTGAACCCAACAGTTTGCGTTTCATTTGTATTAAATGCTGTTGTTGCTGCAGTGGTATTACCTTCCACCTGATTTCCATTTCCACTGGTTGATGTTTCTACCGCACCATCGGTTTGTGTTTTATTTGTCTGTGTTGTCGTGGCTTTTGCTGCGCGTCCTTGAGCATCTGTAGTGGCGACTCCTGTAGGAATAATCTCTGGCCTTGTTGTCAGAGCTAATGTATTTTTAGTGATTCCCGATGTTTCTGTGACATTTGAATCTGCTGTTGTCGTTTTAGTTCTGTCAGAAGGTTGTTTCTCGAAGCAGACAACAAAATCTCCTGCGCAACCGTTCCGAGCAGAAATCACTGCTTCTTTCACAAGATATCCCTTACCTTGACGACATCGGTTTTTAGAGCGTTCCATAAGTAAGGTCACTTTTGTGATGTTAACGTGGCGATACTCCGAGTCCAGAATCAATCTAGCGTCTGGGTATTTGTTGGTACTCATAAGAGTCACAAGCTTACAGGAGGGTTTGCCTATGGATTGTGAAATGTATTGATAGTTACTTTATTATCCGTAATCAAGATAATTATAGATGATGATGATGATGATTATTACCATGATCATAATCAGAACCAAGGTCGTTGACATGATGATCGAAAGGACTGGTGGATTGTTCGCTTATGACAATTATTAAAGTATTTTTTTAAATGAATAAGCCGTAACGAAATAAATCAAGATTTTAGTTTTATTGTTATAACACTGATAATTATACGTTTAATATATTCTCTCCTCACTTATTGTTGATGTTGTCAGGCCGCTTGTTAATTTTGACACTGAAGTAGGCGCTGGGTTGGTAACATTCTGGGTTTTGACCTTATAGCAGATGAGAAAATATCCCCAGCATTTTCCTGTCAAGTAAAGCGAGGTGTCATGGTAGAAAAAAGTATCCTCCTTGATGCACTTCCGAGGAGGGAGGTCTTCAATTAGTTTCACGCTCGTGATGGTTGCTGGGTTACCGTTCTTGTCTCGGATGACCTTTTTCGTTAAAGATCTAACACTTGGGCTTCTTGCGCTTAGTTTGTAGCATCCTCTGGTGCCTGGTATTTAAAAGAACGAGTTGTTAGTGATCTGCTCATGAGAAATTATGCAGCACTGGATTTCCCTCATTGATTGAAATAGTATGATTTTCAGAGATTTTTTTTGGACATGTTGATAGGTGGTGCTACTAGAAGATTATCTCCTGAAAAAGCTAAGATTCGACAATTATTTTAAAAAAAATTATCTTAATGGATTATCACCGAAAGGTATATTTGTCTATTTGACCTTGTACCACGTTTAGTTTTTTAGATAAATTGTTTATCATATCTGATTACGGTTTGAGAGAGGTAGTGAATGTAACTGATCTTTTACTTGTTAAAAAATATCAGCTGATGTCAGCATCAAAAGAAAAGTCCAGAAGAAAAAATGGTACCTCGAAACAGACATTCAATTTGAAAATCACGTAAAACATTATTTGGTCGCCTCCTGAAGAAATAATTGTTTTAAATTCCTAAAATAATTCTTCTTACCCATCAATGATGAGCTGTTCATATTATGTCTTATTTCATCTCTTTGATCATTTTTGCTCTGTTTTATTTAGCTTTATAATTTTTTTTCGCTTCATTTATTCATTAAGGTGACCTCCTGACAATACGACTAGTGGGGAAATTCATAGCTCAATCCCAACATCCTTATAATTATAATTCAGGACAAATTGCAGAAAAAAAAAGATAATTATTTGAGACGCTTTCATGCCAACTAGATTCCTTAAGTTTGCTCGAATACCCCAAGGTTTGGTATCTGAAATATAAGACAGGCATTTTCCTCAAATTTTGTTGCTCCTATTGATAATGTTGATGGTCCTGCTGAAGGCGATGACAATGGTGCTAAGGATAATGCTATTATTAGAAATCAGGGTTGGCGGGACATTTGTGTGTGTGTGTGTGAACTCACGCAATTTACTCTCTGTTGTAAGTGGTACAGGTGAAGAGGTAAACTCGGTCGCGGCAGTTGTCAGTTCTGCTGTAGGTGAAGTTGTGGTAGTAGTTACATTTTGGCAGATCTGAAACTCTCCCTGGCAGCCCCGTATAGCTATGGCAAAAGAGGCACCAAAACCGAAACTGAAGCCGTTCACGCATTCACGAGTGGAAAATTGTCGAACTAGATCCATGCTTGTGATTGGTCCGCTGCCGGGTGCCAAGCGGCTGATGGCGTTGCGGGACAGAGAGCTGCGTAAGATGACGTTGCGGCAACCTAAGGGATTTGTAAACATCATTAAAATTTGATTGTTCCAAGATTTTATAACCTGGTTGGTTATTTTAGAGAAATTCATAATACAATGCAGGTGAGTTGAACGAGAGACTGATTCAGAAGTGGGTCAAAAGGAACGTAAAAAGTAGGGCCTTCTGTCAGTCGGCTATAGTATAAGGTCCGTTTTGAGAAGTCACTGCTTGTGTAACATGCTACATACAGTAAAAAAGAAGTCTTTCTGAAATATAGATACGGGAAAGAATAAATAAAAAGACTAAAATTGTATATTAAACGCAAAAATTTAATTAGTCAACGTGTGATGAGATAGAGAGGAAGTATATAAAGTTGGAATTGGTATCGTTCCGTTTATTTTGATCCACAGTTTCTTAATTAAGAAAATGTCCTTAATTTCAATTTCTTAAAAAAAAATTAAAGGGAACATTCTTTCATTTCAATTTAATATGAGCTTTTACTATTTTTTGGAGGATGAGTGTTTTTTGTTCTTAGAGTTATGAAAATGAATATATAACCTCAGACATTCCACAATTTTGACCAGTGTTGCATACACTATATTTTTAGGAATCTTCATAATTCGAAATTAAAACCAATGACTTTTGGTGGGTTTTTTTAGGCCTGCTGCAAATAAACAGCGAGTTTTGAAACATCAATATTGAAAAAAGTTACGCCATTACCAGAAATTTCCTTCCCGGGTGCCGTTGTCGTTTTTGTTGTGGCCGAAACTGTTGTAGATGTTGATTTTGTCACTGTTATTAGAGCTGGTGCAGTTGCAGTGGTTAGAGCCGCTGTAAATGCCGGTTCTTGTAGAGACGGCTTCAAAATGCCAGACGTCTTGAAACACACCATGAATAACGCCGAGCAGCCTCCTCTCACGAGTAGTATTCGACCCATAAAAAAGAACGTAACCCCCTCTGTACATTCCACACTAGAGATCTGGTCCAGAACAAGAACTAAAGAGATGGTGCTTCGCTTCGGGTCGGGAATCTTTTTCGAGGCGGGAGGAGCAAGAATTTTGCTGTCCCATTCTTCTTTGGTGCTATGTAAAATAAGCGATATACAATCGGGCTTGTCTGGGTTTGGAAAGAAATAATAGTTTTTAAATTTTGGGAGGGGGAGGGGTGTTAATGTTTAGAAATGAAAGTCCTTTTTTTTCCAACAAAACCAGTCCACAGATTTGTGAGAGCAATATCTGAATAAATTGCCATGCATCAGGTAATAAGATTAGTATTACTTTTGATCGTCTTGGTCTCTGTATAAAGCGACAGCCTTTATTCCAATAATACAGTGTATACCAGTCTCATAAAACTAAGCAGATCGGTCCTGGAACAGGACCTCTATCCATCTATCTTATCTATGTGTGTATAAAAATTCATTTTATCTATTTGTGCATGTATAATATAATGTAAAAATGTCAATCGATCTATCTTTTTATCTATATTTCTATGTCTATCGATCTATTCATTTATCTATATCTTAATATGAAATAAGTAAAGGCAAGTTTTACATTCGACGAGCACTTTATTGTATCAACGCAACGATAGCTATCTCTTTATATGTGTGTATACATGTATATAATTATATATGTTTATATATACACCTTTTCTTTTATATATTATTTCTCATTTACCTGCCTGCTCTTCTCTTGATCAATCTCCTTATCTATTTATCTATCTGTTTATCTATCCATCCACCTATCTATCTCTCTATTTATTTGCATACCTACTTATCTATCTATCTGTCTAACATTGCAGAAATCAATCAACACATGTTATGCATTTTGTCTTCAATAAGATCTTAAGGACCGCAGCTCAAACCTTTTTTCAACTGGCTTCTTATTCCTTTTCTATTCCTGTAAGATCTCTTCTTGCGCGACAGGCTTTTATTTGGATTGCTTGTCGTTGTACTCCTCACAGTTACACCAGCATCTGACGTGGAGGGCAACAGCGTTGAGAAGTAGTCTATGACAAGACTGAAGGTTTGGTTCTCGTAAGTCACATAAGGAGGAAACGTTGGAGTTGGACTCGATGATTGTGGACCTGATGGTGGTCGCAGTGTTGTTGATGGTGTCGTTTTCCCGTCTTTGCCAGCTGATATAGAGTGTGTGGCATAATATGTTTAATTGTGGGGCAAAAAAAAAAAAAAACCCTTGTAAAACGTCTCGAATAATGAAGAGTCTATGTAAAATAAGCGATATACAATCGGGCTTGTCTGGGTTTGGAAAGAAATAATAGTTTTTAAATTTTGGGAGGGGGGGGGGAGGGGTGTTAATGTTTAGAAATGAAAGTCCTTTTTTTCCAACAAAACCAGTCCACAGATTTGTGAGAGTAATATCTGAATAAATTGCCATGCATCAGGTAATAAGATTAGTATTACTTTTGATCGTCTTGGTCTCTGTATAAAGCGACAGCCTTTATTCCAATAATACAGTGTATACCAGTCTCATAAAACTAAGCAGATCGGTCCTGGAACAGGACCTCTATCCATCTATCTTATCTATGTGTGTATAAAAATTCATTTTATCTATTTGTGCATGTATAATATAATGTAAAAATGTCAATCGATCTATCTTTTTATCTATATTTCTATGTCTATCGATCTATTCATTTATCTATATCTTAATATGAAATAAGTAAAGGCAAGTTTTACATTCGACGAGCACTTTATTGTATCAACGCAACGATAGCTATCTCTTTATATGTGTGTATACATGTATATAATTATATATGTTTATATATACACCTTTTCTTTTATATATTATTTCTCATTTACCTGCCTGCTCTTCTCTTGATCCTTTTCAATCTCCTTATCTATTTATCTATCCATCCACCTATCTATCTCTCTATTTATTTGTATTCCTACTTATCTGTCTATCTGTCTAACATTGCAGAAATCAATCAACACATGTTATGCATTTTGTCTTCAATAAAATCTTAAGGACCGCAGCTCAAACCTTTTTTCAACTGGCTTCTTATTCCTTTTCTATTCCTGTAAGATCTCTTCTTGCGCGACAGGCTTTTATTTGGATTGCTTGTCGTTGTACTCCTCACAGTTACACCAGCATCTGACGTGGAGGGCAACAGCGTTGAGAAGTAGTCTATGACAAGACTGAAGGTTTGGTTCTCGTAAGTCACATAAGGAGGAAACGTTGGAGTTGGACTCGATGATTGTGGACCTGATGGTGGTCGCAGTGTTGTTGATGGTGTCGTTTTCCCGTCTTTGCCAGCTGATATAGAGTGTGTGGCATAATATGTTTAATTGTGGGGCAAAAAAAAAAAATCCTTGTAAAACGTCTCGAATAATGAAGAGTCCATATTTATACGATAAGATTTTCTTGACGTCAGAATTTGACTTTCACAAATTTAATTCGATAATTCTGGGTCAAAGATTTTCTTAATTAACATCAAATTAGGAGTTACGTCATTAAACTCATTAATTTGATACATATTGCTACGGGATTGAAATACAGTCTATAAAAACTTTTAAAGAAAGGACGAGAAAAGCTGACTGGAGCCTTGCGATCATCCGTGAATAGATTAAGAGTTCTTACGATGACAGTCTCTACACAGACACAATCAAGTGCACCATTCACTAAGAACTCGCAAACCATATCCTTTAATCGGACACCTTCTCCTTTCTCACGATCTCACCATCTTTAACTTTACTGTCCAAAATGTTGCTAACAGTGCCTCCTCAGCAGCCCAGTCGCCTTTAAGGCCAAAATTTAATTTATGTCTTGAACGCAACTATTTTAATGCTTCACAATGTTCACATGCCCAACAAAAAAAAAATGCACAAATAATACTGACCATTATGTGGTCGAGCACAGCAATAGCTTAGCCCGTCAGTGAAACTCATTTTGCATTCTGCCTGATCTGGGCAAAGTGTGCCCTGATGACACTTAACCGGAAATATTTCGGAGATTCCATTACTCAGGTACATGAGAACTCCTTGAGGGCCACAGAAGTCCTCCCGGAAGCGGTTCTTCGTAAAGGCTGCGTCCACAACGTCTTTCACTTTATGAAAAGAGAGCAGAGATGATCGGGGCTTGAAAAAGCGGTTTTACAAAATCGAACTCTAATATCAGCTCTTTAATCTTCAAAGGCGCAGTAACCTGCTTAAACGCATCTAATTGTTTTCAACAAAAGCTGCTGGACAAATTACAATGATAAAGGATAGACTTCTGCTTCTTTGTTTTATACAGGGTTTTTTTTTCACTGCTTATTAGGTTGTTTTTTTTTTAAATAAGATCATATTCTTCTTGCTTTTTTTTAAACAAGTATTATTTTTCTTTACCTTGCATCTTAATTTAATAAAATGTGAGAGCATATGATTTTTCATTATAAGCTCCTGTTTGTGCTATTGTTTTATTAATTTTTTTTCGTCACCTATTACCTTTGAAGTTAAGCTAATAAATTGTTCGATTGTCGATCTTTATTATTGGACACATTTTTGTTGATCTTGTAAGACGTAAAAAATTCGTTTGAGTAAAGTAAAAACAATGTACAATCAAAGAAATTAACAACAATGCATTAATGAACCGAATAAACCACGCTGGATTTTTTGCAACATTTTTGTCATTTACCAATTAAGAATAATGGGTTATTATTTCAAACTTTTGAAAATCAAAATGACACGTGATCTCAAAAAACGTCATCATTGGTAACTTTTTTCCCTTAAATTTGCACACCTCTAAACATTGATAGAAGAATAAGTACTTTTGAACAAATAGTTTATTCAGATTAGATGCTATTTTGGATGTGCTTGCAAAGCAGGGCTCACCGTAACTCTGTGAAATCCGATCCCTTACTCGTAAGAGAATTAAAATATATAATAAAATTCGGTTAAAGATTCATTTAATTTACAAGCAGAACTGAAGAATTACTTATGCCAACGAGTTCCTCGTGGTCTAGGCTGAACATTATGGTAAGATTACACGAAGCTATATGCAGCTAGCAACACCATGCTCTGACTTTGTTTGCGATTTGTGGAAAGGCCCGAATCGTTCTGTTTTTCGATAAATATTTTTTATGCAGATCGAATTAGTAAATCAAAGTCAAAATTGGAATCAATGACAATCGAAAGCATTCACTCAGTCTACATATCTTGTGCTACAAAACTGTAAGCTTCATATTTGTGTTATTACTGAGAACATATAGCTAAAAAAAAGTGTAGTGACAGAAATATATTTTTGCTGGGAAATTATAAACAATGACAATACTCACAAAACGGAGCGGATGAGGATAGTTTCTACATCAATCGACAATACTTACGTAAACATACAGTGAACAAAACATCGCAGGTTTTACAACTGCTCAGTATCCGACATTCGGTGTTTGCATCAAGGCAAGGCTGGTGGGATAAAGTTGACGTTTGTCATCATCATTTAACATAACTCGAAACAAAGGATCTTTTAGCAGACTTTTTAAAATGAAAAATAGTTCAATACAATATTGCAGTTGGCTTTGTTTATAATTGCAGAACTCTTTGTTTATAGTTGCAGAACTAATATTATCAGAATTGTACTTAATTCACTTTTTAGCACACGCGTTGATAGCTTGAAAAATTCCAGATAAAACAAGTTCCCCATAATTTGAAACTGCAGGTGTACTTTGACAAAGATTGGCTTAAATTTTTATACAATCAATACCTACCGGAAAACATGTCAGAGATGGCGCTTTCCTCTCTGTTTGGTTATTAGAATTTGTCGGATGTACGACCTGAGAATGAAGTTAAACGCCAGCGTTCATAACCACTATAGACATTCATGTATATCATCCACAGATGACCGATTCGCACTATGAAAAAGACGCAAGAAAAAATGGTTAGCAGAGGGAAGTATTTTGCTGTCACCCTGATGGATCCAAAAGTGTCACCTGTATCATTTTAATGTGATGCCTACAGAAGGAAGGCTTTTTCATTAGAGCAGTATTGTTTGATGTAGTTCTTAAATTTTCATTTCATAGCAATGGGTTCTGAGAATTTAATTCATATCTACATAACTACTAACGCTTGGAATGACAACTGCAGAAAGCTCTCGTCGGCTTAAAATGCAATATTAAGCCCTCACAATTTAGAGAGGTGGTTTGCTTTTACAAACGCCACAAAATGTATCGAGCGGGGAAATCCAAAGTATGTTAGGTCCGTGTAGATGGATGATAAAATTCATTAAAACAGGGCTGTCCCTGAGGTTGCCGTAAGAACAGAAAACGCTACATATATATTTCTGGCACTTCCGAAGTCCACAATTTCGTACATTGTATTAGTCTTTGTAAATGAAATACTCCACGCCTAGTGTCAATATATCGATTATCTATATTGCCTTTCCAAAATGTAGGTATTAACCAATCCAATGCAGTTTAAATCTAGGCCTATAGAGCCGATAATAGGCAGGGAATTTCGTGGGGGACTAATCTAGACCAGTGATCTATGAAATATATGTCTATCTCGCTGTCATTAAAAAACGTTTGCTTTATGATAGCTTCTTCTTGTTTAGCATTAACTTTTTGTCATTTGTGATCGACAAAAATGTTCTATCTTCAGGTTTTTTAGGCAGGCACAGGGAAAATTCAGAGAAACAAAAAATGTATTAGTTCCCTTGCTTTATGGTAATACTGCAAGACTACCAAAAAAGTGCGTGTATATATATATATATATATATAAGGCCCCGGTACTTATGGAAAGAATAGGCCTATAAGGAAATGACATTTACAAAAATGTGTTATCATATTTACAAGAATAAATGGGCATAGAGACAAACTGTGATATCACAGAGAGATTGATCGAGTGTATTCAATCACATGCTGTATGAATCAAATAAAACGGTGATAAATTTCATAGTCATTATTTAGTGAATATTGAATAAAAAAAAATAGATGAATGCATCATAACATGGAAAATAAGGGCAAACACAATAGAAAACAATAAAAGAAATTTTAAAATCTCTGTTTATTGAGGAGCATTAAAAATAAGAGACAAAATTCATGAACCGAAAATGTAGTAATTGTTAAATTGACGTTATATTTGCTGTTATGTTTTCATAATGCTTTTGTAACGTAACTTTTTGTGACCTACATTTTATGAGCTTATTCTTACCAAAGTCTACGGCCATAAAACAAAATAAACTTCTGTCTAGTCTAAAAATGAAATGAACGACCGGCCGGTTTTCAATGTGTAATTATGAATGTGATCGTCAAATGTCGTCGATAAAAACAGATAGAGAATGTTTTAAGTCACTTACAATGGATAACTGGTTTTGGGGTTAGTGTTTTGCCGTAATAATTTTGTCCTTTGAACTCTTCCAGTTTCATCAAATAAGGAAGAGAGTTAAGATACTTTATATTCTTTCTTTTAAGTGATTTTGGTATTATCTACCTTGCATTCTGCCTTGCTTACAAACAAGATGGTGATTGTTTTTTTGTTTTTTGTTTGTTTTTTTTTGCTTTAGACTCAATATTCTACTTTCAATTTAATCATTCCGTCTATAAACGTGTACTGCTAAGAAATGATCTTATAAATTACAGATGGTGATACGTGGAATGCTCTGCGTTTATTACGATGTTTAAAGGCTCAGTTTTAATCATATTTTAATTTTTGGACTTTACCTCTGGATTTGTAGAGCTTACCGTCGTATTTTCAGCCCTGGTAGTAGTGTTTGGAGTCGCTACTGTTGAGTTGATGTTTACAACCGTTGGGTCTGTAGAAGCGACTGTTTCGTTCGCAGATAATAGTGCTAGGGTCGCAGACTTTGTTGTTCGGGTATTGGGTTCCATGGTTCGATTCCCAGAGTCTGTTTTTATATCTGTAGACGTCTCTAATAAGAATAGCATGTTGCGGGTGTATTCAATTAATTGTTTATGATTATTGTTTTAAAGCAATATGCGGGTTTTAGTTAATAAGGTAATGCAGTGAAAGGAGAGAGATGGAAGAATATAAGACTGAACTGGTTTATGAACGAAATATTTTCAAAAGATGATCGACCGATGATATGTGGAAAGGAGTTAAAGTACAGATATTTCTTTGATTATTTGAGTTTAGAATGATGAAGTGTAGATCATTAAGTATCAAACCCACTTGATGACGAATTGATTGTTTAATTGCAACAAGTTTTGATTCAAAAGTAAGTTACCATCTAGAATTGCTCTTTTTTTTTTTTTTTTTTGAGTCAGTGATGTTGCCTATCCCGTCTTACATGACAAACCTGTATGCTGGTCTCCATTTAGGAAAACTACACGTTTTTATTCGTTCTCATTGCCATTATGATCGCCTGAAGTGGACACTCCTTTCTTAAAAGTTTTGTAAAGTAAATCGGATAGTAGATTCTTTTTCTAATGGCATCCTTCATGCATAATTTTGCCTGGGAGTGAAAGTTTGAAAGACTGGATGCATTAGCAATTTCCTATTTTATCCTGTCATTGCGCATTTTGCGCCGCATGACTCACCACTTATATTTTTTTTTCTTATTTGACGCCGTGTCCAAATTTTAGACATGCTTTTTTTTCATAGTTTCTACTATGGTTCCGGGTTTTTAATGATGCATTTTTGTGCCCTCTTCAAATAGCTATAAGATGTGTCTTTAAATCTAACTTATATCATTTCAAATTGAACTTACCAATAATACTCTTTTTTTTTTTTTTACAGTTTTCTAAATTTGCATCTCTTACGAGTAGTATATCGTCTAGTGATTGTATGTCACTCATCCAGATGACTTTGCTTCTTGGTTTTCTTGTGATTTCACGTTGTTCTGTGAATTTGCAAGTTCTTTGTAGCTTCGCTTTAAGCTTTGTGTATGAAATAAGCAGAAAATTGTTAAATCAGTTCGTTTTAATTGGTTTTCAAATTTTAAGTCTTCTTAAAGACATATTTTAGTGTTCTCTGCTTTTTTTTCCCTATGACATTGTTTTTTTATACCCTAACAGAGCCGTATCGTCTGTGTGATGGAAATTACTTTTTTCTATGTTCGCGTTAATATTAAATATATTATCATGAAGGTACGTCATGGTAATAAAAAATTGTATTTAATATCATATTGTACCCTCATGATAACATTTAATAGATGCCTTGTTGTGAGATGACACGCAATCCCTTGCTGTTGGTAGTACACATTAATTTGCACATATTTAAGAGTTGCTTTCCTTCTTTTTTTTTTTCTCTCCTACAAAAGAGTTCATTGGTAGACGCTAAGCAATTTTTATTATGTAGTTTTCCAATCAAGCGTGCGGCTCAGTTGATTTTTAACCTAAGGAATATTCCGCGTATAGACCTCACAGAAACGTCTTAAATCCTTTTTCTTGTTCGCGCTTTCAGTCTATCTGTATAAGCGGTCCTCATTTCATTATACTCATACTCTGGATTATCTGGTGCGAATTACTAAGTCTGCTTTGGCTCACAGGACTCTCAAGGAGAGGCTGGTCATCACACTTACCCTTAGCGTAAAGCGCACAGCAATATTGTTCGCCATCTTGGATCCTAGTTTTGCAAAATGACATATTTGGGCATGAGTCGCCCTGCAAGCACTTCACTGGTCGTAGCTCTCGACGTTTCGGGCTGAAGTACACGACTACTCCCTGAGAGCCACAGAAGACGTCGTCGAAACCGTTAGTTTGGTACATAGCGTCAACAGTGACCCGAGCTAGAGCAGACGGGGCAGATGGGGTTTAACGCGATATGTTAAAGAAGAATAAAAGTGGAATGAGAAATTATTATGAAAAGGTTCACAATGAGTTAGGCAAAACGCTTAAAGAGTGGAATGGTGCGGGGAAGTTTCCATGCTACTCTTTGTCAAACGCCGCATGTTTTTGTTTTTTGTTTTTTTTTTCCTTCAAATTTTAATTATGGTTATAATTATGTATTCACTGTGTCCACCCATCACAAAGGCATCCTAGGCCAAGAACAGAGTCACAGAATTCTTCACTAAGACTGCACAACACCGTTTACTAAATAGAGCTGCTCACAAAGTTTGTTCGAGAATTTCAAATATGCTGGAATTACCGCGATATTGTTAACTTCCCATTTGGCATACCGAAATTAACTACCATTGCATGATTAGCGGTAAATGGCGTTGCATTTAGTCATAGTATCTAAATCTGGCAAAATGTATTTTCAATCTGCTCTGCACATCAGCCATGATCTTAAAAACCAACTCTCTTCTTCCCTGATTAGGGCGTAGGTTCAGAATCATCACTGCTCTTAAGTGACCAAGCTCCTAAGCCTATTAACATCACCATCGTCGATTCAGTTCATGATTAGGTCAAGTGTCACTCGTAATACAAGGACATTTTAAGTATGGAATAGGCATTTCGGAGACCGTTAAGAAACCAATTTTTATTGATAAATGAATTATATTTTCCATAAATCTCAACTCACTGAAGCAGAACGGTCTGGTTTTATTACAGTCGCTGCACATAGCCGAGAGACGACACACCTCGTCTCTGTCACAGGGCTGTGAAGATAATTTTATAAGGTTGTCTTTTTATAAAGGTCCTCATTGATTTATCTTCCTCTCTTTATATCAGTTCTTCCAACTTACTCCGCTCAGCTCTCTCCCCTTCAACTATTTTCAATAGCATCATCATCATCATCATCACCATCAGCATCATCACAATCAGCATAATCATTTAGAATCTTTACTCTTTTTTATCACTTGTGGATTAACTGGGAGGATCATAGACTTACGATCTCATGAATCCTCTGGCATTAATCTTGCCTTGCATCATCTTGTGTTTAGAACAAGGTTTTTTTCAAGCTCTTTAATGCATTTTTTTGTTTTGCAACTGCTTTCGTATGGTACCCGTTAGTTCGTCCATGCTATTTGATGAGAAGAAACTGAGTAAATAATACTGAGTGGACGTAGCATGCATTCTGTTTGTCTCGGAAAAGTTGGTAACTAAAAGGAAGCCTCCTTCTTTCCTCATTGTTCAAGACTTGCGTTGGAAGATAAGAAATCGTACGCTGACTCAATATGGGATCTGGTGCTTCATACCGCCGCATGCGTGGCGTCATACTCTGTTGGGAGTCACTGAACTGCAGAGTCCAAACCCTTAAACTGGTCATGGTGAGGCTCCCAACTGCCCTCTGGCCCCTCTTTGTACCATCATTATCTCGTAACTTATCAATGATCATGTTTCTTTTCTCGGTGGACGGTATCATTTTTTTGCGATCAGTGTGGGTTTAATCACGAGTTGACTAGATTTTAGGCATTTACAGCTTCTGTGACTCTCCACGCTTTACTGTACGTTATTAACTTTGGGCAAATAGACTTCAACAGCGAACCATCTGCGTCTCACAGCATAGTGAGCAGCCTGGCTTTTGTCATACCCATGCTCCTTAAGAAATATTACAATTGGGAGGCTTTGCTTTGCGACACTTAGTTGCCATGTTTAATATTTCAGTGTTACTGCTATTGCAAACTTGTCGAAAGCATCATCTCCAAAAGTTTCCTTTGAATGTGGTAGCTTTGATATCAATTTATCAGTTTTATGGTGTCAAGGAAAAAAATTACTGTGGACTAATTAAATCCTTTGAACGCAAAAAAATTGCTTTGTTATCTATTCTGTTAATTTTGGAATGATGGTCATTGAAGAGATTTTACATTTGTTCAAAAGTTTGTAAGCTTAGAGCATTTTAAGTAAAATGAATTTAGAATCTATTAGTTTCTATGATATGCCTACTGATAAAGTCATCAGCAGTGGCGAAAATGAGAGTCGCATGAGAGAAAGAGAGGTTATGAAATACTTAAATCGACAAATAAGTGGCTCAAAGTACTAGATGAACTGTTGGAAAGGATAGTACTTTAAGATAAAAGCTATTTTACTTTGCAAATTTCGATGCGCGTTGTTCTATATTATTCATCTTTAACAAAATAGTATCAGTTGAGCTTTAATTCGCCTCACCTCATCACAAGTCAAAGATGAAGGGGCCCGTTGAGCACCCACAACGCAAATCACGGAGACCTGTAAATAGACAGGAATAGCACATGACAATTACACAAACTGTTCTTAATTCCATGTACAGTAATTCCATGTAAATACATATAAATCTTTTAGATTGTATAGTATGCACCATGAGAAAGATCAACCGCTCACTTTACCTGGCTGTTTGTTCAGTGGTCCAAGTTTTCCTTGATAAAACATGACTGTGAACTAGTCATCATTTAAGGAGGAACCTGATCAGTTATGGTATCACTATGGTAAGTGTCAGTGCTTCATTGTCTTATGCGGTGAAGGCCTGTTATCATCTTGCTGTGAACAGTTCATACCAACCAACTAATCGTTGTTTTTTTTTTGTGGGTTTTTTTTTGTTAAATATTGTCCTGGAGTATATCGCTTACAATCATGAAGAAGTTTTTTTTATTATTTTTTTTTTGGGGGGAGAGGGGGGTATATGTGTATATATATATATACCCCCACACATATACGTATATATATATATATATATATTTTAAGTCTCGTCCAGGGATTAGAAAAATTTCGATTTCCTTCCGATGTTTTAGTTTCTAAGTAGGTTTTCACCATGCTGTCACTAATCTTAATAGTTATTAGTGTAGGAAGATAGAAACAAATTTCAGTGGAACTTCTGTCTTTTGCAGTGTCACATGTGAAGACATGCTTCCTCCTTTGCCTTTTAATTAATGAATCTCCAAAACCATGCCATGAATTCTAACTTTGCGTGACGCGTACGATTAAAAAAATGCTGTTAGTGCGTGTATAACTTAGATACCGCTAAAAATGAAATTTCTTATCTAGCATAGTTTATGCATTGTTCATCGATGATGTGATTCGTTTATTTGCTATCTGCCCTTAACTTACCCAACATGCCAATACCACCAAAGAAGTAATCCAGCGGGCCATTTTGGCCATTAAGTCGCCAAGTTAGTACGAAAACTGAACACCTCCCAATCGCGTGTTTCCAGGCCCTTCGGTAAACCTAGTAATCAGATTGCTGGTGTGCTCATGAGGAGCCCGTGTACCATCGATTGTACCGTTAAGTAAAAAAAAAAATTGTTCTTGTTATTTTTTTTAGTGTTTCCTTTACTGACCTCTTTATTCGTTGCCTTAACTTTTAGAGGCTCAATGTATAATGTAAAGTCCTGTTCACATCAATGTCAAAGTATAATTCCCTCGTTTTCATGTATTTTTAAAAGATACAAGAGATGATTTTCAATGGTTGCAAACAGTTGATTCGTTTTTACATGATCCTATATTTTTTATCGGATGCTCGTCGGGCCACTTTACACTAAATCTCCAAACATTCAAAGTTTCGGATCGAGTCCACTCTCTCTAGAACACTTAAATTTCAAGCGCCATTTCAAATACGAAATTTTTGTTTTGTTTTTTAAGTCTTTTAGGAATCTGTTAAAACTATTGTCAAAAGATTATTGTTTTAACTCGAAAAAATGAAAAGAAAAAAAAAAAAAAAAAAAAGCGGAAAATTTATAAAGATTAAATACACGGTGGCTAACTTGAGGTGAAGTTGTTTTAAACTCTTCTGCTCAATCATTGCTTAATATAGATCTTTGTCAATTTTCAGTCAGGATGTCCCCTCCCCCTCCCCTCAATAAAAATCAAAAGCCAACATGCCCTGGAATCTAAGACAGCTGTGTCAAACAGAGACCAAATGAAGCAATGATTCTGCTATAGCATGGGGGATATTTGTGTTAGAGAATTGATATGGAACAATTTATGACAAATATAAGTCATGTATAATTTGGCTTTTGCAAGAATCTCACACTAGGTTTTATTATTTTAGTAAATACAATATCAACCAAAAATTTCACCATCTTATCCGCATCGAGTTAGAGCCCCTTCAAAAAACCCTCGTAATAAATTTAATGTTTAAAGTTGGTTGAAAGAACCAGTCCTGGAGACAGAAAATAAATTCATGTTAACAGCGCTTTAGAGCTGTTTTTCTTTTTCGTTTAAAGCCATGTCGCTTGTTGAAAATTAATTAAACAATCAATAAAAATTAAGTAAACCTGCAATAAATTAAAAACGAGTGAGGGTTGGGCAATGTGTTGTGTACGAGCGAGGGTAAATATTTTTCTTAGCACTTTTCCAATCTTTTGATCCAACATTACCAAAAAAATTATCATGTTCTATGTAATCATTTTGTAATCAAAATTAAACCGTATATATTCCTGGTAGTTTTAATAAATTTTAAGGATTATATGCAGAAATATTGACTGAAAATTCATTTCTATATTTTTCTTAACAGCTTGCTATAAACCTTTACTGAAATCCATCTAAGAACAATAAAGAAACAAAGCAATGTTTAGGCAAGTTTGAGAACATTTTGGAGTTCTCATATTCTTCCCTGAGAGTGCAGAGATGCAAAGAAAATGAATGATTTTACCACATGCTGATTGTTTTTATTTTATTTTAAAGGCGCGGGGCAGGGGGTGGGTGTCTCTTTAATGTTGAGCATGACCGTGGAAATACCGTGATAGACCTGAGTTTTGGTAAATAAAAAGAGCTCTCATTTATTCTAAAGAGACTTTTCCTTTTTTATTTAATTCTTTTTACAATTTTTTTGGGGGGGCTGAGCGTGATGGTGGAAAACATTTAATGTAGTAGGAGTTGACACCGCCTTTCGATTGTTTAAAAAAAAATAGAAATTTTTCAAAATTGTTTCTTAGCCCATGATAGTAAGCCTTTTGTTTTCAATCAGTTGTGCAATCACTTCATCCCATTTTTCTTTAAAACTAAAACATTTGTTTCCCTTCAGCATAAAACAGGAAAATGGATAGGGACAAAATCCTCTGTAGATGAGCCTATGTTATAGTTTTTAGCGGACTTAATCGCGTTGGATATAACAAGAAATCCAACGTAATTGTGCAGCTTGGAAACGTTGTGTGGAATCGTCTTATCTCGCCATCCACTTTTGTTTTCAACATCATAAGAACAATAAGAATATAATGAAGTTTATCTCATACGGAACAACTAAAATTTTACCTTCATGGATCATAAATGATATCTATGAGACAAGTGAGGAGGGCAAAAGTTCTAAAAGCTAGGATTGCTAGAAATATCTGAAATATTAACATAAAGCATAGAGAAGATACTTTTATTTATGATTAAGCTAAGTAGATAAAATTATTGGAGTGTGGACAACTTAAAGAACTTAACTTCGAGGAATACAATAAATTGGAAATTGACAAGTACCCCATAATTATTGAGAACTTGTTAAGATAAAAAGTCTAATAATTGCCTTTTTGTAATCGTTATAGTTACTGGGGTTTTTTTTTTAATCCTAAATATGATAATTTTATTTCCTTTCCTTTCCTTTTCTCTTTTTTTATTATTTTTTTTTTTTTTTGCCAGTTAGCTCGGGTAAATAAACGGATCGTGTTTTAGACAGGTGTGGCACTGTTATTACATTGGGGAAGTTATCAAATACTATTTGAGTGTTGCCTAGAAACCCTAAAGCAGCGTAAAAAGCATCGTTTAAGTTAAGAATAAGCCACAAAAGACAAGAACGAGGATAATGCGGTAAGCTTTTTTTACCCAAAAAAATTAAATAAATAAATAAAAAAGACAAGTCGAAAGATTGTTTGTGATTACTTTACTGAGTTTTTTTTTTTCTTTTTCTTCTTTTTTTTTAGCCTGTGATTTATAATATATAAAAGCATTGATTAATGTTTCAAAGAAAACAATTAAACAGTAAAATCACAACGCAAACAAGTTTTATTTAAATAGATATTAGCAACTTATACTTTTTAATCTGTGGAGAAAACTCCCCATCTAGCATTCTTGCTATAACTTTATTTCCATGCCAAATAATTAATTAATTTAAAAACCCATTTCCTCTTTATTTCCGCCAAAGTCTCAATCTTTCTTTCTCTCTCCCTCTGTTTGTCTGACTGTGTATATAATTATATATATATATATATATATATATATATATATATATATATATATATATAATTTTTTTCCCTCCCTCTCATTCTCTCTTTTTCTTTTACAGCTTTTTTGTTAGCTTCTCATCCCCGTCTCTCCATTTCCGCTCTCTCTATTTACTTATCGTTTCTTTGTTTTATGTATTTCACATTATTTCATCGCTTCCTCTCTCTCTCTCTCTCTCTCTCTCTCTCTCTCTCTCTCTCTCTCTCTCTCTCTTTCTCTCTCTCTCTCTCTCTCTCTCTCTCTCTTCTCTTCTCTTCGCTCTCCTTTTATTTCTCTGTACTCTCCTCAGTTCTCTCTCTCTCTCTCTCTCTCTCTCTCTCTCTCTCTCTCTCTCTCTCTCTCTCTCTCTCTTTCATTATTTCTATCTCTGTATATCTTTTCCCTCCTCCTTGTATTGCGTATTTAAAGTAAAAGTATCTTTAACAGCTTACATCTTTATCCATTTCCTCATCATTATGATGGCTGTAAGTTTTTTTTAATTCATAATACATGCAAGACATAATAAATATCCGTTTTAATTTTACATTTTTAAGCAAGATCATTCAAAAATAATGTTCGGGCATACAATTCAAAATCAAAATAATAAATCAAATAATTAACGACTACCAACCCAGTTAAACCCTGAGTTATTGGTACATTGGCAGTTTAAAAAATAGAATTAAAAATATAAACCACAGCATGAACAAAAATTACTCTACATACATATCTATAATATCCATATCACTTATGAAGAGGATTATAAAAGACATATTCCTAATCAAGGAAGTGTCAATGAAATAATAAAATCTTTGGTTTAACGTAATAATTATGAGATTCATAAAACAGCCCGCTGGTTTGAGATAGCAAACGATTCAACAACCAAAACTTTGTTAAATTAAACCAATTGCAAGTGCCAATGACGTTCATGATTTATTGACGTCTCAAGACGATGGTAGCGACAAAAGGTGGTCTGTAAGTTGTTTTCTCCTATCCGGTTTTTAATTTTTTGCTTATTTTTTTGTATTTTTTATTGTTTGTGCGTCATATTTAAACAGTTTCATCCTTTTTGCTATGTTTTTTTTTTTTATTATTTTATATTATTCTTCATTCGAATCTGTATTTAATGAGTCCTTGCTTTAGGAAGAAGAATAGCGTCATACAGCTTCATTTGTCCAGTGTCATTTTTCGAACGATTTATGTGTGTCTGTGTGTGTGTTTCTAATAGCATTGCTCAAAATCAAGATTTCCTGTTATGATTGTTACAGCCTCCATCACCTGCTACAGGTTGCGGCCTTCCTAGGGACAAAGCGCAGCTTATTTTCCACAGGTACGCGAGTGATTCCGAGCCGATACTCCAGTGAAGGGAGTTGGCCGGATGACTCTGGCAGGATCTCGAAATCTTGCAGAATAGCCGTTAAGAAGTGAAACAGTTCCATTTTGCCGAGGTTTTTTCCTGGGCAGAGGCGAGTACCTGAAGAGAGCAGGGCAGATAAACATGTTAGAGTATTCTTATTTTGAGGGAAGCAATAGATTAGAAATGTGTTCTAGTTGAGGTCGAAGTTTATAGTGACGGACGTTGAGTCATTCCATACTTTCCAATCCATTAATTTATTCCACCAGCCACCTGATTTGTCTTTTGTATATGCATGTATTAATGTTTGTTGGGCTCAAAGTAAAATGATGTGGAGATACATCGCTTGTTGCAGGTAAAGCGTTATTTCCAGACGGTTTTTTTAATAAGTCTTAAACACGCTAAAGAAAGATATCAGTTTAAAGAGAAAAATATAAACTTACCGATAGAAAACGGCACAAATTCCTTGCTCAGGAGCACCTTGTTTTCTGGACTAAGGAACCTCTCAGGGACAAACTCATGAGGTTTCTCCCAAACGTCTGGGTCAAACATGGCGGAGTGCAGATTAGGTATGACGACCGAGTGAGCTGGCACTGTATAGCCCTCTAAGTTCACAGGCTCGAAGTTCGAGTGGGCCACGGAGAAAGGTGCAATATCTCCTAGCCTTTGAGATTCAAGAATCACTGCTTGTGTATATGGCATCAGGTCGCGGTCCATGACAGAGAGGCGGGTTCGATCTCCCAGGGTCTGCCGTATTTCGTTGAAGACTTTATTCTGCACCTCTGGGTGGCGAACGAGGAAAATGAGCATCCAGCGTAATGTGGTGGACGTAGTCTCGGTTCCTCCAACAAACAAGTCGCCGACGAGTTTCAGCAGTTGACTGTCTGGGGGACGGATGAAAAGGTAGAAATTAGGGTTTTGATAGGTCGAAGTTTTCAGTACAAGACTGTAATGGATTCTGTGTAAAAAAAAAACAAACAAACCAAGATATCGTCATATGCTATTACTATAATATTAGATTTATAAATAGTGAATTAAATGATAATAAATAAAATGTTATATTAAAAGTATATAAAGGGTCGTAATTAAACCAACCAAATGTTTCTAACAACTTTTTAGTCTTTGAGTTTGTGGCTTCGTATTAGGAAATACAACAGAAGTTTGGGTTTTTTTATGTTCAAAACGTGTCATAGTTCTGCACACACACCCCCCCTTTTTTTTTTTTACAAACACACACTCATGCGCCCATGTCAGTACTCACCATCCATCGTAGTTTTCTCTTGTGTCTCGAGCTTGCTGTTCATCTCGAGCAGGTACAAGTCTATCATGTCCCTGGGCTTCAGCGGGTCGAAGCTCTCCTTATGCTTAGCGATCCAGCTCCACAGAATTTTTTGTACCTTGGCCACATTCTCCAGACTCAACTTGCACTTGAACGGGTCGCCTGGGAGATTTTCCAAAAATGGGAAGTAATTCACAAGCGCTGTGCTTCCGTTAATTCTCATGTTTTCGTCGAAGATGTGAAGGATTTCCTTGAAGTCTGGATCGTTATAATCGAAACGCTGACCAAACGATATAGAACAGATAATATTGCAGACTGCAGTCTGAATACAATACTGGGAGTCGAAATCCTTGCCTCCAGAGGCGTGAAGATGCTCAAGGAACGGCTCTAATTCGTCAATGACATTCGCCTCGAACTTTGTTTTCCCGATACCGAGGTCTTTCATGTTGTTGAGCAAAAATGAACGGTGTTCGCGCCAAACCTCCTCTGATGAACACACGACACCTGTGAGGATCAAAAGACATGAAGGATTAGAGAGCTATTATATTTTGAATGATTGATTAGTTACGTTTATTGAGCTAACCAGCTTTTACTAACTACGCTTCCTGTTTTCAATCAATCTATCTTTTCGCTAAAGTTGCTGTCAATGCAATTGCTATACTTGCTTTTTGTTTTTGTTCTTGTTACCTTCCTCTTTCTCCTCCACATTCTCCTCCTCCTCTCTTCCTCTTCCTCCTCCTCCCCCTCCTTCTTCTTCTTCTTCTTCTTCTTCTTCTACTACTACTACTACTACTACTACTGCTGCTGCTGCTGCTGCTGCTGCTACTACTGCAATGTATTAAAACTACGACTACTTCTACAAACACTACTACAAATATTGCTAGTGCTACAACTCCTACAGCTACTACAACTGATGCTGTAATTGTTTTTACTATTGATGTTACTGTTACAATCATTGATTTAAAAACTTTCACACTTTTATCTTTTCTCGATTTTCAATCTCATCGTTTTTATAATTTTCGTTTGCTTCTCTTCATTAGTAAGCCATTGTTGTTCCAGATATTTTTTTTTAATTTTTTTTTTTTTTGGTGAAGTTTCATAAATATAACTTGCAGAGAACGTCCTCAAGTCGCATACATGTAAGGTTGTAAGCTCCTCAACCTTTCATTCTTTCACGTTTAACTATTTTACGGGAAACGTGGATAGATGATATGCAACGTGACATCTGTGCTGCCTATCCTAGTTTTTATTACTTGACTGCTTTTCAGTGTATTACCTGTGAGTGGCGATCCCTTTTGAAAAAGGAAAGAAAAAGATCCGGGCATTTACGCTTTCTTTAGTTTTATCAGTGACATTGTTTGATTTTACAGATACCATGTAATTGCTTTCCGCCTACATCATTTTACAGGTATATATCGGTGCCCGTTGCCAGTTTTAGACTGTTTTAGATTTTTAGAGTAGCCCACATTATATGTCAAAAGGCTTATTACATGGCAGTGGTTTTTACTCCATTTTTTTTTTTTTTTGTGGTTCACTTTCCTTTTCACATTTTAACTGTCAGAAGGACCCTCTTGGGTGACAACAGCGAGAGAGAGAGAGAGAGAGAGAGAGAGGGGGGGGGGAAGAGGGAGGGAGAGGGAGAAGAGAGAGAGAGAGAGAGAGAGAGTCAGACAGACAGACAGAGAATGTGTGTGTATGGAAGGGGGGGACTTAAGAAACTTAAACGTGATAGAGACTGAAAGGGAAATAGAGAGACAGGTAGGGAGAAAAACAAGTTGGTAAATAAAAACAGGTTGGGAGTAAGACGAACAGACAGAGGCGGACAGAGAGCCAGTTCAGAAATCGGGCAGCCAGGCAGTGATTAAAAAGATACTTTGAGTGAGAAAGGAGATAGTTATCTATAGGGAGACAGTTTGAAATACGTAAAGAAAGAGAGAGAGAGAGAGAGAGAGAGAGAGAGAGAGAGAGAGAGAGAGAGAAATGGGGAAAAGGCAGAGAGAGTAAAGAAACATTATTTTACGAAACTTATATTAAGTGTTCGCCATAAACAGCGGTTGGTTTTCTCGTAATAATGAGCTGTTGTCTGTCCTGATACTATTGTCCTTTCATTTGTTAAATGCGCGAAGTAAAATGATGTAGAGGCTAATTATTAACCTTTTCATTACCCTTCCAGCCTCATCAACCTCGCAAAGAGGGGAGGCACAATTTATGACATAATTTTGTCTTTTTTTAATTTTTTGAAAAGGCTTGAAGCTTATTTTAATTTTGTTTATTTTTTTTTTTTAATGCCAGCTGTGTAGAATCAAAGAGCGATACAGTTACACCACATGAGAACGTATGAGAAACAACAGAATATCAGATTCCGGACGCTATTTTCACAGTTTACTGAACAAATGTAAATAATTCAAAACGATTTGACTTCATTCAACATTGAAAGAAGCACCGAGTTGTCACGACAGCCCCTTGACCATTCAGGTTTAATTATTTAATTTGTGCGGTTTCCGTTTTGCTCAACATGACATCGGAACTCTCATTTGTTGAGCAGGTACAGACTTAAATAATTTCCATTTGACATCGACAGCGTCCAAATTATTTGCCTAAGGCTTGTCTGTTGACTGATCTCAATTACATTAAAGACCATTCTTTGTTCTGGTGTCGTGTCATTGAGACTGTCAGCCAGCGCAAACCCCCTCGCCGAGGCCCAGGTCCCACTTCAGTCCGCGTTCCACAGTGAGACTTCTATTCCGACTATTCGGCGCAGTCACCAGGAATAACTTCTCTTTTTTTATTTACCTGGGTTAGTTTTAGTACCCTCGATTAATTGCGTGACGTAAGATAAGTGGGCGCTTCCCTCATCTACACATTCCTGTTCGTTGCAGAATATTTCATTATCTACGTTGATTTCTTTTAAAGTAAAAAATAATTAAGAGTGAAAATTTAAAACGGTAACTTTTTATTTACCAGAAAATCGCGGCTGACAACTAACATTTTCGGTTTCGAATAGTTTTTAAAATTCCTTTCAGCCAATTATGTAGAGTAGAATTTGATAAACCTTGCATTGTAAGTTCAAGCCATTAAATGTGGCCTTGAATTGATTAACCGTTTCCTATTGACAAATTTTCTTTAAGATAATTTATTAGATCATTTTGCGCAAATTGCATCAATGCAGCCAGCCATTACTTCAGTTGCCATGGTACAGTGTCATTTATGATATTTTCAATATAGTGGGATTCTTTAGGCTACAAGAAATAGTTTTAAACAAATCGAGTATGCTTCACGTAAACCAACTCTCCTTAAATCTTTTTCTGTGAAGCATTAAATGAACAGGAAAGAATTCCACAATCGTGAAATCTTTTACGATCATGTTGCAGCAGAATATTGAGGAGGGCGCGGTTACCATAATCATGAGACAGTAAAATTTTATGTCTCGAGGACGCGCCATGTCTTCATGCCAATTTGGCATTATCAATTTAAGCCTTGTCAACCAAGTGACACGTTCAGTTGGAATTTTTGTCGGAGATATCCGGACACACCCTCTACTCTCACTTTAAACCGAAGATAACTAGGCCTGGTCATTAAAATAGCAAGCCAGCACTCCCTATTTCTCTCGGACAAAACACAAACTTATTTTTTTTTCGTTACCATTTCACGTCATGTTTGATTTTTTTTTTTTTTTTTTTTTTTTTTTCAACCTCTTCACCAACAAGAGCTAAGCTATTAGTCCACCAACCCTCTTCATCCAGGCAAATCAGGAATTTCCGACGAAGTTGTCCACCTACAGATTATTTTCGTTTTGCCAGATAATTATTTGTTTTAGAGACGACTCATCGTTTTTTGTTTTTTTTTTGCTGGTTTTTTTTTTTTTTTTTTTTTTTTGAAAAACAAAAAGTTCAGTTTCTTGGTTGTTTTCGTTTTTTCTTCATTGTGTTCGAACGGAATGAGAAGAAGGAGCAGTTAAGAAACTTGCCCGTATTTTTGGTTATAAGATTTTCAATTTAATGGTAGTAAATGCCAAAAATACATTTGATGTGCACGTTTAGTACAGAGAGAGAGAGACACACACACACACACACAATATCTTATTTTGTTGACATTTTATCCCATTCAGTTGCCATAACTGTGTAAATCCCTTAATTCTCTCTCTCTCTCTTTCTCTCTCTCTCTCTCTCTCTCTCTCTCTCTCTCTCTCTCTCTCTCTGATTTTTCTCTTCTATTTCAAACTAATTTTAACTGTAAATTGTCGTTTAAGTGACTGGTTGTCTGCATGTTTAACTGTTAAAAGTTTTTTTTTTTAATTTTAAAAATTAAAAGCTATTATATGCTGTTTAACTTCTTCTTCTTCTTCTTCTTCTTCTTCTTCTTCTTCTTCTTCTTATTATTATTATTATTATTATTATTATTATTATTATTATTATTATTATTATTATTATTATTATTATTATTATTATTATTGTTATTATTATTATTATCATTATTATTATTATTATTGTTGTTGTTGTTGTTGCTGTTGTTGTTGTTGTTTTTGTTGCTGTTGTTGTTGCAGCTTCAAGGTCTGGTATGTTTTAAATACAAGTGTTGCTCTTAGTCAACTAATTAGCCATGTTTAGGTTTAATTTCAGTGTTTACCTTTTGCCTGTCCCACTTTCGTAACTGAGAAAACCTGCGGGCGTTTGTCAAAGTCTTTTCCTTGAGTTACGAAAACCTTCTGAAGCATCTTCGAGCCGCTGACCAAGAGAATGTTTCTGGTGCCCACTTTTAAGTTTACCAAGTCACCATATTGTCGTTGCAATTCTCTGAAAAGATAAATCAAATGATATCAGACGATACAGGATGACATCTGGTTGAATGTTTATGTTAATGTACATATGTACGAGGGCATATTGATAAGTTTTGCCTCCAAGTCCATAACTTTGGAAATAATGAAGACAAACAAATGATACTTACACCAAATGAAAGGTCATTTTATTTAGCACCAGATGACATAACATTTTTCAACATAATCACCGTCCCGCTCGATACAGAGCCGCCACCGACGGACGACCTGTTGGATGCCGTCAGCGAAGAAGTCAGCAGTCTTGTCTCTGCACCAAGAAAGAACAGCATTCTTCACATCTTCGTCTGTCTCGTAACGGTTGCCCTTGAGGTAATCCTTGAGTTTTGGAAAAAGGAAGAAATCGCTCGGAGCAAGATCTGGGCTATAAGGCGGGTGCGGTAATGTCCGGAGGCCTAAACGATCTAAAGCCGTGCGAGTTTCCAAACTTGTGTGAGGGCGAGCGTTGTCGTGATGGATGATGGTGCTTCTCACGATCTTTTGGGACAGTGAGGGTGTGGTTCACACAGAATTTTTGGAACAAGGCAACACCGTGAATTCTACGAAATATGTGAACACACTGGAGAAACTGAAAGCGAGGTTGCGACGGGTAAGGAGTGAGAAAGTTTCCATAATCCATCACGACAACGTTCGCCTTCACACAAGTTTGGAAACTCGCACGGCTTTAGATCGTTTAGGCCTCCGGACATTACTGCACCCGCCTTATAGCCCAGATCTTGCTCCGAGCGATTTCTTCCTTTTTCCAAAACTCAAGGATTACCTCAGGGGCAACCGTTACGGGGCAGACGAAGATGTGAAGAATGCTGTTCTTTCTTGGTGCAGAGACAAGACTGCTGACTTCTTCGCTGACGGCATCCAACAGGTCGTCTGTCGGTGGCGGCTCTGTATCGAACGGGACGGTGATTATGTTGAAAAATGTTATGTCATCTGGTGCTAAATAAAATGACCTTTCATTTGGTGTAAGTATCATTTGTTAGTCTTCATTATTTCCAAAGTTATGGACTTGGAGGCAAAACTTATCAATATGCCCTCGTACATATGTACTTAAAAGCTTATAACTTTCTTTGCCAGAGTCCCCCTCTTTCTTCCCCATACAACTTTTTGAAAGAAGAATAGTACCGCCCAAACATCCATCAACAGCTCCATGAGAAATGGAGCTGGTTATATTACGAAATATTGGTAATAAAGAGCTGAAACATACAATTGAATGAAAATAGGAAAAAAGACAAGAGGAATAAAAATAATATTATCTTCTACAATCAATAACTCCTCTCTTTTTTCAACCAGTGGTTATACATGTATTTTAAGAAACACTTCATTTCAGCAAATAAAGAAGAATATAGTGGCTGAATAGAGAAACGTTTAATATTTAATTAATTCTCGTTTGTAGGTTCTTAAAAGAAAGGGGAGATAAACACTTGGCACATTATTTTTCTCAAGTCTGATAATATGATATGCCCTCGAGGGGCAATAGAACATTATTTTCCTAATATTTGGCGCAGAAATTCAGTTCAGACACTTTCATTTATTTATTCACAGCAGTCCTTGACAAAATCAATTTGACAGGTGTACACCGTAAGCATAATCGCACTAGAAAGCTTGTGTTTATTTCATTTTTTGCGTAAGATTCAGTTGGGGAAAAAATGATAGTCTCTCTCTCTCTCTCTCTCTCTCTCTCTCTCTCTCTCTCTCTCTCTCTCTCTCTCTCTCTCTCTCTCTCTCTCTCTCTCTCTCCCTCTTCTCTTCTCTTCTTTTCTCTCTCTCACTCTCCTCTTCTTCTTCTTCTTTTCTCTCTCTCAGTCTCCTCTTCTTCTTCTTCTTCTTCTTCTTTTCTCCCTCTCACTCTCCTCTTCTTCTTCTTCTTCTTCTTCTTTTTCTTGTTCTTCCCTCTCCCTTTGAATCTTTTTCTTTTCCTTCTTCGTAAAGGTACAGATCAAAACTGGCGAATGGATTATGCAATTGTTTTGAGGTTAGACTGTTTACTCTTGATATCTCTTACGTTTGCAATTAGCCAAACGTATCTGAGGAAAATACTCAAGACGCCCCTATCATATGCCATTATAAAGACGTCTGTCAAATCTAAATGGGTAGGGGCATTGTACAAACTAAACAATTTGATAGCGGAAAAGAATGGGGGAAATTATTTTATTATTTTTTTTTCAGATTATCTCCCTGTTTGGCGGTATTTACACGTTGGATCTAGCTGCGAGCAGGATAAACCAGGTCTATTGTTTAAGTTGGCAAACTGTTCAGGTAAAGCCAAACCTCGCATTTTTTTTCCTCCTTGCTTATGTGTTCAATTGTTCAAACTATGTACTCTCTGACAGAATTTGGGTTCACTGGGTGCAATAATGGAACTACACAGTTAGAAATACACATTAAAAACGAGATTTTGAAACTGATGCTCCACGGGATAGGCAAGTGATACTGTAAATTATTTTAGTACAACATTCTTCCTCTTTCATTTCCTTCCTATCCGTTTTCTGCCTATCTGTCCATCTATATAATTATCTTTAAATCTTCCAATCTATCTATCTATCATCTCTTTTTTTGCCATAATCATCTAGCATTTGTAATCTATCTACTTATCTCTCAGACTAAGTGTCCAGCCGCCTATCTTTCTATCTATCTATCTATCTATCTATCTATCTATTCATATATCTATATATCTGTCTATCTATCTATGTGTCATTCTATCTGTTAATCCAACTATCAATCCCCGCCACTAGCTCTTTTTCTCCTGCTCGGCTTTGAGTAGCTAAACTTACACAAATACTTTTCTTTTGTCCGTTTTCATCAACAATGGAAGATTTCCGATAATAGGCCATGGGGTAGGGCCTGGAGGGAGGTTCGTCTTCTTCTGGAGCTTACGGAGGAGGAACACCGACGCCAGGAACAGGAGGACACTAATCAGGTTCTCCGAAAAAAGCGTTATCAGCAAGGACATCCTGGAGAGGAGAGGGAACCATTAGCCTTTAGCATTACATGATTGCAGTAGTTGGTCTCTAGCTCTACGGCCTTTGTTGCTTTAACGCTTCGTCCCTTTCGATGCTGGAAATTATTTTGTCATTCTCCTTGTTGTGTCTGTTACGTGTGTAGAAGACAGAGAGAATGTTGAGGATGTCGTAATCATTTAGGACTATTAAACTGATGCAGACAGCATCAGGGAAAAATATTAATATGCCATGGAGTATGAAGTAAAAGCTTCAAAACAAAGTTTAAAAAAAAAAACGCCTTTTTCTTTCAACATAACGCACCTAAATGAGTTTGTGAAAAGCTATCGCAATGCTCTTGACAAGCTATTGGGCTTCTGTTGGAATTAGCTTTACAAGTTTGTTTGGGTATGTAAAAACATGTATGTCGGATGTAGGAAATTATGATTATGT
>JAWDGP010003139.1:0-7500 GCA_033675545.1 Elysia crispata | reverse complement strand
AGTAGTAGTAGTAGTAGTAGTAGTAGTAGCAGTAGTAGTAGTAGTAGTAGTAGTAGTAGTAGCAGCAGCAGTAGTAGTAGTAGTAGTAGTAGCAGCAGTAGTAGTAGTAGTAGCAGCAGCAGCAGCAGCAGCAGCAGTAGTAGTAGTAGTAGTAGTAGTAGTAGTAGTAGTAGTAGTAGTAGTAGTAGTAGTAGTAGTAGTACTAGTAGTAGTAGTAGTAGTAGTAGTAGTAGTAGTAGTAGTAGTAGTAGTAGTAGTAGTAGTAGTAGTAGTAGTAGTAGTAGTAGTAGTAGTAGTAGAAGCACTGGGTTTAATAAAGAAGGAAACATATCAACAAAGAACACTGCTAAGGAAAGAAGAAGAAACAATTTTACATAGAAGACACAATGACTCACCAAGCGTGAATCGGCCCCCGCCAAAGGGTCGAAAGGCTAAAGATTAACGCTTGGTTGAGGGCAGGACCTTAATCCTTTCGGACTGTGCAGTGCCTGATGATTATTGGCCAGCGTGACTAACTGGTTGTACCTATATTTTGTGCCGTATTTCTTCTTTTACCCCTGAGTCAGTATGTGTTACGTCAGTTTCTGGCCAAAGTCAATAAGGTCGAGAGATTTTCTCACATGTTCTGCAGAGGGTCTTTTTTTGTGGAGGTGGAAAGGTGGGGGGAGGGGGTCGTAGTTGGTTTTGTTTTGTGTGCGCTTTATAATATATTTTGTTTGCTTTTCTTCTGTTTCTTTTAATATAACCGTGCTTCTGATTCATTTTCTCTCTTCACTCTTTTGTGTGTGTCGTGAGTAAGAATTGAAAGAGCTAGAAATATTCATCGATTAAGTTTGTGAATTGTGGTGGTCAAAATTACGATATCTCAAAGCCTATAGGCAATCCCACAGCGATGGAGTGAGTTAGGTTTAAGATTTACAGGAAGATACGCAATCTTTACTTAATAATGTTATAGGAAAAGTCAGATAATTTTGTAAAATCTAAACCTTAACATTACTATAAATCTTTTGATAAAGCCTTGTCATATTGTTTGCAAATGATAGACAGCAAGGCTGTGCACGTTTAGGTGCTTTTTGCAGAATTCTATACCCTTCTTTTCAGCGTTTAAAAATATCTTTTTAAGTAGGTTTGGGAAGCACAGTATTAGTTGATTTCCTGTTTTCTAGAAATGAGACATTGGATAAATTTGCGAGAAGGAGAAAGCAGTAAAATTTAATTTATTTGATTTTTTGGCGGGTTCGTACATCATTTTGAACACAGTTAGTATGCTCTTTAAGACTAAGTCGCCAAACTAATCTCCATCTGTTAATAACAATCGAGAATTATTGTGTATTATTGCCATACTTTAGTATTCATTCGGAACCATGTCTATAAGAAGATAATAGAAGGTATATATTGGTATAGAGAGCAAAGGCACGCCTCAATATTCTGTTCGTTCATCAGTTCTAAATTATTTAAAAGTAATTTTGTTAAATTAAATAGGTCAGGTCGTTTGAAATACACGATTGGGTAATTAGTGAGGAAAACGCTGTTGCAGAACTCGCTTTGGGTTTGGCTGATTCGTTTTACAAGATCTAGTATTACAAAAATTTAACACCTGCTCTCAAAGACTTTTGAGTGCGTACATATTCCAAGCCACCTCCTCTTCATTCCACTTTTTCTCCTCCCTTCTTTCCTCCTCCTCTTTCTTCTTCTTCTTCTTCTTCTTCTTCTTCTTCTTCTTCTTCTTCTTCTTCTTCTTCTTCTTCTTCTTCTTCTTCTTCTTCTTCTTCTTCTTCTTCTCCTCCTCCTCCTCCTCCTCCCTCTGCTTTCTTCTTCCTCTTATTCTTCTTTTTCTTCTTCTTCGTCGTCGTCATCATCGTCGTCGTCGTCGTCGTCGTTGTCGTTGTCGTCGTCATCGCGTCGTCTTTTACTACTACTACTACTACTACTACTACTACTACTACTACTACTACTACTACTACTACTACTACTACTACTACTACTACTACTACTACTACTACTACTACTGCTGCTGCTGCTGCTGCTATTACTACTACTTCTACTACTGCTACTACTAATACTAATACTACTGCCACTATCATTACTTCTGCAACTAATATTACTACTACTATTAATGCTACTGCTTGAAGTAAAGGTATTGGGAAATTGTTATCGAAGATGTTGGTGCGTCCAATAGCAAGTGTTGGTGCTTACGGATTCATTGGGTCTTTGGAGCTATACGCAGCTTTCTAATCAAGATTGCAAGCCATCAAGGAAGGCTAAGTAAATACCATTGCCATAAACCTCTATTTGTAGTACTCGTATAGGACTATTGGTGTAAGAGATGCTCCGTGTAAGTGGCAAGGTGAAGAGTGCTGATGCATTTATAAGTCTCAAATTCAAATCCGACATAGATTATTGTTTACCGGTCATTTTTTCTTAAAGATTTTTCCTACCTAATCTAAAGCTACTACTACTACTACTACTACTACTACTACTACTACTACTACTACTACTACTACTACTACTACTACTACTACTACTGCTACTACTACGACTACTACTGCTACTGCTACTGCTACTGCTACTGCTACTGCTACTACTACTACTACTACTACTACTACTACTACTACTACTACTACTACTACTACTACTACTACTACTACTACTACTACTACTACTACGACTACTACTGCTACTGCTACTGCTACTGCTACTGCTACTACTACTGCTACTGCTACTACAACTACTACTACTACTACTACTACTACTACTACTACTACTACTACTACTACTACTACTACTACTACTACTACTACTTACTTCACCAATACTAACACCACCACAAATACTGCAACTGCCACTACTTCTACTTCTACTACTACTACTACTACTACTACTACTACTACTACTACTACTACTACTACTACTACTACTACTACTACTACTACTACTACTACTACTACTACTGCCAGTACTTTCATCACCACCACCACTAGTAGTAGTAGTAGTAGTAGTAGTAGTAGTAATAGTGGTGTTGATTGTTTCCTTTCTTTTCGATTTTTTTCTGACTTTCGGATAATCCTTGTTGAAGTTTTGAGGCTGTATTCTCATTCACACTTCAATAAGTATTAAAAAGTTAAGATTTTTTTCGATTCACCATAAATAAACCTTACTCAATTGAACAAGTCATCTCCGTATGTGAGTCACATTCATGTATGAGATATAAGTTGCTTATCATGATTAGGAAACATTCATCGCATCATAGATCACATATAAAGCATCGATGATAAATCATCACGTCTTTTTAAAGCCACGCTCTCCAAAACCGCCATACAATGGCATGATGAATCATGGTTCTCCTTTACTTCCTCCTCAGTTTCTTAGGGAATCGTTTTGCATTTTGAGAGGGTTTTTTATTTATCTGAGCATTGTAAAAGATAAAAAGAAAGTAAAAGAAAGTAAATGAAAGAGAGAGAGATAGAGAGAGAGGGAGGGAGGGAGAAGAAGAGGGAAGGAATGGGGGCGCAGACAGACAGGCAGCAGAAGAGAGAGAGAGAAAGTAAGAGACAGATGGTCAACGTTAAAAAGATATAAATGAATTGAGAGATAGATACTGAGAGAAAGAGAGACAAATACAGATAAACAGACAGATAAACAAACAGACAGAATAGAGAGATAGATACTGAGAGAAAGAGAGACAGATACTGAGAGAAAGAGAGACAGATACAGATAGACAGACAGATAATCAAACAGACAGGTAGGCAGACAGATAGAGATAAAGTGAACAGTTTCCATATTCGGCCACCCTTGAATTAACATTTTAATCTCAGACCAACATTCATTGAATCAGTTCAAACTGGAGTAAATGATACTGAAGTTTAGGGTCGCAAGCTGGGGCGAGGCATTTTTACAGAAACAGGCAGAGGACGGTGAGAGATTAGGAATCGGAAAGGGTAAAGGACAGATCATAAAGATAGAGGGAATTAAGAAAGAAATGTTGGTAAGACACAGACATTAAGATGTGCAGACAATGGGACGCCAATATGCGTAATAAGTAAACACAAAAACGGTAAAATGGAGATATTTTCTTAAACCATGCGATTTTTTTTTCAAATTTTAATTTCTGTGACTTAAATTATTGTTGCCAGCCGCCCAATCATTCATCGCAGCTTGATCCAGCAGATATGAGGTAGACTGAGGTTTCTGATCCAGCATTTTTCGTTGGTAAAGCATATTAGACCTGCTAATGCTCCAAAAAATAGGATTTTTCTTTTTCTTACTTGGCAATGCATTGCCATGTTGTTTGAAAATATCACATGATAAGTTAGATATAGTTATTATGAAAGCTACTTAGAAGTAATTTGAACACTACAAGACACCCATCATGTTTTCCCTTTTTTGTATATTTTTACTTACCTTATAAATATTTCTCCAACTTCGACCTCCCCGCATTCCCACCTCTCCTCCAAAAATGGAAAAATCGAAAAGATATTTTGTGTGCATACATATATATGCCAATATTCCAATTATAGTTTTTTCGTTGAAATCGAAATTAATGTTGTCCAAAAGATAAGATCTCTACGGTAAATAGAAGCAAAGTTGAAACAACTTGAGCATAAAAAGTTAAGGCAACAAATGAACATAAGCATGTGTTGGTTTTTTTGCGCGTCGTGTTCAGTGTTATATTTTTGCGACACGTGAACTTGTCGATTTTTTTACCACTTAATATATCCAGTGACAGGCCGCAAAACATGATGATAATTACATGTTTCGTTTTTGTTTTTGTTTTTTTTTCTTTTTTTTTTGCGCCTTAATTTTATTTGTTTATTAATTTATCATTTCTTTTTTTTTTTTTTTTTTTGGGGGGGGGGAGGGTGACAACATCCTGTTGCTTTGCTCCTTTTCCAGTAAAGTCGTGTTTCACACTGCAAGTACGTCCTTGAAAAGAGATAGATAAGCAAAAGCTGAAGCAGAAAACAAAGCAAATTCATTTGAGGGAGAAAGCAGATGAAGTTACGTCAGAGAAAAGACAAGAGGCAAATAAGGAGCGAAACTGAGGGAAAATAATGAAATAAGACTTCCAACTGCAGAGAGTCAGGAAACTGTAAAAATAGAAGAAATGAGAGAAAGAGAAAGAAGACACGGAGAAATGGGAGTGGATATTGAATCGAAAGCAGCTGCCTTGGATTGCGAAGGACACACTGGATAGGAGAAGGGGGGCAAATGTGAGAAGATGAGACACCAAATGAAACAGCTAGAGGGAGAAAACGTTCACAAATTGAGGAGAACTGGATCAGAAATGTCCGAAAAAGATTGAAGAATGCTGGAAAGGCCTATATTTCATCAAGGTGAAAGAGATAGGTGGAAGAAAGATTGAAGAATGCTGGGAAGGCCTATATTCTATCAAGGGGAAAGAGATAGGTGGAAGAAAGATTGAAGAATGCTGGGAAGGCCTATATTCTATCAAGGGGAAAGAGATAGGTGGAAGAAAGATTGAAGAATGCTGGGAAGGCCTATATTCTATCAAGGTGAAAGAGATAGGTGGAAGAAAGATTGAAGAATGCTGGGAAGGCCTATATTCTATCAAGGGGAAAGAGATAGGTGGAAGAAAGATTGAAGAATGCTGGGAAGGCCTATATTCTATCAAGGTGAAAGAGATAGGTGGAAGAAAGATTGAAGAATGCTGGGAAGGCCTATATTCTATCAAGGTGAAAGAGATAGGTGGAAGAAAGATTGAAGAATGCTGGGAAGGCCTATATTCTATCAAGGGGAAAGAGATAGGTGGAAGAAAGATTTGAGAATGCTGGAAAGGCCTAAATTCTATCGAGGGGAGAGAGATAGGTGGAAAAAATGGAAAGCAGCCTGCTCAGAAATGCTATGCTTTGCAAAGTTCAATGAAGAGAAGAGAAAGTCTCAGTTCGAAGAGTTCTGGGCCAGTGCAGACAGAAAGGGGCAACGTCGTTTTTTAATATGTCTCAGTCAGGAACTCCCTGCGAAAAGGATTAGAGTTGGATCTGGGAAGAGACTACCACTTCCTATTATTATTATTTGTACAAAGCTTGTGGCACAAGCCACAAAGGAGGAAGTGTGCAGAACTTTCTTCATCAACAGCCAGACATCAAGCGAGACCTTGTCTACAATGGATGGCGACAGCAATCCACTACTGGCGGGCTGAGATAAAGTTCACAAGGTAAACATGGAAACCAGAAAAGAACCGAGGAAACGTTATTGCAAAGCGTGAAAGACCACATTAATTCATTCCCATTGGTGGAATCTCATTACTGTAGAGTCCGCACACAGAGAAAATATCTCAACTCTTTTCTCTCTGTTACACCTATGTACAGATTTTACAGCAACGCATGCGATAAAAAGGGTTTGGAGAAGGCGAGTGCAGATACGTAGCTCAACGAAAATATTTGACTATCATTTCAACCTGGGTTTTCACAGACCCAAAAAGGATTAATGTGATTTTTTTTTAATCGCTCATGAAAATCGGTACGATTGATTACAAGATTGGAGTAAGACAGAATTAGGACAGTGCAAAGAAAATGCATGTAACTCCAGGACGGAAAAAGTTCTTTTCTCTTCAAAAGACGCTTTGGTGTTTATAACTTGACTGTTCATGAGTTCAAATAGATAAAATAAATTTTGCTTTATGTGGCCTAAGAGTGAATCGAACGAAGTAACCACTTGCCTCTTTAAGCATATCGAGGTGCTGAGCCAGAAGGGAGTAAAAGATACCAGCATGTTCTCTGATAATTGCGCCGGGCAAAACCGGAATCGATTCGTTGCTCTCGCCCTCAACTTTGCCCAGACATATTTCTAACTTAATGCCATAAACATTCATATCTTTATGCAGAAAGGGCACACAGGGACCGAGAACGACTCGGTGCATGCAACAATTGAGAGGAAAGCCAGAAACATTGACATTCATTCTCCAGAACAATTTTACATGGCTATAGAAACAGCAGGAGTTTCAAAACAATCCTATATTGTCAACGAGATGACCTGCAGTGACTTCATCGACTTAAAGGGGATGGCGCCAGGTGTTATAAACCTCACCTCAGATGAGGGGGGCAAGTTTTTTTTAGAACAAAGTCAGACAAGTAGTTGTCATAGCAGAGGACTGGTCATCAGTTCATATCAAGACATGTTATACTGGCCAGACACAACGTCTTGATATGAACAGACGGAAGAGAATGAGCAGAGGTGCTGTTGACGCGTGCCAGAAGAAACTCAAGAAAGGAATGCCCAAACATGGAAGTCAGAGCTCAAGAAACCTCACACAGAGCGTTCTACGAGTCCATACCCGTTGGTGGAGAAACTGAAGACAGTGCTGGTGAAGATGAAGTCAGTTTAACAACTCAGAAGGAGTGACTAGTTTATTCTTCGGTTGGATATCCTGTTTACATTCTGTTTTAGTCTCTCATTACTTTCTTTATTCAATTTCTTGTAATGCTTTTGGTAATGTCAACTTTATGTTTTCTCTCCCAAGTTCTTAATGTGAACATAGCT
>JAWDGP010003137.1:137500-183392 GCA_033675545.1 Elysia crispata | reverse complement strand
TAGTACTGATGCCCGTGGCTGTCTACAAAACAGCAGGGAAGTAACTCTTGTAGTTTAAAAAAAAATTGAACCTGACATGTTGGGTTCCTTTATTCTCATGTGGAAATTAAATCTAAATCTTGCGTAAAATCAGCGGCGATTTTTTCCCGCGTCTCTCGGTTTGGTGTTGGCATTACTGCCATGTATGTATTTCTATTTTGTATCCTCTATATTATAAAAGCAAATTTGATTTCTCTCTCCGCTATCTCCTCCAAAGCCACCCAATGTACAGTGATGAAGTTTACTGAGCATTAATTTTAATTTTTGGAGATCAGTGTCCCACGAGGTGCAGCAAAATTAAAGAAAAGTTGTTGATTTAGGCTAAAAATGCTCTTGAAAGTTCAGTAATATTTATTGTAATTATGTCGTTCAATTTTTGGGCCAAAGTTGTCATGATGAACCAAAAATCGTTTAAAAGACTTTCCTCAGTGGTTTACAATTTTCAAAGCGGATTTCGCTTTTAAAACAAATAATTGGTAATTTCCTAAATGTATATATATATATATATATATATATATATATATATATATATATATATATATATATCATCATCATCATCATCATCATCAATGTCTTTCCCACCCTTTCTCAGGGTATAGGCCACAAACAACAGACTTCCACTTATCCCTATCCTGGGCATTCCTTGCAGCTTCCCTCCAGCTGATATCTCCCCTTTTCATGTCCTCCTCTACCTGTCTCCGCCAAGTTATCTGTGGTCTACCCCTTCCTCTCTTGCCTTGCGGGTTCCACTGAAGTGCATGCCTGGTAATGCTACTTGTTGGTTTTCTCAGCGTGTGTCCAATCCATCTCCATTTACGACGTCCTATCTCTTTATCTATTGGTTCCTGTCCTGTTCTTTCCCATAGAATATTGTTATGAACCTTGTCACTCCATTTAATTTTCATTATCCGTCTTAAACAGGTGTTGATGAAGACTTGCAGTTTTGAAGTTAAAGTTTTTGTAAGGCTCCAAGTTTCACTGCCATACAAGAGTACCGACTTGACATTTGATTGAAAGAGCCTTATTTTTGTCCTCATAGAGATGTTTCGATCCTTCCATACTTTATTCAATAATCCAAATGCTGCTCGTGCCTTACCTATCCTCGTCTTTATATCTGCTCGTGTTCCTCCTTTGTCATCAATAATGCTGCCTAGATATGTGAACTCTGAGACCTCCTCTAACTGACTGCCCCCCACCATAATCGTTTCTGATCCTGAAGTTTTGACTTTGAGAATTTTTGACTTCCATGGGTGTATTTTAGTCCAATGGTTTGGGATGTATCTCTGAGAAGTTTTGTTTTATTTTGCATTTGATCGTGGTTGTGCGATAATAGAGCTATGTCATCTGCGAAATCCAGGTCATCCAGCTGATTCCACAGAGTCCACTAAATTCCGTTTCTTTTTCCCCTTGTAACTTCCTTCAGCAGCCAATCCAGCGCTAGGATACATAGGAAAGGCGACAGTAGGCATCCTTGTTTTACTCCTGTTTTGATCTCAAATGAATCTGTAAGTTGTCCTTCATTAAGTATTCTACATGTTGTTCCATCATACATTTTCTCTACGAGTGTTACAAGTTTTTGAGGAATGCCATAGTGTCTCATGATCTTCCATAAAGTTGCTCTGTCGATGCTATCGAAGGCCTTATCATAGTCAATGAAGTTAATAATTAGCGGTGATTTCCATTCATGTGATTGCTCTATAATGATTCTAAGGGCTGCAATTTGTTCTGTACATGATCGATTTTTCTGGAAACCTGCCAGCTCATCTCTCAAGGTGTTGTCAACTGCATCCTTGATCTTGTTTAAAATGACCCTGTTAGATACTTTACGTGGGATTGAAAGAAGTGTTATCCCTCTGTAATTGTTACAGTTGCCCAGATCACCTTTCTTTGGAAGTTTAACCAGGTGTCCCTCTTTCCAATCCTTTGGGAACTGCTCTTCCTTCCATATCTTTACAAATAGATCGTATAAAATATCTTTTGATACGTCTATATCTATTTTTCATGCCTCTGGTGGTATTGCATCTGGTCCTGCGGCCTTGTTAGCATGTAGCTGTTTAGCAGCTTTTGCAATCTCTTCTTTGGCAGGTGGTTCGCAGCAGATCGGTAGATCCTTCGTGGCTGACAGAATATCTGGTGGGGGTCTATTGAGCAAACCTTCGAAATGCTCCATCCATCGCTACATATATACATATATATACATATATATATATATATATATATATATATATATATATATATATATTAAAAAAGATGTTGCTTTTCTTTAATGGAGTGAAAATTTGAAAATCAATTTAAAAAAATTGAATGAAATTTAGACCCAATTCAGTGTAAAGACAAAAGTGTCATGGAAAGCACGCCGTCCCACTTAACCTGTGTACCGTTCTCGACACGACAGAAGTACATGTAGATATCTAGTATGTCGGCGCCTTTATTTGTTTTTTTCCGGAGCGGCCGTTGCGAATGTAAACACCACTTCTTTTGCAAGCATTTTCCTACTTCTATACTGCTTTGATATCTACGATATCGACCAGATCCACTAATAGTCAACAAGGAACGGTAGAAACATTCAAGTTAAGCCATTTCATTAACTTGCCACTCTTAATTTGTCTTGCATGAGTTATAATCCTACAGATTGCGATTAGATCTAGATCTAGAAAAATTATAAGCTGTAGCAATCCAGGGTAACCCAATATTTTTTTTTAATTAGTAGAGTGAAAAACTGAACAAATTTAAAAATTCATTGAAATTTGATCTGCTCCAAAGAAAGACAAAAGCGTCATGGAAGACATGCCGTTATGTGCCGGAATAGTATTGATTGGATTGGTCAATTTTTTTAAAGAACAATAACATTGTCATCGTTGTCTTTTCTTCCCGAACGGCGGTTGCGAGTGTAAATAACAATTCTGCTTCTTTTGCACGCGTTATGTACTTCTACACTTTATTTATTTATTTGCTTATTTATTTTAATTTAAGATATCGACCAGAGGAACCGTAGAAACATTCAAGTCAAGTTATTGAGTTTTTTTGTAACTTGCCATTATTAATTTGTGTTGCATGAATGACACAGATTGTGACTCGATCTAGCTAGAATAATTATAAGCTTTAGCAATCCAGGGTAAATATAAAAAAAAATAAATAAATAAAATCCGGGGCTTAAATTGTTTCTTTTTTCTGCAGTATATTATTGCCTGTTCAGTTGCACGTTTTTCCTTTGTATCGGAGGGCTTTTTTTCACCATATCAGGTCGAGCCATACATTGCATTTGTAATTAGTCATCAGCACCACATTAGGGTCTCGGTGGAGAGATAAACTAAAGAGAGGGTTGCGGAAAAGATTGCCCCTCAATTTAGTTTAATTTTTTTATTGATATCTCTCCTTCATTCAAAGAACATTTTCATGACTAAAGTGAAAATTTCAAAGCCTGGAGATTATATATATATATATATATATATATATATATATACACACACACATACATTAAAACTGAATTTATTACAACTGTTATAACCAGCTGTGGACGAGATATATCCTGTTATTGTGGTAAAATTTGCTTTACTTTTATGTACAGGAGTTATAGGGTTCTGGAGGAGATACCTGTTATGATGGTCAAAACTGTTTTTCTTTATTGTAGTAGTCTTCCCCATCTTTACTGTCGTAAAGTATGCTTTTCTTCATTACAGTGGTATGACTCTGAAGGATATAAGTCGGTTGTTAATTCTTTTTTTTTTTTTCTTTTTTTTTCTTTTTTTTTGTGAAGTTATCATATCATCAATGTCGTCGTATTTCTGACCTGTTCATTTGATTGGAGACCATGCTTGCTATCCACATTGCAACACACGTTTCTCTCACAATTTATCTCGCCGTTGTTACCCAAGCTCCGAAATGAAATAACGAAACAATTAACTTTCCCTAAAATATGAAATCCAATAGCCTACATTTACAAGTTAAAGATCAGAATGATGTACTGTATTTCTTTAGTGTCCACCGCAGCACCCGAACTAGAACGACTAGTTCATAGGTATGGAACATCCCATTTTTCCTCAGGAAACGATTTGAGAAAGCGGTGGACGCAGCTGAGAGACTTCTTTCAAAAATGTGATCGCGAAATTATGATCTCCAAATCGGGATCTGCTGTTGGGAAAAAGAAGAAGTGGTTCCTCTATGAACAGATGCGTTTTCTGATTCCCCATTTCAGCCAAGGAAAAACCAAGAGCAAACTGTCACCAGGTTCTGGCGGCGAGGCTGCGCTCGAGATAGGCCGGGACATGTCTCAGGCGTCCACTGGTCTCACACCTGCAGCAGAGGCTGGGCTGGAGCCAAAACTAGACTCGCCGCAGACGTCAGCACTGCTCCATTCCCGTCCAAGCCCAAAGTTTCTACATGAGCGCAGCCATGCGCACAAGAGGCATATGACTATGACTGAGCGAGTTCGATGAACAAAATTAAATGTTCAGATCTTTTCCAGGTAGCAGCCAGGAGGCTGGACCAAAGGAAGAAGACGAAGACGATCTCTTTGTTAAAACACAGAGTAAAGACACTGTGCATACTATCTACTCTGAGGTTAAAAGCTTGGTCCTTAAAATGAAACTTTTAACCACCATTGATAAAATAAAATTTCAGAGCGAGGTACTCATGACATTACTCAAGTACTTTGAGCGTGACTCGGCCTCTAAGCGAGTCCTGTGGTTTTTGTTGTTCTTTTTTTTTTGTGGTTTTTTTTTTTTTTTGGTCAAGGGAAGCAGCAAACAGGCCCACACCAACCCCATAATGCAAGCCTGCTTCAGATTTTTTTTAGCTCATTGGAACATTTCCTCTCAGGATGCAACTGTTCAACAATACAGTCAATACGGAAGTATAGCGCGAGTTAACCATCGAGAGAGCATTATACTTTTCAGCAATAGGCCTACTCCAAATGCTGAATCTATAAATACCATAACTGGTACTGTATGTTTCACACATTCGGTCAAGTTTTTGACTTATTGTTTCATACGCAATATGGATGTGTAATTGATGAAATCAAAATGTTGTATATTCTCCTTTTTAAGTATTATTAAAAAATCCATTACCAAACATTAAAGTCATTGGTTCTTCTTATCCTTTTTAATTATTATTGTTATTATTATTATTTTTATTATTATTATTATTATTATTATTATTATTATTATTATTATTATTATTATTATTATTATTATTATTATTATTATTATTATTATTATTATTATTATTATTATTATTATTATTACTATTATTATTATTGATATTATTATTATTATTATTATTATTATTATTATTATTATTATTATTATTATTATTATTATTATTATTATTGTGGTAACATAAGCAAAATCGCTAACACTTTTATGCATCCATTGTCTTTTTATAACTTGCTTATTATTTTCATGGCAAAATAAGTAATGCAAAATTCAGATTATGAAATCAGTAATGAGTAATAATCTTCTTTTTTTTTTAAATGCAGCCTTTTCTTTAAGATTTGCATCTTGGCCGCTGCTAGTGAAAGTCGAAATGATCAGGGATATACAACATGCAGCCTCCTTGCTGAGACTCACTGTACTCGTCAATGTGTAGCGATCAGTGTTTGATTACTGGTATTACTCAGGATTGAAGTTGTTATTATCTGAATGGTAAGATGCGATTTCGTTACCTTTGGTTAGCAATGAGGGAAGTGCGATATACAATACAACTTCTCTGGAAGAATTTCCCAGAACACCGGCCTAAATGAGGAGTCACGAAAACAAAATCTTGTCAGAACCTAAAACAAGATTTTTCTGCGATATGGAATAGCTAATTCGTGAATGTGCACTTTTTATGCAGCACACGATGCATAGTGTACAAATCAGAGGTTCAAAACAATGATTGAGCCCACTCTAGTGCTAAACTGGATGGGCAGATCAAAACTAGATTCAGCATCCAAACCCGCTACCCCCATAACATAGCATTAATAAACAAAAACACAACAAAATTATCCCAACGCTTTAACTCATTAACGGCGAGAGGCTTAGATCTAATTTGGTCGTGAACATCAAATGGACAATACTGAAAAAGTGCAAAGTTCTGGACCCTTATTCTTTGATTTGCATATTATGGAGGGAGGTTGGGGTGGGGGAATAACGTCATACAGAAGAATGATGATAACTTTTCTCTTCTCTCCTCCCCCCTCCCCCCCCCCCCCCTCCCGCGGCCCCGAAGTAAAAAAAATGTATGTTGGCTAGAGGTGTCTTCCCACCAGATATGCGACATGAAGTAGAACATTTTTTTAACAGACCAGGTGGAAGTATCTGAGCGGGTCAGTGTTCTCACAGAGATTCCAGTTTTGGCTATCAGTTTCTGGTGGCCTCCATCCAGGGTAATTATTTGTAAAGACCGCGGTATAATTACATGCATGAATCCGGTGTTTCGGTGGCCAGCCGACCGTGTACCAGCAGCCAGTGTAAGTGTAACCAACCCACACGATTGTTCACATTTGTTCACATTTTGTGTTTTTTGTTTAAATCTATAAATCTGTCCGTCTGTCTTGCTGTCTATCTACTGATTTATCTATTTATCTGTCTCTCTGTCTGACTTTCGCTCATTGTCTCTGTCACTCTCTTTCTCTCTGTCACTCTCTTTCTCTCTCTCTCTCTCTCTCTCTCTCTCTCTCTTTCTTTATATATATATATATATATATATATATATATATATATATATATATATATATTGGCTGGTGGACTCTCTGTCTCTCTCTAAAGATAGAGAGAAAAACTATCGAAATCTACACAAACACCGCAAAACAAATTAACTAACTAATTAATTGCTGTGATAACGAAATAATCAAAATAAGGCACACAGGTGAGTTTGAAACAGTCCATACTAGAGCTTTATTAGGTTGAAAAAAAATTGGAATAGAGCGTGCAAAATTCTCCCCGTCCAGCTGGACACACGTTTCCTCAGAATATATCTATACCCGACCGAGATCATAGAAATAGTCCGTTACATCTCACATCTTACGATCAAAGCATCACATAAACTTAATACGACTAGTAGTTTCCCTAAATTCCTCAAGTTCCCCGAATCAAAGTACGTCCCAAGCCGACCGAAGAAAATCTTCTCTGGCCAGCTGGACAGGAACAAAAGAATAGATCGGCTAGTCAATGTAATCATTACAACAAAGTATCTTACGAATTATTATAGAAATGGAAATAAACCGTTAGAAGGGTGGATAACCAACTTAGCGCCAATAAACAAATGGCCAATAACATTATAGAATTACAAAAAATTACATAAAATCACACAACAGACATCACCAAACTTTCCATCCGCTTACATATATATATATATATATATATATATATCTTTCTTACCTTTACGAGACATGAAAAAGCTAACAGAAAAAATAGTGATTAAAAATGAAGAAATTGCAGCTGAGAAAACCCCAATTTATTTATGCCTAGAGTTCCGGCAGGGCTTTTTGAATCAGATTCGAAATTAGGCGTCCAGATTTGATGAAGTTTTGATATTTCGATCAGACTAAAACTTGCATCCACGAAGCCATCAATGTTACTTTGTTAGCAGCATCAAATAAATACATAATTATATTCGACATGTAATAACCCCGTACGATATGTCGCGTTGTGCAAGTTCACAATACAGTAAAGCTAACACTCTTTCTCTGTCTGTCTCTATCTCTATGTCTCAGTTTCTTTTTTTCTATCGATCCTGTTACTGGCTATCTCTGTATCTCAATGTCTGTCCTCCCTGTCTGTCTGTTTTTCTCTCTCTCTCTCTCTCTCTCTCTCTCTCTCTCTCTCTCTCTCTCTCTCTCTCTCTCTCTCTCTCTCAGTTTTTCTCTCTGTCGTTTTATCTCAAATTTAAGTTAATATTGCTTCTGTGCTTCTCGCCTATTTCTCTCTGCCTCTTGTCTTGTTCTATCTTCTCTCTCTCTCTCTCTCTCTCTCTCTCTCTCTCTCTCTCTCTCTCTCTCTCTCTCTCTCTCTCTCTCTTCCCCCAGCCTCCCCTGTGCCTCTCTCTCTAATACAACCCCAGGTCCCAACTTTTATTAATCTATTACGAAACAAAAAAAATTGCATCAGCTGTTGAAAATGTTTTTATATGATCAGTTGTCAAAATCTGTGACCCCAAAATAACACTTAGACTGATTTTAAGACCATCCTCATATTTTATAAATTTTGGGAGAAGAATTCTCATAGTATTTGAGATATTGGTAATTATGTAATCGGGTCACAAGTGTCACGTACATCATGTTTGACATTAAAAGGATAAGTAAATCACTTGCATAATAGAGGTTTAACCTTAATCCACAACATTTAATCACTTTCCACAATGATAATTGAAAGGTTCAAAAGGTACAAACAATGAGCACAAAAACAGATCGTGAATACAAGACAACAAAAATTCGGGTCAGATGACATATATAACTTTTCCACTGTATTGACACTGTCATATTTTTTTTTATAATTTATGTTTTATATGAACAGACAAAGCCAAATAACCTCAGAAATGTGTGTTTTACAAGCCTACAAGTTTTGAGCTATAAATCATTCGTTTGGAACGAGAAAAATAACTTGTCATAAATAGATCAAAGAACTTGACCAGCTATGTCTCACAATCTTAGTTTTGATAGATTGACATGTAAACTAAGCACAAAGGAATTAAAAATAGATGATTTACGTCAGTATTAAAGTACGTACTTCTCTTAGAAAACGAGCATGACACCATTAACAAAGTTGTTATCTATATACAGTTTAGAAACTTACCGTAATGAGAAAATCCCTATTCTCTTACTCTCTCCTCAGGCTCCTTTCAAAAGCAACTCTGCGTCCGTTGATGACCCAGAAGCAATAGTACACCTCTTCGTAACGTACATCATTTTTTACCCAAAAGTGACGAACGGATCTAGATCGTGGATAATATGAATCGGCTTTTGCCTCGATGCTTTTCTTTATAAAATTATTGAAATAAACTTTTGCGATTTTAATTTTAACGAAGATATAGTGACCTCATGTGAACTTGATGAAGCATTTTTTTTCTTTATTAGAGATTTTTAATGAATGTGACATTCTCACTCAGGTTTTAATGGTCTTAGAGTTTAATAAAAGTATTTAAAGAGATAAAATTATAAGAATTTAAAGTTATGACGATAGTTACTTTAGAAACAAAGGCTCGAAATCGACCTCTTTAAACAATATTACCGAGTAGGAAATATATATATATGACTTACTGACTTATTGCCGTGTCGCATCCCAGTTCACCGTCTGTGACGCTTCGGCAGCTTTCTCTATCCTCGCAGAGAGTTCTCTCCACTGTTTCCTGTCCTTTGCGAGCTTAGTGATTTTAACCAGATCATCGGTTGAATGGAGTCTAAAATGGTCAATTAGTCCTAGATCTCTGTTCAGTACGATTGGGAGAGTTGTTGTCGGCCGTCCTCTTAGTTTGTGGCCATATTGGATGAAGTAGGCTCTTGTTGCTCTGTTGGCAGGGATGTCGCTATCTCTACGAAGAATATGCCCAAAGAGGTTCCACCGGGCTTTTAGAATTTGCAGCGAGAGGGGCTTTTCCTGGCATTTTTTATACAGTGACTTATTTGTGATTTTTACTGGAAATTTAATGTTTAGGACCTTTTTCAGTTGTTTTCGGTGGAAAGCGTTTATTTTCTCTTCTTCGGTGAGAGTCAGTGCCCATGTGCTACAGTTGTATAGTAGTATGGATTTCACAAGGGACTTATAAAGTTGTATTTTGGTTGTGGTTTTGAGTTTATTTCCTTTCATCCACACGTGGTAAAGCTTGTTGAGGGCTGCGGTGGAGAGCTGTTTTCTCCTTTCTACATCCTCGAGATCACCAATGAGTGAGCCCACTTTCTTTGCATTTTTCCAGTCTTCCTCGTTTTTTGAAAGAGCTGTGAATTCTGTTTTGTCTGTGTTTACTTTTAGTTGGTACTTATGTAGCGTTTCTTGGATTTCGTTGATGTTAACGTAGTCCTGTCCGATAAAATCCACGTCGTCTGCGTAAGCTATCTCGTTTGGAATTTCTTTTTCATATTTCACTATTGGTCTGGGTAGTGTGGTTCTCACCTCCTTCAGAGCGTGTTCTAGATAGACAATAAAAAGGACTGGACTAAGGCTATCTCCTTGGGGAGTCCCGACATTGCTTATAAATGTATTTGTTTTTGTGGCGCCATTGATTCTTGTTTTTATTTTTGTATTGCTCAAAAGAAAGCGTATTATTCTCAGCTCATCTTCGTTTACGATTGTTGCGATTATGTTGAGCAGTTGGTTTCTATCTATTGTGTCAAACGCCGCACTCATGTCAATCCCTGAAATTTTTATGATGACATCTTCTTTCAGTGTTTTTGCGGCCAACCATTTGTGGGTCCAGACAACATCTGCCGTGCTACGGTCTGGGCGGAATCCACTTTGACTCTTCGATAGGTATTCTTCTACAAAGGGTCTTATCCTGTTCAAAGTGATGATTGACAAGGCTTTGCGTAATGAGTTGAGTAGGGTTATCGGTCGCAAGTTATTTGGGGACCTTTCCTTTTGCCTGGTTTTTGAATGGCTATAAGAACGCCTGTGTTTATATCCAAATTCTCATGTTTGGAAAAAGTTGTGTTAAATATGTCGGCTATTGTTTGGTCTAGCAGTGGTGTGCCATACTTCAAAAGTTCTGCGTGTATTTGGTCTTCTCCTGGGGCTTTGTTATTGCTTAAACTATTGAAGCTTTTTCTCACCTCCTCAGGTGTTATTGGATTTTTTAGTGGTTTTGGTTCTCCCTCGAATGGCGTTATCTCTTCAACTTTTTCGTCTTCAAATTTACTTTTGAAATGTGAGGAGACTATGTCCAGTATGTCATTTGGATTTGACGCAAGTTTTCCCTCTTGATCTTCAACTTTAGGATTTTCAAACTGTTTTTGGTACAGCAATCTTGTCGCTTTAAACATTGCATGGTCGCATTTTGCACTGTTTATGCCTTCTATTTTCTTTTCTATTTCTATTTTCTATATATATATATATATATTAAAAATTATTTTGGGTTTTCAGTTCTTTCTTTTTTTCAACATCTAGGCAGAACTTTGTCTAACCTTTGTGTTTCCTGTTATTCTTTGAAACTTTCTACATTATGAGACCAAATTTAACTGTGTAAGTAGGCTAGAAATGGAAATAAATGATATTTAAACACACACACAGTTTTTGACAACTGAACATTTCTAAATTTAGATCTAAAAGTAATTTGAGGTACATCAAATCATATTATTGACTTAAGAGCCCGAAGTAAAAAAAAATTATTTTCTCTGCAGGAAAGTTAAGGCTTTTAATAACATTTACCAGTTGCAGTTAAAACAATCAGATTTAAAAAAAAATTGGTGGACTTCACACCCCAATGCCAGCCTGCTCACATGTCCTTGAAATATCGTATGTCACTTTGTTCACTCAACCAGCACCACAATGCTCAGCGAATAGACACGGACATAGTTACAGTACATACTCATATACTCATACACTGTTACATACATAACCGGCTGTGTCTGAAGGCCTTATTGTCTGACAGTGAGAATGTATATCAGCTACTTTTTAAATTTACTTTATAGTTTGATAGCAATAAATAACTGTGTGAATTTGTATCCTCAGAGAAATTCAGTATATACTAGCCTCTCTGAGGTCATCAAGCTCATGACGGGAAACCACATTCCCACCCCCACCGTTTTTCTAAAAAAAGAAATAAACAGATAATTTTTCTTCTATGAGCTGTCACTGCTTTCCCGTTCCTGTTCAATTAAAGTCATCCGATCTTTGTTTTATAAAAATTTATGAACTAATTACTGAAGGTCTAGGTCTAGATTGATGAAAAAGAAAAAAAAGAAAACTTCCACCATCTCTAATTGGGTCGCAAGTCCGCGACCAGAAAATCGCTCACAGATAACCTACACGTCCCCTTCAGTCAAGGATATCAGATGTTACAAATCGCGAGGTTTGCCCAGGGCTTTTTTTATCGATAATGTTTTAGAAGAAGAAACAAAGTAGTAGCTCGTTTTAAACTGTGTTTTAATTTGAACAAGAATCCGATTTTGACTAAAACGTTCACCAGTTGTAGAATGTGAGCGGGTTGCTTGTGGTTGGGTCCATCAATTGTTCTGAACTAGCTGGTACGGTTCACCAGTTGTAGAATGTGAGCGGGTTGCTTGTGGTTGGGTCCATCAATTGTTCTGAGCTAGTTGGTACGGTTCACCAGTTGTAGAATGTGAGCGGGTTGCTTGTGGTTGGGTCCATCAATTGTTCTGAGCTAGCTGGTACGGTTCACCAGTTGTAGAATGTGAGCGGGTTGCTTGTGGTTGGGTCCATCAATTGTTCTGAACTAGCTGGTAGCAGAGAGGAACTAGATTTAACTCCTGGACTGATGAAAAACTTACACTTAGACTGTGGCACTGGCACCATAGTAGTACACGCTTAAACTTGAACAAAACAAAGGAAGTATAGAGAAATAGAGCAACAACAACAACAACAACAACAACAACAACAACAACAACAACAACATCATCATCAACAACAACAACAACAACATCAACAACAACAACAACAACAACAACAACAACAACAACAACAACAACAACATCATCTACAACAACAAATCATTAACAACAGCAACCAAAAAGAAAAAGAACAAATCAACAATAAAATCTTTATGAAGATTATTCAAGGCCAATACGTGCTTGTTTCCTGCTACCAGTTCAGTCAATTACTCCTGTGGGATTGCTTGGAATCGCTGAGTCTGCTCAATCCGATCTTAATATAACTGCCATAAAGGAATCATTAAAATTAATTATCTCTTCTGTGATTGTTTCAATAAAAATTAACACTGTGGAAATCATTACATTTATAATATCGAATATAAAAATATTCACTTTTTTCTTCCATAGAGCATAATTATTATTATCATTATCTAAGCGGGAGTTCAAAATACTCGACAAAACTATCACATAAGGCATTAAAAAAAAGAAAAAAGTTCTCGTCAAAATGACAAATTATGCTGCAACTCAATAGAGACGAAGAGCAAATGGGATAAATCTATAGACTCACACGTATCAAAACTTTTTTGGACGGAAATAATATCCAGAAACTGATCATTTACTAAAAACTCAAATGATATGGAAATAAAACCAAAGTAAGAAATAGAAAATCAATACACATTATGGTAATTATTGCAGACCTAGTATAGGATCTCAGACCACGGCAACACCTGGCTTCTGCTGTATTCTACAGGCAGATGAAACTTTGCGGATGCACATTTAACGTACATGTATTCGTAAGAACAAATGATTAATTCACACAAAAACTTACCTGCATAAAATATGATAAATTAAGAGATGAATAGATAAAAAAACCCCTCAAAATATTGTTACGGATCCTTTTTCAAAATAAATCGACAACAGTAAATTATATAGAAGTACCGTAGCAGCATTAACGGCACAGCAGTAGCAGTAGTAGTAGTAGTAGTAGTAGTAGTAGTAGTAGTAGTAGTAGTAGTAGTAGTAGTAGTAGTAGTAGTAGTAGTAGTAGTAGTAGTAGTAGTAGTAGTAGTAGTAGTAGTAGTAGTAGTAGTAGTAGTAGTAGTAGTAGTAGTAGTAGTAATAGTAGTAGTAGTAGTAGTAGTAGTACTAGTAGTAGTAGTCGTAGTAGTCGTAGTAGTCGTAGTAGTAGTAGTAGTAGTCGTCGTAGTAGTAGTAGTAGTCGTAGTAGTAGTAGTAGTAGTAGTAGTAGTAGTAGTAGTAGTAGTAGTAGTAGTAGTAGTAGTAGTAGTAGTAGTAGTTATGTAACAGAAAGAGAGAGAGAGAGTGAGAGAGAGAGAGAGAGAGAGAGAGAGAGAGAGAGAGAGAGAGAGAGAGAGAGAGAGAGAGAGAGAGAGAGAGAGAGAGAGAGAGACGTTGTTCGGTACTAGTTCTCATTGTTCTAGATATCACGTGTCTTCCACTCAAAGTGACAATTCTGAAATCATATTCTTTGCGAAGAGGAGAAACGCAAAAACACCACACTCGGAAGTCGACTTGGCAATTATAAAGGATCACCAAGTCCTAAAAATCTCATCGTATTAATCTGATAAAACCACAGTTACTCAAATGGTGTTGATAGTGACTGGGTATTGCCAGTGACAATCAGGGTTTAAAAATCTTGTTTTCTTTTTTTGTTTATTTATTTTTTTTAATACAAATTTAGTGTTTGCATTTACTATGGATGACTGTATGGTATTTGAATGAGATTTTGACTACTTATTTCTTCGCGCTTGCTGCATTTCTCCTCGGTATGCTCTGGAGAATTTTAAAATTTTCTTTTCTTTTTGCTTTCTATTTCTTTGCTTTCGTCTTTCTCGCTCTGGTTGGCCAAGTTTGGGCGACTGTAGTGACTGAAGAACCAGGAGTCACTTTTGGTGTGTTTGAAGAGAGTTCAATCGCGCCTTATTGTTGGTTGGCTTTAATGTTGGTGTTGTTGCTGTTGTTGAAAGTTCCAATCTCTGTAAGTCCTGAGCAACAGTCGAAACACAATCCAGGTCTGACATGATGGCTGTTTTCTTAGTGTTCCCACTTTCATTATACGAATTAAAGTGTTCGAACCGTTAAAAAGTCTGCACTGTAAAATTGACCAAAAGCCTTCATCAATACGATACAAATCCACGTATAACACTATGCCAAAGCAAGAGCTCTTGAGGCAACAGCTAGGCTACTTGGCCACAGCTCACTACTCACTTTAAAGGCCGCTTTGTCCTCGTATACATTCTGACAGTGGCTTAGGGAGCTATAAATAACATCGAAATTCTACTGCAAGATTATCAAGACAGACTTGCCTTAAGGGAAATAAAGGAATGATATTTGACACTATAAGGTTACCCGCTAGTCTATAAGAGGCTACTGCAGTTACCTAACTCGCTAAAGCCATTACATTGAGAGGAAGAAAAAGGTTTGGCTTCTTAATTAAGAAAACTATGTGATGACCAAGTATCCAGCAGTAAATCAATGTTAATGTTTTTGTTTGATTGTTGTTCCAGCCAACACGGGGCTGTGACGACCAGACGGTACCGAGAAGAGATTCTCGGTTGCCGCAGTTTTATACCTCGTCTGAATCTTTACCCTGACGGGTGGAAGTCGAAACGAAATCCTACCTTGCTTAAAAAATGTTTGCTTTTATAGAAAAAAGTCAGGCATGTCTGCGTAGCAATTCGCACTGTCCTTCAAAAATGACGTAAATAATGTAATACACTAACTCTATCTTCGCGCAAGGTAATTCACCCCTCCTCTCTCTCTCTCTCTCTCTCTCTCTCTCTCTCTCTCTCTCTCTCTCTCTCTCTCTCTCTCTCTCTCCCCACGGGGCTTCTCGTGATCTGCTTCAGTTAGCGCCGGGTCTGGAACTATTGAGATAATCGCTTCTCTCTCTCTCTCTCTCTCTCTCTCTCTCTCTCTCTCTCTCTCTCTCTCTCTCTCTCTCTCTCTCTCTCTCTCTTCTCTCTGTTTCTCACCAAGTGTCCTGTTCACGGCAAACCGAGTAGATCCACACATGTGGAGTCTTGGCGCATATTTCTCCCCAGTACCAACCTCGACAGCCTTTCGATCACAGAGCACAGTGGATCCGTCTCTCAGACTTTCTTCTCCGATTCGTAAACTTGATGGTGATTTTCTTGAACTTGATTTTCTTGCAATTACCATGTTTTTAAAGATTTTAGTAGAAAACTGTGCTTTACAAAAATTTATCTCTTCAACAATGACAAGAAATAGACGCCAAAGTTTATTTGTTTGTTTGTTTGTTTTAATATGACTTGTAGACACTAAACAGCTGTTTTCTAGGAGTGGCCGTAGGTAAATATTCTATGCATTATTTACTTTAGAGAATTCGAGTCTCAGTCCAGGTATCCTAGCAACTTCATTAGTTCGTGGGATTAAAATTAATTGTTTTTAAATCAAAACAACTGTTATAAACTTCTTGTTCGTTTAACTAGAACAACTCTTGTAAAGTTACCAGATTTTCTTCTCAAACTACCGCTGCTTAGGCCAGGAGTAGGCGCGACTGTTTTCAAATGTGGCCAGTTATTATTGTAGGAGAGTTTCAAGCATTTGATTTTAAAATTTAAAAAAGAAAAAGGTGTTGCCAGTAGTAGGTTTCTTAGCATATTGATCAAATCTGTAATTGTACCAGGTCCTGAGGTTCCCAAAAAGTAAATCAAAAAACAAATAACTTTTATTTTATAATTCAGTAATATTAAAATAAGATTATGCGCCCCACTATTGTTTATAAAATGTTTCTTCATCGAAAATCTCAAATTCGAGCTTACGTTTAATGTTTAGTTTACACTAATTTAATAAATTTACAACAATAATACTTTTAAAAAGCGATGAATAGACCTGTGACAGTTTACCCGATAATGTCAGTGTAAATTTGTTCTTATTTACAGCCGACGGAATTTTTTTTTAGCAGAGGTAAAGGTGAGTTTTGAAATACATATAATTTAACGTCAAAACATATTTAAATAAAAAAAAAAGAAGAAAAAGAACAATAAAAATAATAATAGGAGCGAGAACAAGAAAATCACTTTTGTCTTTCACCAAATTCACCCCGGATGTTTCTAAGGGCCTACTGAAATTGTCCCCAAAACAACAACAACAACAACAACAACAACAACAACTCCACATTCAGATCTCTATACTCCTGTAACAACATCGGTTAGGGCCTACTGAAACTCTAAATACCCACAAAAGAAATCCCCACATCCCTTACACAGGATGCTGTACCAGTTGGGGCCTACTGAAACTCTGAAAAACCCACAAAAGAGATCCCCACATCCCTTAAACAGGATGCTGTACCAGTTAGGGCCTACTAAAACTCTGAAACCTCCTCTTTTAGATCTCTACATCCCGTCATCCAGGATCCGGTTGGTGCTTTCTTAAACTGGTAAAAACAGATATCTACATCCCTCATCCAGGATGTCGCGGGTTAGGGCCTGTTAAATCTGTTAACACCTCTCAAACAGATATCTACATCCCTCATCCAGGATGTCGCGGATTAGGGCCTGTTAAATCTGTTAACACCTCTCAAACAGATATCTACATCCCTCATCCAGGATGTCGCGGGTTAGGGCCTGTGAAATCTGTTAACACCTCTCAAACAGATATCTACATCCCTCATCCAGGATGTCGCGGATTAGGGCCTGTTAAATCTGTTAACACCTCTCAAACAGATATCTACATCCCTCATCCAGGATGTCGCGGATTAGGGCCTGTTAAATCTGTTAACACCTCTCAAACAGATATCTACATCCCTCATCCAGGATGTCGCGGGTTAGGGCCTGTTAAATCTGTTAACACCTCTCAAACAGATATCTACATCTCTCATCTAGGATGCGGTTAGGGCCTTATTAAACTGTAAACACCTTATAAACAGATATCTACATCCCTCATCTAGGATGCGGTTAGGGCCTTCTTAAACTGTAAACACCTCACAAACAGATCTCTACATCCCCCATCCAATATGCGGTTAGGGCCTACTTAAACTATAAACACTTCACAAACAGATATCTACATCCCTCATCCAGGATCCGGTTAGGGCCTACTAAATCTGTTAACACCCCACATACAGATTTCTACATCCTTCATCTAGAATGGAGTTAGGGCTTACTAAATCTGTTAACATCCCATATACTTATCTCTGCATCCTTTTGTCTATTGATTTGTTCCTGCATCATCTAGGCCTACTTACTTAGTTTTAGCATACTTGACAAATAGAAAAAAAAATTCAGTTGGATCAAAACGATTTCAAGATTAACAGTTTCTAGGAATCTACATCCATTTACAATACTTTTCTCCTTACTCTTTTTATATTCAGTTCTCCCTTTGCGCTTCACCCTCTCTCTCTCTCTCTCTCTCTCTCTCTCTCTCTCTCTCTCTCTCTCTCTCTCTCTCTCTCTCTCTCTCACTCTCAGTCACTTGCATCTTTAGATCCTTAGATCTAGCTTCGTTTGTCTCAGCCTGTAACGTTGTTTGACTGCTTTCTTTATCACTCTCTATCTTTATCCCTCTCTCTTACTCCCTCTCTCTCTCTCTCTCTCTCTCTCTCTCTCTCTCTCTCTCTCTCTCTCATCTCTCTCTTCTGCTCACTTTGTCTTGCAAGGAGCATACAGAAATACAGAAATAATTGTGTCTTTCTACCTATTTTTTTATCTCTTTCTTGCGCTAGCTCCTTACTCCCTGCCATCAATCTCTCTCTCTCTCTCTCTCTCTCTCTCTCTCTCTCTCTCTCTCTCTCTCTCTCTCTCTCTCTCTCAAGAAAAAGGTGCAGTATTAGTGTTCTACCGAGGATGATTAGGAGGGATGGAGGTACATCTATTACTGGTTTACTGTTGTTTTTAGGTGTGGTAGTAATTTATTTACTACAGTCACAGAAAACTTGGTGTGTTGCATTTAAATAAAAAGCAGCACAAGCAACAACAACAACAACAACCACAACAACAACAACAACAACAACAACAACAACAACAACAAATGCAAGTCATTGATAGCATAGTGCTATTGAGAGCAATGTTTCCAGTTAGACAGTGTTTCTGGCAGCTCTGGACCTTGTTGCGTGGCCAGCGCTGCTCACCTTCAGTCTACCCGCTGTGTAAAGGCCCCACTAGGGAGGATGTAACATAACACCTTTAAATCATGCGCCAGGTCACAGGTTCCACTGAATTCCACATAATTATGTAAGTCAACTAAAATGAATGAATTCTCACCAACAATGTTGTTTATCAGAAAGTTATTTTTATTCTCTTTTTAATAAAATTCATATTTTGAGGTCATATCATGGGGCCTTAGATTTCAATGAAGCTTTGGTATCGTACACTACATCTTGTTTATAATTATGATCTATTCACGGTTTGAAACGCGGTAACATATCAGGCTGATAGACTTTGGGTGTAACAGAGATTATCTTGTTTATAATATGATCTATACACGTTTTGAAACACAGCAACATGTCACTTTTGTCAGGCTGATAAACCTTGGGTTTAATAGAGATCATCTTGTTCATAATATGATCTAATCACGGTTTCAAACACGGTAACATATCAGGCTGGTAGTCCTTGTCTGTAACAGAGTTCATCTTGTTCATGATATGATCTATACACGGTTTGCAATACGTACATCAGGCTGATTGTCCTTGGCTGTAACAGAATTCATCTTGTTCATGATAATTATGATCTATACACGGTTTGAAATACGTACATCAGGCTGATTGTCCTTGGCTGTAACAGAATTCTCGTTCAAAATATGATCTTTACTGTGTACACAGGGTTGATGGCTTGAAACCCAGCAACATATACATGTATAATATGAATTGTACTACAAGGCTCGTATTGCTCAGCTGCTGGGTTTCAGCTGGCACGGTTAAGTGAGGACGTGCAAGTGATCGGAATGGTGTCAGCCGCTTGTGCTCAGGGTCTAGGGTCTATCCCTCGCTTAAATCTACAGTTCTTGATTACTTTCCCCCCACATAAATCTTCAGTAGTTACCACCACGTAATCAAACATTGAACAATTCTCAGCAGCCGCCCTGACATTTCTATATCTTCGAATGATCCCATATTACCAGTGGCAAAATTATTAACTAAAAAATAGGCTAATATTAGTGTCAATTTCAAACTAGGCCTACAGAGGCTGATTTATCAGAAGAACGTGAAAGCAGTTATTCAATTTGATACAGTTTACATTCAAGGTCTTGACTGTCACGTCTATTTCACAAAAAATCACCTTAGACTGGTGGTTCCACTCTGGCAGTAGATCAAAATCCATAGAGTGGAGGTTTCACTCTAGCAGTAGATCAAGATCCATAGAGTGGAGGTTTCACTCTAGCAGTAGATCAAGATCCATAGAGTGGAGGTTTCACTCTAGCAGTAGATCAAGATCCATAGAGTGGAGGTTTCACTCTAGCAGTAGATCAAGATCCATAGAGTGGAGGTTTCACTCTAGCAGTAGATCAAAATCCATAGAGTGGAGGTTTCACTCTAGCAGTAGATCAAGATCCATAGAGTGGAGGTTTCACTCTAGCAGTAGATCAAGATCCATAGAGTGGAGGTTTCACTCTAGCAGTAGATCAAGATCCATAGAGTGGAGGTTTCACTCTAGCAGTAGATCATGATCCATAGAGTGGAGGTTTCACTCTAGCAGTAGATCAAGATCCATAGAGTGGAGGTTTCACTCTAGCAGTAGATCAAGATCCATAGAGTGGCGGTTCCACTCTAGCAGTAGATCAAAATCCATAGAATGGTGGTTCCATTGTCGCAGTAGATCAAGATCCACAGACTGGCAGTTCCACTCTAGCATTAGATCTAGATTCATAGAGTGTCAGTTCCATTCTAGCAGTAGATCAAGATCCATAGAATGCAGGTTCCACTCTAGCAGTAGATCAAGATCCATAGAATGCAGGTTCCACTCTAACAGTAGATCAAGATCCATAGAATGCAGGTTCCACTCTAGCAGTAGATCAAGATCCATAGAATGCAGGTTCCACTCTAGCAGTAGATCAAGATCCATAGAATGCAGGTTCCACTCTAGCAGTAGATCTAGATTCATAGAGTGTCAGTTCCATTCTAGCATTAGATCAAGATCTAGATCTATAGACTGGCGGTTCCACTCTAGCAGTAGATCTAGATCTAGATCTATAGACTGGCGGTTCCACTCTAGCAGTAGATCTAGATCTAGATCTATAGACTGGCGGTTCCACTCTAGCATTAGATCTAGATCTAGATCTATAGACTGGCGGTTCCACTTTAGCATTAGATCTAGATCTAGATCTATAGACTGGCGGTTCCACTCTAGCATTAGATCTAGATCTAGATCTATAGACTGGCGGTAGATTAGATCTAGTTCTAGAGAGAGAGAGAGAGAGAGAGAGAGAGAGAGAGAGAGAGAGAGAGAGAGAGAGAGAGAGAGAGAGAGAGAGAGAGAGAGAGGTGAATAGACTTTAATTAAGGGCAAGATAGATAGTAAGGGAGGGAGGAGGAAGACAGTAGAAAAGAAAAACGCAGAGACCAAGAGAGAAAATAGAATAGAAAAGATAGAAAAAGAAAAAAAAAAGAAAGATAAATAAAGAAAGAAAAGGAAGAGAGAGAGAGAGAGAGAGAGAGAGAGAGAGAGAGAGAGAGAGAGAGAGAGAGAGTGAGAGAAGCAGAAAGAGATGAGGCGAAAGAATAGAGTGAGATACAGAAAAAAAAAGTGTCGAGAAAGAAAAATAGAGCAAGGGAGGAACAGAGAGAGAGAGAGAAGAGGAGAGAAGAGAAGAGAAAGAGAGAGGAAGGGAGAGAGAGAGAGAGAGAGAGAGAGAGAGAGAGAGAGAGAGAGAGAGAGAGAAAGACAGAAAAAAAAGAGAAACAGATGGAGAGAGAGTCAGACTGGTACGGAAAGAGCACTGGAAGAGAACGAAAGATGAAGAATATTAGAGAACGAGAGAAAGAAAGAGAGAAGGGGAGAGTGCAGATGAGACAAATAGAGAAACGATATTGATTAAGAGAGAAATAAGGAAGATGAGGAGATAGAGATAGCAAGAGAGAGAGACAGAGAGAGAGAGAGAGAGAGAGAGAGAGAGAGAGAGAGAGAGAGAGAGAGAGAGAGAGAGAGAGGAGGCGGGGAAAATTGACGGAATATTAGAGAAAGACGTAAGAGTAAAGAAAATGAGTGAGAAATGTTGATGTAGAAAAAAGAGAGACGCGCATCCGATGAGCGCGAGAGGGTAGAGAAGAGGAGAGTGAAAGAATGCTACTTAATGAGAGAAAGGAAGAGAGGGGAAGAAACAAAAAAAAAAAAAAAACTGATAAAAGTAATAAAAAAACAAACAAAAACAAAACAAAGAACAAAAAAAAAATAAAGAAAAAAAAACCTCGCCTAGATCTAGAGAGGAAAGAAAGAGACATGAATGATAGGATCGATGGGAGAGAGAGAGTGTGTGTATATGTGTGTGTGTGTGTGAAAGAGAGAGAGAGAGAGAGAGAGAGAGAGAGAGAGAGAGAGAGAGAGAGAGAGAGAGAGAGAGAGAGAGAGAGAGAGAGAGAGAGAGAGAGTATCCCTAAAATTTAGTTTGTAAAAGGAGAATAATGTTGCGCACCATCAATTGTGTGCGATTTTTGTCTTGTTATTCCGAAGTGTGCAAATCACGTGTTTCGTTTGTCGAACATAATGGCGCGGCTTTCATAGGCCAGCTTTCATTTTTATTTTCTAAAATTTAACGCCTAACCAAAAAAAAAAAAAAAAGAAACAAAAACACATAATTATGACTGCATGTAACTCAATACTCTCTCTACTAACTGATCACAGAAAACTTGTTTTAGTCCCTTTATTCCAATTATTATTGCTTTTCACTATGTGCCTTCTAAATAGACAATGCGTGGACTGCTAACCTTCATTCAACTTACAGCACCTTTTTCATCTAACAAAGGCATGCGTCGAAATAACTCGTACTAACTTAAAACTATTGTTTGGCCTACTTTTAAAACCAAGCCTAACAGTCACATGCATAGCTAAAGTCTTTAGAACATCATTTTTGTGACTTCTTTACCAAATTAGTATGTTTAAGTAGCGTGGTGGGAATCATGGCAGAAGCGAAGTCAGCTTTCTTGAAGCTGGCCGAGTCTGCTCTGGTTTGACCCAACTTTTGAAGGGCTTCTTTTATTTCCATGGAAACGAATTGAATATGCTATCGATTGGTTGCGCCAAGACGGAGTGAGCGGAAAGCCGCACGCGGTGTTGTTGTTCATTGCTCACTGCTCCCCACAAAGTAGATCGAGGTTCTGCAGAATGCAAACTATGGCCGCTGCGAAGTGGTGGCCTCGGGTGGGAACAGATGTGATGATTGTTGTTGTAAACCAAAAGCCAACTCTAGTTTAGAATTTGGCCTAAACCTAGATCTAGATGTAATACACCAAGATTAGTTCTAAATCCTAGTATTTTTTGTGCTACAATAATTTGATCTAGACTTTCTAGATCGTTAAACCTTTTTATCGAGATCTAGATTAGAACTTAAGTTGTTACATTATTTGGTTGTGACTGAAATCACAATCATCCCTCAACCAAATAGAGTTCTTGACCTTGTATAGCCAACCGTTTTATCTAGATGTATTCAAAATCAATAATAGGCTTAGATATTCTTCATAAATAGCTTCATAGATGATTTCAAGATATTATCTAGCTATATCTAGATCTTGTAATGTAATAAAATAAGTGATTACTTGGGACCGTGAAATTGAGTGAGTATAGTAAAGGATACTAAAGGAAACCACAATTAATCCAGAAATTATTGTTATTATTATTATTATTATTATTATTATTATTGAAAAGTCTGTTCTTATTATCATTATTATAATTACTCCTCCTCCTCCTCCTACTATTATTATTGTTGTCATTATTTTTTATTTAGTGACACCTAGGTTTTAGATTCAACTTAATACAGATTAAATATAAACTTGATTTTTTTGGAAGCTGGTACTCAATTAAATTTAAAAAAACAACAACAAAAAATCTACATTCTAAATCTGTCAACAAAGTATAAATATGAATTTAGATGTTAGAATGATTTTAATTTAATCTAGATCCCAGAATAGTAAACTAGATGTTAATTACCACAAACCTTTGTCATCATGATCAGATCATTATCACAATAACATTTTCTGTTTTGTTTTTGTTTCAGTAAAATTGAAATCTTACACTCATTCACAGCAAAATAAAGCAGTTAAGCTGTAATAAACTGATTTATGCCTCTTTGGAATAGGAAGAAAGTTAGAAAAAAATTAATTGCACTGGTACTGTCTGTAAGCTTACATTCCCAAAATATATTTATCTTTGACAAATGAAGCCTTCAGATTTGTTGTGAGTGTAACAAAAACATTTAACATCATACATTTTTTTAACATGACTTGTGACATTGAAAGCTGAAATGGTTCTGTACAAATATCCAAGTATTTATGCTGAGTAAAAAATCTTTACAGGTTACCATTTTTTAACAAAAATGCATGTTAAATGGTTTGTATTGGGAAGCAGTAGACTTGCTATTTACTTAATTGCCTTCTCATCTTACTTGACAGCAATGAGGCTTATAAACCATATCGATTCACTTTCATTCTTATCTTGAATTATATTGAATGCAGCTAGCCAACTGAGATGGCTATATGAATTAAAACCTGGTGTGTTTGGGGGAAAAGAAAAGTTGTCAAGTGTTAGTAGCACTGTTGTTTTTTTTTATCTGACCCTTTCAGTGGATGCTCATTAATTTTAGAGAAAAGACAATCATAACAAAGTCAACAATAGTTCGTTCTATTGGTGGGAAAGTAGAGAGATAACAATAAATGTGCTGTCCTTTTCTAATTGATCCCAAATGAAGAGTTGGTGTTTTATAAAGAGTTTTTCTCTATGCTTTATCATGTTGTAGACTTTTTGCCTGCATTGAAGGCAGAGACTTCCTGGTAAGTTGGGATCATGGATAATCAGGAAGAACTGCTTATCTCCCAACTCTCCTCAAATTGCTAGGCGCTACAATGTTAAAGGTGACTTGAACACTAATTTAAAAAAAATTATGATAGTAACAATACAATACAGATGACTTTTGCAATATGAATATCTCTTCATAACATGTATTTGAATATGTTGAAAATAACCTGCTTTGTAAGGGCAGTTTTTATATTTTCAGTGTAAACTTTTTGGGGGACAATTTGATGCTCTATGGATCTTCCCTTTAACTACTCAGATGTTGAAAAGAGCTGTAGATAGAAAAAGTGAATTTTGATCGGGAGTATTTGAGGAAAAAAAAAGTTAATTCGAGACTTTGACAATACGTTGTCAGCAAATTTTATCATAGATTTAAAAATCGTTTTCGTCAAAAGAAAATTGATATAGCTGCTCTGTCGCAGAATTTTTTTTATTCTCAAAATGTTGGCCTTAAGCCACAGAATCTTTTAGAAAGAAACATGAACTTGATTTTGCTCGTAGCTTGGTGTGAAAAATATAATTTGTTCATATTTGTTAACAACGCAGATTTTCCGTCCTGTAGAAAAGACAAACTTCAAATGCCTTTTTTAGGCCATTTTTGTGAACATTTGTTATATCCTAGGCTTTTCAACAATACAGCAACAAAATTTGGGGAATTCCCCATAAATATGGTTTAATGTTTCATTTCTAATCTCTCACAGATGAAAGACATAAAGATCTTCTGTCACAGCCTCATTCTTGTTATAAATGCACTAAAAACATGAGAAAAGGTTCTTTCTATTCGCTTGTTAGATTGATCTTGCAATATTTTTTTACCAGATTAATGTAGACAGATCTGCATGAATTTCAATGACAGATGGGATAGTTTTATGTAAGCCAACCAAATGGTTGTGTAAATTTTAATTTAGATAGTAGGTCTGTAGACTTAAAGAGAATTTGGTACAAAGATAGTGCTCAGTAGCATTAACATTCTCCTAGGCCTAGCATTTTCCCTTACCAAAAGTTAATTTCAAACCATATTTGTAAAAACTTCCACATAGAAAATAGAGAACAGTTTATGTTACCAGACGCACCAGAATTACATTTCTATTTGATTATGATCTCAATTTGTTCCATAGGTCATTGTAATCCATGAATTCCAGAAAGTTCTAAAATGTTTAGAGGTATTGAAACTTTGGAGTTATATCCTCGCAGACTTTCTTATGCCTTAAAATTTGAAATAATGGAATTTGTAGAACCATTTGACTTCAAACAGGACAAAAAATCTCAAGGACTTTTATAATCTTGTAAATTGATTGAATTTACTTAATTCCAGCTGATTATTAAGGGTAAGGGAGTTAGTTCACTATTATGATCAAATATTTTAAGTATTAATATAGTGGACGTAGACACAGACTAGGTTATTTTACATGTTTTTTTCTCTTGAGTTTTTCAACTCTCAATTATTATATATATAAATGTTTTACATATGCCTTTTCAGCATAATTGCCCCACTCAGAAGTGATCAAACCCGAGATGTCTTGCTTTGGAAGCTTTAAAAGAGCCAGTGGTTCCTAATGTTGAAGTCAAAAGACTTTGGGAATGAAGGTGGATAGTACTTAATTTATTCTTTTGTAGAATTATGTAATTAACAAGAGCATCAAAGGCAAGTGTTACTTTATCACCATTCATCATGGAAACTACAACAGCGTCGGAGACAAGCTGTGATAAAGAGGATAGACAATGGTATTCTTTCCTTGCATCAAGCTTAGTCACTTTTGGTATTGGATTCTTTTTCATACTCATCTATCGGCTCATTGTTTGGCTATGTTGTCGCAAAAAGAGGTGCATGCAGGTGACCAATCCTGCAGTGGCCAAGGCAGCAAGTTTAGAGAAGCATTATGTAAAAACTTCAGATCCAGAAATAGGATGGATGACGGAAGCAAAAGACTGGGCTGGAGAGCTTATATCAGGCCAAACAACAACTGGGCGGATACTTGTAAGTTTTCAAGTACACTTTTTATTTTATTTTCATTCAGATTTTTCAGATTTACTTCTAAGAAACTTGCCAAGTTCATTTTTCTTATCAATGACATATTAAATGGTCATACATTTATTTTTACATAAATGACTAGACCAGCAAAATAACTCATTATCTACCTCTTTTTAAGGAGGTGAAAATATTTAAAGAGACTTGTAAGATTTATACAAAACCAAAGCAGCGGTGGTATACATCTATTCATTTCCTCAATGACCGCACTTTGCGGGCAAAAATAAATTATAGATAATCTCAATCTAAATTGGGCTTTTAAATTTCATAATGAATTTATGGTGACTTTAGCTTGTTTCTTTTGCTTTTATCTGTGTATTGTTTTGTCTTCAATTTCTTTAAAAAGATAACCAATAAAGAAAAAAAAAATGGAATGTCAAGTTTATTAAATGTTTTTGCACATTTTTTAAATGAGGACTGTCACATGTACCATATGCAAGCAATTTATATCAGTGATATCATATTTTGATGTACATTGTTCTATAATGACCCTTAATTGTTAAACATAATGGATTGTTTCAGGTGGGGCTTGTGTTTCTTTTGAGCATTGCATCCCTGATTATTTACTTTATTGATGCATCGTAAGTAAACGTTCTTTGAGTTTTTGTGACAATTATTCATCTGTAATGATTTTAAAATACCCAGATTATTAATTTTATGTATACTTGAATTTAAAAAAAATCATGATAAATAGTCGAGGGTTTTAGAATAAAAGTAGGAATACATTTTCCCTCTTGTGTTGCCTTATCAAAACATTCAGGCAGATATTCTTCTTTTCCTCCCGGAGCGTAGAATATCAAGCAAAAATTTTACTTTCAATCTATTGGTTATTAAAGCCAATCATGCTTATTTCAGGTTAATAAGATGTCTCATGCTCTTTTGAGATAATAGGCTCTTTATACATTTCTTCTCCTGTTTACCATATCTATTTATATTTCCTATCATCTTTGATCTTTAACCACCTGTGTGAATTCAGGACTCTCACTAGTCAGAGGTGAGCAAAGATAGATCCCCATTGCCTGCATGTTGGGCATGAATCAGAATAAAGCTAAAGGCTTTTGAATACTCTTCTTCCCAGTTCAGTCTTCTGTCTCTATGGCTGTGGAGAAGTTCTGCAACTATTAATTCTACTTATGCTTCTGATTAAACAGGAAAATTACATGTTGTACGGCCTTTTACTACCATCATAACAACTGGAGTAACTGCATCTTTCTATTTCTACTTCTACCATTGCTACTGTGGCAGATGTACCTCAATGCAACTGTTTTCAGCAATATGACTATCATCCTCTGCCACTATTGTTATATAACTCCAGGGACTGGGTACTGCTATTGCTACTACTGCTGCTGCTGTTGTTGTTGTTATAGTTCTTGCTTCTGTTGCTGGAATGTTCAGGTTGACAAATACTTGCATGTACTATTAATTTTACTAGCACACCGTATTCTGTAGCTTTTTACTACAACCGTTGCTGCATCTGTTTCCCTTATTGCCTCAAGTCAAGATCCATAATAAACAGCTATGAGTCAGTTTTGTCTTGCATAATGTACGTTTTTGAATGGAGAGAGTACAACCATAATGGTAATTACATGAAGTTTATTTAAAGGATAAATAGATTAGCACTTTGTACTTTTTATTGTCTTCAAGTTTAAGTTGGTGACTGATTTGATTTTTGAAACAGTGTCTTCTGAAAATAAAATGGGTCTCTCTGTTAAACAGAACATTAATTTTTTTTTTAATTGAGACAAGGTATTTACATCATGTCACACATCATTGCTTATGTAATTTCTTAAAACTCTTTTTTTTTAATTGAAACATCTTATTTACATCATGTCACACACCATTGCTTTTGTATTTTCCTAACAGTTCGAACACGACAGTGGAGACATGCCTTCCTTGGTCTTCCAGTCCTCGCCAACAAGTCGATTTGGCATTCAACGTTTTTTTCATGATTTATTTCTTTATCAGGGTCAGTTGACATTTTATGCATTTTGTTAAACTTGATCAAATTTAAGTTTTGTGAAAAGATTATTTTTTGGGTGATTCTTGTGTGTATGCATAAAAAGAGGGTTTGTCCAAACAGAACAATTATTAAGCAATTACATTTTGAAATGAATTCTGGCATGCACCATATGACATTTAAGATACCAAATGACCTTAGTCACCTTCTCTCTATTCAGTTTGTTGCAGCGAACGACAAACTTTGGTTTTGGGTTGAGCTTTTCTCATTTGTGGATTACTTTACAATACCGCCCTCCTTTGTGGCCATCTATCTGGATAGAAACTGGCTGGGTAAGTTGAAATTTTGTGAAATGCTAAGTTAATGCCTACTTTTCAGGCTTCTAAATGCCCTTATGTGTCCTGCTCAATCTCTTATTACTCTCCTTTTATATCAAGCATCTACGTATTTGATAATGAATTCATCTGTACCTGAGAAGAACCCTAATTAATCAGTGTGGGGTTAAAAAAAATTTCATTTGACATTGAATCATATCTTTGTCTTCTTTTGACAAACAGACAAGTTTTCCTTTCATGTTAATGCAGCTATATGAGAAAAATTCTCAGAGTTCTTAAAGCTGTCATTTTTGTTTTACATATTGAAGGAGGTAGATGGACCTATTCTGTGTAGGAGTATCCATTAAGAAACAAAGGAACTGCCCCCAAGATATTTGTCTCATTCACAGTAGCATTGTTGAGTTGAGGCAATGCAAATTTTATACATGGTATACTTAAAGGATACGTATTCTGATTCTCAGGTTTTTAGTCCATTCCCAATGGGTCTGCCTGATCATTGTTTAGGTTCAGCTGTTTGGAAATATATCTACACACAGCCTTTTATATGTTTTATTGCTTAAAAACTGTGAAGAACATTTTTGGCTGAAGTTTTAAAATGTAAATTTATCATTAAGATAATACAAACGTTGCAATTATCTTTATTTTAATATAACTGTAGTGACTTGTCTTGTGTGAGAGATGATGACCATCAGTCTTAAGCACAGCTGTGGGCAAGCATTGTTTCTTTGTTAAAAGTATTCCAGCAGTCTTGAAGCTGTAATCTTTCCCATATCAGTGAATTATTGGTCTAAGTATGAACATAAAGGTGCAAGGTGGTCTGGAGAAAAAAGAGAGAGAGAGAGAGAGAGAGAGAGAGAGAGAGAGAGAGAGAGAGAGAGAGAGAGAGAGAGAGAGAGAGAGAGAGAGAGAGAGAGAGAGAGAGAGAGAGAGAGAGAGAGAGAGAGAGAGAGAGAGAGAGTTTGAGGGGGGGGGGAGGGGGGCATAACAGCAACTATCTAATGAAATCCATCTGTAGCCCTCCTAACGCCCTCATTGGAACAAGACGCCCCTTGACTGGACTGGTAGAGACCCTCAAACCTTATTAAAAAGAAGTTGGAAGATTTTCATCCATTCATGTCTACACATAATTATGCCCTAAAGGTCCACATATAGGACAAAGGCCGAGGCTACCTCAGATCCCATCTGATTGTTGAATACACCCGCAGAACAAGCCCTAACATCTCGGAATAAATCAAAATGTTGGGGGTGACTTCCATTTACCAAGCTGGATTCCTACTTACTTTTATTGACCCCTGATGATATTAAGGCATATGAATCTAAAGAACTGCATTCCAAGTAATATTGCCCTCTTTAACTTGGCTGGTTCTACAAGTTGCCTTAAGTGACGTTATCGAGCACAGTTAGTACCAGCACTCAGCAAACAGGAACCCGCGAGTAAACTCCATTTGTATTGGTTTTGGCATGACACCATCAAACCTTTTTGAGACTTACAAAAGACTTGGTTATGATGAACTCGACTAACAAACGCCAAAGCCGCCAATCTTATTATTTCACATAAGGCTGACTTTTGGTATTTGTATATCACTGTAAGTTTTACTCGTAGTCGCTGTGGATGAGAAACATCAGCTTCTATGTGCGCTTGAAGTGCTTTTCACTTTCTTCTTTAGAAGCGTTTTCGTTGTATAGTTTGGTCCTGATCTGTTACCCTATTTTGATTTTATGATTACATAATTTTTGGCTTAGTTACTCGACTAATGCTATAAACGTAACAGTAGCGGCAACATTAAGAACAAACTTATGGGCTCCCTCTATTCAGTTTGTTTATCTATCTCATCAGCCATATGGAGCGTTTTTCTATGCCTTTTTCTTAAAGTTTTGAATAATGAACCGTTTTCAGGTAGTTAGATTTGTTATGTGTGAAGTATGACTGCGCATATATCTGAGTTCTGTATTCTCGTGTGACTTTACACGCCTCTCATCTATAGGTCAAATTATTTCTGAAATTCACTTTCAAATGTTCATTTAATATCAAAAGCCATGGAAAGTGGACCTTGTGTAAATATTTGATTTTCTAAACAGTTGTGAGGCCGAACTGGGCCCGACTGTTCGGGCTTGCGATGAAACAGTTCGGTGTGGCTAATGAAAACATGCGTGGCTATTAGCGACAACACCATAGCTGTAAATTACTCTACTTAACACGTCAGGCGGGCCGCGTTATTGCGGAATGATGCCCGACTGACTGCGGTCGAGTGATGTCTGCTTAACTTAGTGGCAAGGGCAACACTCTCTTCCCTCCTGCACCACAAGCAGTAGTTAAATAATTGTTTTCAATTACAAGCCAAGACACATTCAAGCAACACACCTGTTGCTATGCAACACATGGTCTAATAAAAACATTTGTCATACGTTTATAAGGGTTCAATGTTTTTACTTGAAGGTGGTGTTAGTTGGGGAGAGGGTAGGATGTTCAAAGGACGTAACTCAACAGACATATAGCATTGAAGTTGGTCGCGTTGAAAAAACACACCTGAGTGCAGTGCAGTGTGAGCCTAGCAAAGTTTCTAGTTTCTCCCAGTCGCTCCACGTATTTGGGTACACTGCAAGCGGACAGTGAGGGAGAGTCTGATTTTTTCTTCACTGCCCCCCCCCTCCCCTCCCCTCCCTCTCGCTCGCTCTCTCTTTCACTGTCTTTCATCCCCCCTCTCTCAATCACTCTGTCACTCTCTTTCACTCTATCTCACTCTTTGGCTTTCCCTTTGAAATTAATTTAAGTTTTCAGTATCACTCATGACTGTTGGTAATGGATGAAGAAATAAATTTTCCTCTCACATAATCCCAGCTGTTAATATAATGAGTCTTAATTTTTGTTTGTTGTTGTTATTTTGCCAGATGCTCACCTTGATTGTTCGCTAGACCAGAGTCGCTCTTATTCTTATTTTGCTATTGTTTAATATTCAGGAATTTTTGTTACTTTGTTTCCTTAGATGTATATTTCTCTTCAGGCATCTTGTCCCTTTGACGCGAACCTGAAACTAGCAGTATCTTTTCCATTTCTGCCCGACTTGACTCTTGTCCTGTGTGAAGCGCTCGTTTTATCTTGTGTGTTGTGCCCATCGGATAATCTATCTTTATTTTGTCTGTTTCTTCTTGTGTCTGTCGTTCTCCGTCTACCTCTCTCTTTAACGATGCTCACCTATCAGTTCAGGGCCAGGCATATCACGTCCTTACCAAGTTAGATCCAGCCGTTTCTCTAGCTCGCTGTGAGATGTACAATCTAGATTTAGCTGCCTGTTCGTTTTGTGCATGCTTAGGTTTTTTTTGTTTTTTTATCGGCGCACACGTTATTACAGACAGATGTGAAGCAGGACAAAATGTCAGGATCGAAACAGAGAAATGTCCATTATGATTAATCCGACCTGAGCTACGGTTTTCTTTACCCCGCAAAGCTTTCCGACAAAGCAGTGCAGAAAGTCTTATTTCATCTCTGGCCAAGGAGACTATCTAATATCTAATGCAGACCTTGTGTAAACCTGAGCAAACGAAAGAGGCTAAAGTCTAGTCAATGCAGGTGTAAGTATCATGCCAGTACCGATTTTTTTTTTTGTCGTCATTACCATATTTCGATACAATCTTCAAGAAATTAACAGCTCTTATACCCCTGATTTTGGTGCAAATTGCTTGACATTTCAACGTTGACATATAACCTTCATTGTTAAAAAAATAAAAGTAAATGAAAAATTGAAGGAAGATTTTGATCTCGGCGGTTAACATCATCGGTACAGACCCCTCACTCAATCATAGAATGCGTCAGTAGGATCTAAAAGAATCGGCGTGTTTGTCAGTAGGCTGAAAAAAAAAAAAGAAGAAAGAAAATAATTCTACCGTAATTGTTACCATTGCATGTTGAACGTGCTGTGAGTGAGATAATCTAAATCTGCGGTTTACTTTTGCGGTTTTCATGATAGACATCTTAGAAAACATATCGAGTAGTTAATAGTCTCACTTCTTTTCTTGTAGGGGGGGATAGTTTCCGTTTTTCTTAAGAAAAGAATTCAATCTTTTTCCGTCGTTACAATTTCTTTGAGGATTACGAAAAGGATCCCCCCCCCCTCTCTCTCTCTCTCTCTCTCTCTCTCTCTCTCTCTCCCTCTCTCCCCCCCCTTCCCCCTTTCCCACCCTCAAGGCTCTTTAAGCCTTTAAGCGACCTCTTTTTGTGTTTTTGTGTCAAACTTTAACATTGATCAACAAGCCATTAAACGTTATGATTGCTTTGCACTTTATTTTCATTTGCTGTAAATATTTGTAGTACTAAAAGCATGTCGACGTTCCTCTTGCAGTCTCCTAACCAGCTTGATAACCAGCGAGGCAATTAATCGGCATGCTGCAGCCACTGGATTGCAGTTTCTGTCAGCACGTTGCCATTATTTTCCTTAGCAATTAGCAGCAGCGGTAGTGTGGGTTCAGGCAGATAAACATGCTGTTCCGTACTGTTCTTTATTTACATTTTGATGACCTTTCTTTTTTCCCCTTTTCAGACCATATCTTGTCCATCTACATCTTTGTTGGCACACGCCAGGTTCTCTGATGTGTTACGGCTAAAAATTTCAGTTTTTGTCTGCACTGGGATACATTCATGTAGATCTTGTTTTATGTACAGTCGATTTTAAGAACACATTAAAACTAAAATGTTCTGGTTCAAATTTTTACCAGTTTACTTCTCAATTTAATTTAAATGATAATTGACAATTAGCTATATTATGTGGAATCAGTGTAAGTGAAGGGAGAAACAAAAGCAAAATACGACGATAATCCTCGATACAAGACCATCCATGTGGTAGTATTCACCACTCTATATTATATTTCAAATGGTAGAGCAATTGATCTGGCCAGGGTCGATCATATATAGGATAAAATACCGTCTAGCAGAGTCACAATCAGGCATGACATGCCAGTTGGATTGTCGCTTATTGAGATGGGCGCCTGATTATCTCCATAGACCTGGAACCAGTGTAGCACCATACTTACATACTATTGTTAGGGATTACTCTTTATAAACTCGCATGTCGAAGAAAGGCTTCCTCCACCCTGAAACAGGCCGTTATCAGTGAGATGTGGACCAAGGCTGTGGTCATCAGAAGGTTAATCGGTAGAGTTGGTCAGATCAGCTGGTCACAGAGACCATGAGGGCTAAAGGTTTCAGGAAAGTGAATTGACCTAGCGTAAGGACAAAAGACATTTACCCACGAACTATCGATACAGAACTTACAATTTTCTAATATTTCCGCAACTACCACAGACCGTGTATGTCTTGTACCAATTACGGCTATTTTGCGAAAGTACGTGTTTTAATAAAATGAGTTTTACGGAGATAATCATCTTCGACTTCTACGTTTTTTTTACTCGTGCAAAATGACGTGCAATAGGAATATGTGCCTTTACTTCCGACTCGGTAGAGCTAAGCTATAGGCGTGTCAGCTTCACCACGTGGTGGAGAATTAAAGTCTGTTTTCGATGCAAATTTTTTAAATTCAAAGAAGATTCAACTTTTCTGGTCAGATAGGAACGAGAAATCACCCTCCACGCTCTTTCTTTCTTTCTTTCTTTTTTTTTTTTTCGTTGCTTCTCAGTCAATACTAACCCGAGGTTCGGTAGGCTCTGGGGGCTGAAAAAACTTGCTCTGGCTTGTCGCCAGCTGGCCCGCACGCTAGACGCAACCTTTTCACTCACTTTCTGGCCTGACCTTTTCCCTCTCGTTTTCTTTTACTTTTTACCTGGTAATGTCAGGGTACTCAATACATTTCTCCTGGGTTGGACCAAGAATTATGGTACTGTTGGTTTATGCAAAACTCTGTCACTAGTATGTGATATGAAGCTGGTTTGGAATCCAGAGCTGATGAAGATGGTACACGCAGGTGCAAACATTCTTAGATGTACGTGGTAGATGTTCCGCTCAAATGCTTAAAATTAATTCATTAAGTAATAAATATATACTGTGGTACGATTCATTTCTGTCTCTTTCTTCCTCTGTCTGTCTGTCTGTCTATCTGTCTGTCTGTCTGTCTCTCTCTCTCTCTCTCTCTCTCTCTCTCTCTCTCTCTCTCTCTCTCTCTCTCTCTCTCTATCTGTTCCTATCCTTGCCCTTTTTTTTTATTACTGTCTCTGTAGCTTTCTCTCCCTGTTTCTTTGCCTCCTACTGTGTGTCTGTCCCCCACCCCTCAATTCCTTTGGTCGCCCATTATTGGTTATGTATTAAAAACCAATCGTTCACCGTGTTTCTATTCCAAGTTTGCTGCAAGATTGATAATACACGGAGCTGGCTCCTTTTCATACGGATTTGAGAGGTAGACCAGTCTTCAAGCCCATATCACCAACGCCCAGGGATAAAGTGGCAAACACAATCCAACCATAGCTAGAGATCCATTCTACAATTACCCCAACCCCCAACACTGCTCTCTCCTTCCCAATTAAAAGCACCGCATCAAAATCTAAAATGTAAAGTATGAGTGTTCGCGGAAAAGAAAAAAGAAGAAAGGGGGAGATTGGGCGGAGTGCACGGGCCGAATGGGGAGACGAAAGCTGGAGATGAAATATTTGAAGGGAAGATGTTCAACAAGCGGCCATAGGGATTTCCTCTTTTTCCTCGGTCGCAGAATATTGATTTCCGTCCTCTCCTCCTTAGTTTTACCGTGAACCCTCTCAACCCGTTCTCTTTTCTTCTCGCTTGATTGTATCGATTTCTCCGCCGTCCCCGCTATCTTACCCTCCTCAATAATATTATGGTCCTTTCTCTTTCGCCAACTTTTCTCTTTCCCCTTACCCACAACCTGTACATCTATGCGCACTCGAAGAGAAAATTGCTATAAGATAACCATTTAAAACACAAATACGGGGTGATAGTGGTGGTAGCAGCGTCAGTAGTAGAACAGCCGCCGCAGTATTGATGCTTCAAATCAACGTTACTACTTCTGCCGCTGATGTACGCAATAGAAGTGTGGTAACAGCAGTGCTTCAAATCACCAAATCGGTTGTTTCAAACGAGTTGAATGGTCTTACATGGTGTTGTGGAAAAGAATAATATAATTACAACTACTACTTCTGACGAAATAAAATCAACAGGAGCATAACTGCTACAACAAGAACAACAACAAAAAAAAGTTAAAATTAAAAAAAAAAGCAACATCAACATCAATAGTCACAAGAGTAGGCATTTATATCTTTTCTTATCCAACTCCTTTTTTACTCAGCGCAAAAACTTCCTTTCATTCCGCCAAATCCTCTCGATATCAAGTCCGGTGGGCTTTTTAACTTTACCTTTAAACCTTTTTAAAATTTTAGGTTATTTACGCGGAAACAGCATTACTGTAAATCTACTGTTTACGGTCCAATAAATTTGCCAGTTCGTCTAATACTGGATTTATCAGTCTACCCTTTCGTTTATCTGAGTGAGTCCCCATTTGATTTTTACTGAAGGTTAGGTTGGCACATATCGATCTGTATCAATCTTCGATTGTATCTGTCAAGGTTTTTGACAATCACTTGATCAGAATGTCTATCCGTATTTCTGCTCATCAAAATGTGTAACCATCCTCCTACCCATAATGTTTTTATTTCACACAGACACACGTACACAAAAAGAGGGATTGCGATCTAACCATACATCTATCCCTAGCTATCGATAACACTTTTCTTCATTATGACAATATGCCTTTTTACCGAGCATTAAAATTGGCCCAGTGGACCATATCAATGTACCTATTATGTCACCCAAACACCCACACGTATCTCTCTACTCGTCATGTCTGTAGGTCTGTCACTAGGCTGGTTATCTGTGTGTTTGCTGTCCCGTGACCTACATTTCCCATGCATTACGCTTTATGTTTCAATTAAATGCCGTAAAACAGCGCTCAAGCTGTTCAAGTCCACGAAGAAGAAAAGAAAATGTTATCATTAAGAGTAGACTCGAATGTACTATTGATTAAACGAACTGGTAGGCCGAGCCCGTCAGACTTGCTTGTGAGCTTCCGCTGCAGTCCTCCTTTATATGGCAAGCTAGTTTCTTAATTAAAAACCTTGGTCTTTTTGGATTCGTCCAAAATTGTTTACCTACATTGGCTGAGAAATGATCACTGAAAAAATATATATATTTTTTTAATAAAGTGTTTGATTTTATAACTCAAGAGGACTCCTCCATCCTCCTTTCTTAATTTTGCAAATTTCAAAATTGTTATCGAAGGAAAGGTGTGTTCCCATTGAAAGTAATACAAAATTCAGTGTCCTTTATGATTTGGTATTATGTCACATTTGATGCATTAGAGTGAGTGCCAATATAGTCACATATCCGGGGTTTATGCTTTACCTGGTGCTGGCTTGAAGATTTGGAAAAAAAAAAACAAGCAATGTTATAACGAGTAGATTACATAAGTATTTCGTTCAATTTACATTCGTTGATTTTTCATATACATGACATTCAGTTTTATTATACTAACTCGCTCTTTCTCCTACAACACCCCCTCCTTCCTCTCTCTCTCTCTCTCTCTCTCTCTCTCTCTCTCTCTCTCTCTCTCTCTCTCTCTCTCCCCAGTCTTCTAGCGGCATCACATTTCGACTGCTGGTGTTCATTATTTTAAACTTTGTTTGGCAACATGCATGTTTGTCCATCTTTTCCCGTTTTCTCTTCTCATCTGTCTTACTGTACAAGCAGAGTCAATCTACTATTGAATCTTACTTTTTACGCTCAGTTATCAGCATAGTTTACACGCAAGAATTTATTTTATCGTGAAGAGGGAAGATAGAATGCATTACAAACATTTAAGTCGCTGTCACCGTGTCTCATTCTCTCACGCTCCCACTCGTCCTCTCTTCTTTTGACTCTTTCTGTGTACCTCCCTATCTATCGACTTGTCTTTCTCTGCCTTTTTCAGCTCTCTCCCCAAACCGTTCGCCCTGGCTCTCTCCACCTCTCTTTCTGCAATATATTCTCCCAATACAGTGACCTGATATAACCCAAGGTTTCGCAATTTAAGTCCCATTCGTCCTCGTGACAGATTTCATCGGGTGATTTAATTGAAACCAACCCGAAACTCGTGATGCTCGGGACTCTCTGTGTAACAGGTGCGATATGGTACTCAGCATTGGCAAGCTGGTTAAAATAATGTAGCTAGGCTCACTGAAATGCTGGGGTGAACATTAAAGCTGCATTTTTTGAAACTCCAGCACCTCAATTACAGCGTAAAGGATTGGACTGGTGAAGTTGTAGTTTCGTTTCGTAAAGGGGTGAAACCGATCTGAAATTAATTTCTAACCTGCTTGAGTAATTAAAAAAGAAAAAAAAAAACTATCGAAAATAAAACATTCTTTAGAAAAAAAAGGAGGATAAAGGTTTGAAAATTTTCTGAAAAATAGAATTCCAACTCCAATGCCTTCAGAGGAAACAACGAAGATCTAAAATCCTGAACTGTGGCCACAGGCAATTTCTATTAATTTGTATTCACGAATCCCCAAGATACCAGCTTGGTCGAATCGGATAATGCAAGTCCATTTTTTTTTCTCCTTTTATTTAACCTATTAAAACATGCTGATGAATAGATACCAATAATAACAACAATAACAACAACAACAACAAAAATAACAATAATAATAATCATGATAATGATGATGATGATGATAATAATAATAATAATAATAATAATAATAATAATAATAATAATAATAATAATAATAATAATAATAATAACAATAATGACAATTTATAAAACATTTTAACCAATTTTATTCCGTTGAATCTAAGTTTATATGTGAACTGATACACATGAAATAAAAGTTCAAACCTTTAAATTTGACTACATGTATTATCGTTTATTCCAAGAGGTTTGTGCTGCTGAAACTTTATAATAACACATCTGTATCCACCGGAGGCGCGTCGAACCTGAGTCAGTAAAGGTGGAAGTATCTAGAGAACATAGGCCAGCGCCTTGGGACGGAGAAAAAAAAAATCTCTGACGTAATCTGAAAGCGAGGTTTTATTTTTTTACCTACTTGACAGCCGTACTGAGATTCAAAAAGAGGCATGAAACATTTTCACTTTTAGAAATATTTTCTTTAAAGAAGGTTGTAGGTTATCTATATTCGTTGCATGTTTTTCTTTCTGAATGCAAACCTCATATCATTTGTCTTGCACGCAAATAAAATTTTGCCACAAACTATTTAAATTCATAGTAGAATTACTGCAATGCATCGCGTACAATCTCATGTTTCTCAATAGCATAATAAAAAGAAATAGGGGTGATTTTCAGCTTGTAGGTTACTGCTTGCTAAACTACTTGTCTCAGTTATCGCTATCTAAATCTACACCGTAACATATAATTTGCATTTAGTGAAACAAGAAAACATTTCGCTTTGTAAGGGTGATGGTTGTGTAAGTGTACAACTATTGCACAATGTTTTTCTCCTCCTTTTTTTGTTTTGTTATTTCTGTTTGACTGAACATATAACGTAGCAACCGAATACCTACGGAACGAGGAATGTGCCAAGTGGTACAAGAAACTCCACATGATCTATAATAATTCTTCTTTTCTGTCTGAAGCCTCATTCCGAAAGGTTTTGATAAAATCGCACACCCTACGAATAGTTATTTGGAGGAAGAAAATGCCAGTTTTACCTTGTGATCAATGCCCACTAAAAGTAACGCTTAGCGATACGAGAGTGAAAAAAAAAAGTGTGATTTTTGTGATCGCTTTACAGTCTGCTATGTCTATTAGCGGTTTGTACAGCAAGCCTGGAAGCTACTACCCTCTTGCATCAGACCTAGAACACTCACGTTAATGTCTTTCTAGTGGAATGCGCATTATGCACCGGTACCCAATATATAATTAGTGTACTAAGTTGCGTGTTTATTGCCCGAAATCTGCAACCTCTTCCCTGCCGCCAGAAGCGTAACCCAGAAACAGCTGCGAGGCAATGCCCTTTCAGAAGTTTTCTCCTCTGACGGACCTCCGAACAACACCGCGAATTGTAGTGCGTTCCTTTTCCTCCCTTTAAACTGACATACAGTTTGTGCTCCTCCACTCCCCCTCCTTCTTTATCCTGCTCATGTTCAGCTAAGTTTACCTTGTTCCATAAATATTAGTTTCAAAGCAGGACTTTAAGTCTAAGAAGATCAGAAAAAAAAACCCCAAAAAAATGTGACTTCAAGAATTAAACTAAAAAAAAAAAGTAGGTAACGCTGACAAATTAATATTCGCTTGCAGGTGAAATGAAAAGACCGACAGTAAATCACTAAGTATCTATCGATTTTTTTTTGTGATCCTGTGGTTTTATTTGCTAGTCGTATACCTTATTCATAGAACCTTTTGCCCAAAACTTTCTCTCTCTCTCTCTCTCTCTCTCTCTCTCTCTCTCTCTCTCTCTCTCTCTCTCTCTCTCTCTCTCTCTCTCTCTCTCTCTCTTACTTCGTCTTGCTGTCATATTACATTTTGTCTATGCTGCTGAGCTATATCTGGGCTTCAAATTCCTCGGCTCTTTTAATCCTGGATCATTTCTGAACTCGTCGTTCAGCGCGCCAGTACACTAAGAATCTGGCCTTCGGATAGATTTTGTAATGACTACATTGGTCAGTCAGCCACTGTCCGAGTCGAGGGATCTCATGCATGGCGTCGACAAATCCGAGCTTATCTAAGAGTAATCGATCTCTCGAGCTCCGATATCCTTGAGAAATCGATCCGCTACGAGATTCGATACTCATTTCTCGATTCGATATCATTTCTCTTAGAATCAGATTCTGAGCCATCACTGTCCACTAAAATCAAGTCTTATTAATTGTATTTGGAATATCAGTTTTATCAGTTATAATAATAAATTGAGGCCATCCTTTGCCAATTTTTCTATAGGCTGCGAAATTAATTATTATTAATCCCAAATGTGTTTTAAAAATTGAAATATCCAACTACCGCGTGCATGCCCGTCTTAACTCACTCTCTTCGCTTTCATTAAAAAACGTTTGCCTCTTGCTTTAAATTACTGGAGTAACAAAGGGAATAATAAGATACGCAAAAGTTTTATGCTATTAAAAAGATTTCGAAAGTAAAGAAAGCAGCAACGAAAAAAAATTTTCTTAGGTACAAATGTTCATGTTTGGATACGTGTTGGAAACGAGGCTGTCAAGTTTTCTTTTAACATGATTAAGTTGCATTCAAATGAAAAGCACTTAATAGGTAAAACTTAAGCGCAAGTTTTTTTTTTTTTTTTTTAAATTCGTGTGGCCCATTTTGTGAAGACTAAAATGTAAATACACCAGTTTTTATTCAATTAGAAAAAAAATAATCGAGTGCCAAAATAAAAAAAAAAGCTAGTATCTAAGAGAAAGAGCGATTCCCCCACACTTTACTCAGTCCACACGCATTCAGAATTGGTAATTCGACTCGTGGCATTGCGAGGAATTTTGGTCATGGTAGCTGTAATCAGCACTCCTATGAAAGCGGTATGAAGTCGCGCCAAAGAAATTATTTGCTTGTTTTTTTTTTTTTTTTTTAAAGCTTTCAAGGTAGAAACCTGTTAAAGTTTTGAGACTCTAGAATCTGTAACATAACGACAAACGTACATATAACAAAGACAAACCAGACATGGATGTCAATAAGTGACAGTGATTTCAAGTGGTGGTCCAATAGGGGAAATTAAATTCAGCTGTTAAAGTCGTATTTTTTTATTCCGAACACACAGAAACTGTTTAAAAAGTCTTCCAAACCACCCACAGAGAATTGAGTTTCTAAGATAGATGGCCTTCGATTCGGCACTGGCAGCAGTCTATTTTGTCTTGTCAGCACATTAATATGGTTACACATTTGGTTTCACTTTTCATTGATTTAGTAGTGGATAAAACCATTTTCGCTATGGCTTTCTCAGCATTTATACCAAGGGAGTTTTTGCGATCTTCGACCAGTCAAAATCAAGATGTATTTTAATTTTTTTTTCTTCGCGCCTTGAAATAAATTCCAATATACTCGAAAAACTTTACCAATATTAGTGCTGGGCAACTTCAGGAGATATGACTGAGAAACTTATGCTGGTGCTAGTTTTTTCTCTCCCGTTTACTAGGTGGGTTGAAGTATTGTTTTTCTACCTTGTCTTTTTTCAATCTTTACTTTTCCGATAAGCGCAGTGATTTTTAAACAAAAAATAACAGATGGCACTGTGTTCTACAAGCCCGGTAACAACACTAGGTGATTTTAGGTCTAGGAGGCTTGAAAAAGCAAGACTAAAGAAAGTGGGGAGAGAGGATCCACCAGAACCCTTCAACCAAGCATATTATAGACAAAGTCAGTCAGCACACTATACTCCGAATTCCCCGGTGTATTTGTCTGGGCTATAATATAATGTCAACTGGGAGAGGGATCATTTAGCGGCCAAGATACATTGATTTTGTTTGTTCTTCACATAAAGAGAAAATGAAGCTAAAAGAAAATAATAATAATCATCACAGAGCATAACGGCATACGAGAAGCTGAGAAGTTGACTGTGTGGCCCCAGCAGGTTGTCGGAAGCCAGCTCTCATTTCCCAGCATCGATTTTCTCGACAGCATTCGCGAGATCGCACTGATGCGGCTCAGCGAGGAGACACAGTTCAATTATTAAAATACAGTAACTGCTGCTTATCTGGACAGACCCATTCCTACCCGATTTCTGGACCACAAACGCAATTCTGCTCGCTGAGACTTGAGGAAAGGGATCGCATCTCTCTTCAGGGCTACTGTGTGATTATCTTGGGTCTCGAGAAGATACGCTCAAGTCCCGTGAGATGTGTAGCGATGGTTGAGAGCGTTCTGACCTTCACCGACCATTGATTGGTGGATAGCTCCAGTGAAAACATAAACTAATAATTTCTGAAAAACGCTAAAATTTTGATGTGGCTTTTTGATACGGGATTCGCTAAATATATATGAAGTGGTTTCTAACGCAAGACGAGTCGTCTTCATCATCTTACTGGTAAAGAGAATACACTGAAAGGTTATTTCTGATGACCATACTTAAGGCGGTTTCTATTTGCAATCATACAAGCACACAATCGTCCCCCCCCCTTCTCTCTCTCTCTCTCTCTCTCTCTCTCTCTGTCTCTCTCACTCTCGCTCTTTGCCTGGCTGTCTCCCTGTGTCTCTCCATCTCGTGGTGGAACACAGATAACACTATAAGAGAGCAGTGAGTTGTTTGTTTGAACTGTCCGAAATTTGTGGATCATCCCATGTTCGACAGGTTTTTTTCCCCCGTAGTTTATGTACAACAAAGCTCTTTCATATTTTCATATTATCTTAAATCATTTTCTATTACACGAGTATCATTTTCTTTTTTTTTTTTTTGATTAAAAGTTTTTTTTGTTTTTGTTTTTTTGTTTTTTTAATTTGGGGAGAGGGTGGGGGGGGGGGGAGGAGGGGGAGGTAAAGCTGGGAGCGGAAGCAGTTTTACTGTAGCCAGCAAAAGATAACCAAGTTTTGTCGCGACAAATATTGTGTGGGACAAGCTAGTGTTGCATTCTTCTCCATAAACATCTTTCATCATTTCAGGTGTTAACTGTTTACATCGCTTTCTATCACGGTGATTTTATCACGGATATCCCGCATTGATCTCCAGTCCATCTGAGCTCGATGGTCAATATTGGATAGAAGGACCTAATGTAATCATCCTCCACTTGAAAATCCACAACCAATAGCTTCCGTTATATTGCTGTCATTCTCAGATAATTCCACACTCTACCAACTCTTTCACACGATTTCGGAAAATTTGATGATTAAAAACAAAATACTTCATAAGTTCATTATCCATCCCAGGTTCGTAGATCTAGCGAAGGCGACCGATTATCTTGAACTATAATCACATTCAAAATAGAAAGATTTTTTTCTTTCTTTTTCTTATATAAAAAAAAGATTAACTGCAAAGAGACCTCATATTATCTCCATATCTGCTTTCAATTTCCTCGCCGTTTGGACAAGTGGCGTCTATACACCGTAGATACACCAAAACAAACTATTTCAGTTTCTTGATGATGTAGCCCTTCAGAGCGATTGACAATTCAAGTTTATGAGCGACTTCTGTAGGATATTTCAAGCGCGAACGCAATCAGCATACATCTTGAAACCATTACGGAAAAAAAGAGTAAATCCATTTCCCCCAGGTGGAGGAGAAACTCATATCTCCGGTGTGGAATTACCTCTTGGAATTCGCTGCACGAAGATGAGCGACACAGACCGAAATGCGAGGAAACGGGGTGTTCCATCTTTCACGCTGTTCATGGATGCTCTTTGTATCAATTATGCGCAAAGCGTAAAGAGGGTGCACAACAGTCGTGCATAAAAAAAAAAAAAAAAAAACCCAAAATAATTATTGCTCTCAGCATCAGTACACAATTCTACATTTTGCACACCAACAAAAGTGCACGGCACATCGTGTTTGTTTCTCTTCAGGCCCAGGGCTAGGGAATGGAAAGGTCACCGACTACAGTCATCATGTGACCATGTGTTTCTGTTTTTCACCCACTCTCTCTCTCTCTCTCTCTCTCTCTCTCTCTCTCTCTCTCTCTCTCTCTCTCTCTCTCTCTCTCTCTCTCTCTCTCTCTCTCTCTCTCTCTCTCTCTCTCTCTCTCTTCTCTCTCTCTCTGTTCACGATAAATATGAGAAAGACAAAAAGGCCCAAAGTTACACAGTCTCAACAATGTATCGTTTAACATATCTCATAAGTGTTTGTAAAAGCATTGTCGACGTCGATCGTGCTGTGAGTTTTATAGTAACAGCTGAAACAGATTCGGCCCCAACTGTTTTGGTCGCCATGTTTTCTGCAGAGGCAAGACAATATTTAATTTGCAACTGAAATTTCGGACGCGTGTATGTGTGTGCATGTTTTTTTTTTTTTTTTTTTAAGGAGAGGATTTGTGAAGGTAGGAACACGATATTCTTCACTGTAGGTTTGAAACCCACTTGTAACATTCACCATACTTTGAAAAAAAAAACAACAAACAACAAAACATGTGAGATCTACCGTGAAATCGAATAGAGTGCCTAGAAAATTGTACACAATGAGATATACTGATTGATAAGACCGTAATAACCGTACACCTTAAAATGAGAAAAGGGGGAAGTTCAACCTAATTTTTTTTCTTGTTGTTTTGTCTTCATTCAATGATAATCTTCAGACTTCAAAGTATAAAAAAACCGACTCAAGAAGATACATGATTCACCGAGAAAATAACAATAAAATAATTATAATATATAAAAAAAATTGTGGGTAAAGAATGATGACCTCTGACTCCCAGCTTGTCATACAGTGAGGCATTGAAACCCCCCCCCCAAAAAAAAAAAAAAACCTGGCTTGTTGAATGCCGAGATTTCTAGATTTCTAAGGTTGTCAACTGACGGTTTCAAAGTGAGGTCATTTTCATATGGATCTCTGAGCTTGTGGACAAAAAGCGCAAAGCTTGAAGGAAAATCGATACAAGCATGTCTGACATTTTAGATATATCTACATGCGGATATATTTTCCTTTTCTTTTTGCCCTCAAGAGGGCATGTCTCTAGTTTAGTGTTAGCTAAGATTCCCCCGGCCTGGTTCATGCGCTTGTTCTGGCATCAGGTGACGAAAATTCTAACGTCAAAACGCTAACTGTCACAGGTGTTAGTCAAGGTTGTGTCATATCTCCAGCACTCTTCAACCTGTAAAAAGAGACAATATTTAGGCAAATCCAACTTTACCCTGGAGTAAAATTTGGAGGTCATAACATCCACAACCTCGGGTATTCAGAAGATTCTACGCTGCTTGCGAAAAGTGAAACAGTACTTCAAAATATGATTGACAAATAAAGAAGAAAGTGAGAAATATGGGCTGTATATGAACATCAAGAAAACAAGTATATATTTTTTTCCTACGCACAATCTGATGAAGCCGCGCAATAAAGGCGAAACGTTTATATGTTAAATCTATACTTGTGTTGTTTCTTTTTTTAGTCCCATAGTTATAAAGTTGTGTGCCTATCTCATTTTAGACCCTGTTTCATACTATTTAC
>JAWDGP010003137.1:0-132500 GCA_033675545.1 Elysia crispata | reverse complement strand
TACTACTACTACTACTACCACCACCACTGATAAAAAAAGCAACCACGATGCTGCTGCTGCTGCTGATGAGGATAATAAACTTGTAACGATCATATTAATAGTACAACATTTCTCAGTATACCTAACAATGTAAATAGCCTTTTATCTCTTTAATCACTTTGTACTGTTTGTCCTCTTTCTTGCCTACCTCAGTACAAAGACTTTGAAAAACTAATATTGTTTCATGATTTGAATCCCTTTCAAATTAACGCATCCTGATAATTGTATCTAACAGATATCTTTCCCCCATCTTTTCCCTAGTTGCCCCAACATCCAGCCAACAAGGCAAATTGTGTTTCTGTCAAATGGACGCACCAGTGACTGATCTCTTCGTGAGATTCCCAAGGAATGTAACGGTTTCGAAACACAAAGTGATAGGGAATAATTTTTTTGTGGTCATGTTTTTAATTCTGCAATGTTTAAAGAGAACACATCGGGCACTGTAGAGGGCTAAAGCAATCGTACCTCCACCTGGTCTGGACTTAACCCGGTAAAAATGACCGTGTTTCATCTACAACACTTTTTGGGACATTTTCACAGGGATTTAGTTGTTAATCTACAACTCAAACAATTTTTAAAGTGAAGGACGAGGATCTAACATGCACCTTTGTCTTATCCCCAGGTTTGAGATTCCTGCGAGCCCTGCGGCTGATGTCCATCCCGGACATCTTGACGTACCTGAATGTCCTCAAGACGAGTACTCTCATCCGCCTCGTGCAGCTGGTCGTCTCCTTCGTTTCCCTGTGGCTGACTGCCGCCGGCTTTCTGCACCTGGTAAGCCAACTATATGACTCCCTCCCCCGTGTCTCCACTCCTCACTGGTCAGACTATCTCTTACTAGCTTTCAAATCCCACACACCCGATTCCTGACTAACTGAATACCTCGAAAATGTGCGACTGGTTGTGTAAAGGTGCGAGCAGCACGTGTCTCGAAGCAGTCTCCACCCTCTGACCTGTGGTTTGAACTGTTTTTGGGTCACGAGTTGCCACCTGTGAGTTATTTCTTGACGCACGTGTGCTTAAAGTTCCTGATGTAAGCATATCCTGGACGGGTCACATACTGGTTAGTCTAGTCGATACTCTGCCCTGACCAGTGAATTATTGAGCATCCTCTCATCAAATTTAGCCAGTCAAGTGAAAGAGTTAGCCTTTTTCTTCCCCTTCTTTCTTTTGTGAACCGTATCGTCCACATATACATAATTCACAGAAGGGTTCCATCCTACTTCTTGAGATTTCCTGTGGCGCTCTTCGACAGCCGTGCTTTGTTTCTTCCCTTTTTTTGGGGGGGGGGGGTTGTTGGCTGTTGCCATGATGCATTTTGTAACAGGAAAAATGTAATCACCTACCTTGTATAGAGTAAAAATGTAAAAAATATAGCCTTCTCTCTCCTTTCTCCCATCCGCGGTCTCTGAGACAAGGAATAGAGAAGAAAACCCCCAGCTGTTTTTAACCCATTAGCTGAAGGTAGAGCCAGTGGTGGCCTGCATTCTAGAAAGGTAAACATGATATTGGCGAGCCAAGCAATAATCTCGGCGACTTCAAGCAATAGAGAATATCGTGTCATTTCCTCTTCTCTGTCAGCCGTTTGGTGGTTTAGCAGATCTTTACCTGCTCCCATTTTACATACCCCGCTTCTTTAAAATAATTGTTAGTTTTTAGTTCTGCCCCAAGTACTGTGTTTTTGAAACTCGTGCTGCTTACTTAATTTTTAAATGTGTTTTTTTGCACTGTCCCAGTTCCATAAATTTTCTGCCATGCTGTCAGAGATTCCTTTCGTTATTTTGTTACCAAATATTTCCTTCTTCCTGTCAAGAAAATTGCTTCCCCTCTCCTATTTCATCCTTGTGCTTAACCTTTTTCTTTTCCTCTTATCCGCCTTTTTCTTTAATCTCATTGTTATCTTCCAAGTATTTTGACTTTTTTTTCATGTCTTTATTTTTGCTCCTTTGAAAACTCTTTATAAATTTACCCCTTTAGTTACTGTGTTCTCGTGAAGACATGATTAAGACATGATTAAGAGCGGCGCCCTTCTATTCTTACCGATTCTGTCTTTATCGGTTTCTCGTTTCTCTATATAGAATCTCTTCTTTCACCAATGACTGCCCGTTATGATTTAAATCAGTTTTTTACTGTGTTTACCTATAACTGTCTGTGCTACTGCCGTCGCAATCACATGACTGGAATGTCCAATAAGAACTAACCCTTTGCGTCGACTGCCGAATGAGGACTGAAAGGTTTGCCTACACAGCCGAATGAGGACTGAAAGGTTTGCCTACACAGCCGAATGAGGGCTGAACGGTTTGCGTGGACTGCTGAATGAGAGCTGATCCTTTGCGTGGACTGCTGAATGAGAGCTGATCCTTTGCGTATACTGCTGATTGAGAGCTGATCCTTTGCGTGTACTGCTGAATGTGCGCTGATCCTTTGCGTATACTGCAGAATGAGAGCTGATCCTTTGCGTATACTGCTGAATGAGAGCTGGTCCTTTGCGTATACTGCTGAATGAGAGCTGATCCTTTGCGTATACTGCTGAATGAGAGCTGATCCTTTGCGTATACTGCTGAATGAGAGCTGATCCTTTGCGTATACTGCTGAATGAGAGCTGATCCTTTGGGTACACTTCTGAATGAGAGCTAATCTTTTGCATATAATTCTGAATGAGAGCTGATCCTTTGCGTATACTGCTGAATGAAAGCTGATCCTTTGCGTATACTTCTGTATGAAAGCTGGTCCTTTGCGTATACTTCTGTATGAGAGCTGGTCCTTTACGTATACTGCTGAATGAGCTGATCCTTTGCGTATACTGCCGAATGAGAGCTGATCCTTTGCGTATACTGCTGAATGAGAGCTGATCCTTTGCGTACACTTCTGAATGAGGGCTAATCCTTTGCGTATAATTCTGAATGAGAGCTGATCCTTTGCGTACACAGCTGAATGAGAGCGGATCCTTTGCGTATACTTCTGTATGAGAGCTGGTCCTTTACGTATACTGCTGAATGAGAGCTAATCCTTTGCGTATACTTCTGAATGAGATCTGATCCTTTGCGTATACTGCTGAATGAGAGCTGATTTTTTGCGTGATCATTTGCGTGTACTTCTGAATGAGAGCTGATCCTCTACGTATACTGCTGAATGAGAGCTGATCCTTTGCGTGTACTGTTGAATGAGAGCTGATCCTTTGCGTGTACTGTTGAATGAGAGCTGATCCTTTGCGTGATCCTTTGCGTATACTGCTGAATGAGAGCTGATCCTTTGCGTGTACTGCTGAATGAAAACTGATCCTTTGCGTATACTGCTGAATGAGAGCTGATCCTTTGCGTGTACTGCTGAATGAAAACTGATCCTTTGCGTGTACTGCTGAATGAGAGCTGATCCTTTGCGTATACTGCTGAATGTGAGCTGATCCTTTGCGTATACTGCTGAATGAGGGCTGATCCTTTGCGTGTACTGTTGAATGAGAGCTGATCCTTTGCGTATACTGCTGAATGAGAGCTGATCCTTTGTGTATACTGCTGAATGAGAGCCGATCCTTTGCGTATACTGCTGAATGAGGGCTGATTCTTTGCGTGTACTGTTGAATGAGAGCTGATCCTTTGCGTGATCCTTTGCGTATACTGCTGAATGAGAGCTGATCCTTTGCGTATACTGCTGAATGAGAGCTGATCCTTTGCGTATACTGCTGAATGAGAGCTGATCCTTTGCGTATACTGCTGAATGAGAGCTGATCCTTTGCGTATACTGCTGAATGAGAGCTGATCCTTTGCGTATACTGCTGAATGAGAGCTGATCCTTTGCGTATACTGCTGAATGAGAGCTGATCCGTTGCGTATACTGCTGAATGAAAGCTAATCCTTTGCGTACACTGCTGAATGAGAGCTGATCCTTTGCGTATACTGCTGAATGAGAACTGATCCTTTGCGTATACTGCTGAATGAGAGCTGATCCTTTGCGTATACTGCTGAATGAGAGCTGATCAACTAAAACAAAGTTATAAACCATAGAAGACAACCCAAGAGGTATAGCCTGGATAGGGTGAGATAGTGTGATGTCAAAATTGCCTCCAGCAAACTTAAGAGCCATGGAACCAAACTTTGTAAGGGAAATTTTTTTTAGAAAATCCGGAGGTTTTTTTTCTCTCTCATAGCATAGCAGGAGCAAGATAGATTTATACGCTTAGTACACTTTCGCTTTTGAGAAGCTTTCAATTGAAGGAGGTGAACTCATAGCCTATTTCTCCCTATTAACCACGCGACACCTAATCATAAGTAGGAAAAGCGGTCGTGAATTATGGTTAATTCAGAGTCGCTCGTACACCAGGTTTCAGCGCGAGTTGTGAAGAGAAGCCGCATTATGAATAATTTTTCCTCTGGCCCAGAGGGTCTTGGAAGCAGAAGGTGTCTGTGAATCATGTTTAATTAATACGAGCTGAGTAAAGTGTTTTCACACTAAGAGCAGAAGTAAGATTTAGTTGATTGGCATCTCTCTCTCTCTCTCTCTCTCTCTCTCTCTCTCTCTCTCTCTCTCTCTCTCTCTCTCTCTCTCTCTCTCTCTCTGTGTCTCCCCCTCCTCCCAGCGATCTTAACCGTAGATTTCCTCGTCGCAGGCTGGACTTAATAACAGTGGTCGTACTAAGCAAAGAAAGCTGGTGGCCTAAATCAAAGCCTCCCTCTGTTTGTTTTCGGTAGCGAGTGAATGAGACGGGCACACATTACTAATGAAACAATACAACCGCTTAGAAGCAGGCTAGAAAGGGCTAAAGAAACTGGAGCCCTTGAAGTTTGTAGAGAAAATAATATTCACAACGAAAATAGTGTAATGGCCCATGCCAGTAGAGCTTGAAAAGACTTCATATAACTAACCGCGGAAAGGTATCAATGATCAAATGCAAAATGTGAAAGCAAGTCAATCACTCTCGATTGAGGAATATGTTTACCAAGTTTTCACCCCGAACACCTTGTGGAAAGGTTAGTTCCTACCGAACTCACTCCAGAACAAGAATAAGGTTGAAAACTAATTAACAGAGGTCATGTGGGGTTTAAAACCAATTTCAGTACGTTTATTCTTTGCAAATAGAATAATTTACCCTCTTTCCACTACGTCTTCAGTCAAAACTTGCGTCTAGAATATTGCGCTGCAAATACTAAATTTCTCGTTCCAGCAATAATTGAGATGGAGAGAGAGAGAGAGAGAGAGAGAGAGAGAGAGAGAGAGAGAGAGAGAGAGAGAGAGAGAGAGAGAGAGAGAGAGAGAGAGAGAGAGAGAGAGAGAGAGAGAGAGAGGAGAGAGAGAGAAAGAGAGAGAGAGAGGAGAGAGAGAGAAAGAGAGAGAGGAGAGAGAGAGAGAGAGAGAGAGAGAGAGAGAGAGAGAGAGAGAGAGAGAGAGAGAGAGAGAGAGAGAGAGAGAGAGAGAGAGAGAGAGAGAGAGAGAGAGAGAGAGAGAGAGAGAGAGAGAGAGAGAGAATATCGTATAATTCAGTCGGTAGGGCGCTGGGCTGGCAGCCTGGGCTCGAATCCTGGCTTGAGCTATCTGGGGGCAGGTTCGGATCTCATCTAACCAGCCCTTTCTTAAGGTTTGACGGGAGCTGCTGTAAAGGTTGCTGCAACACTGCACTCAATCGTTATTTCTGGAACTGAATGTTAGCAGTTGCATTTCCCTGCATTTCACACAGTTGATTACCCGGAGATCGTGCGGAATCAGAATCAACCAATCGGACATAACATCAAATGTAAAGATTTAAATTCTATCAGATAAAACTGAGGGGCAAAGACAACAGTAAGTACAGGCCTTGTTATATGAAACGGTGGGGGCAAAAACAGCAAGTTAAAGGTCTATCGTATGAAATTTGGGAAGAAAATATTAAGTAATAATCTATGTGACATGAAACGGAAGGGCCGAAACAGCAGCAACTGTCATATAACGAAGGGACAAAACCAACGTCAAGTATACCGTCTGACATGAAACTGAGAGTCAAGCAACACAATAATTATAAGCTCTATCATATGAAACGGGATCAAATAACAGCACCAATTAAAAGCTCTATCATATGAAATGGAGCGGGCAAAACAACATCAAGTATCAGGTAATCATATGAAACGAAGGGGAAAAAACAGCAGCAAGTATACGGTCTAACATAGGAAACGGAGAATCAAATAACAGGCTCTATCATATGAATCGGAGAGAGCAAAAACAACATCAATTATAAACTCTATTATAAGAAACGGAGAGAGCAAAAACATCAATTATATGCTCTATTATAAGAAACGGAGAGAGAAAAAACAACATCAATTATAAGCTCTATCATAAGAAACGGAGAGAGCAAAAACAACATCAATTATAAGCTCTATCATATGAAACGGAGAGAGCAAAAACAACATCAATTATAAGCTCTATCATATGAAACGGAGAGAGCAAAAACAACATCAATTATAAGCTCTATCATAAGAAACGGAGAGAGCAAAAATAACATCAATTATAAGCTCTATCATAAGAAACGGAGGGAGCAAAAACAACATCAATTATAAGCTCTATCATAAGAAACGGAGGGAGCAAAAACAACATAGTTATAAGCTCTATCATAAGAAACGGAGAGAGCAAAAACAACATCAATTATAAGCTCTATCATATGAAACGGAGAGAGCAAAAACAACATAGTTATAAGCTCTATCATAAGAAACGGAGAGAGCAAAAACAACATCAATTATAAGCTCTATCATAAGAAACGGAGAGAGCAAAAACAACATCAATTATAAGCTCTATCATAAGAAACGGAGAGAGCAAAAACAACATCAATTATAAGCTCTATCATAAGAAACGGAGGGAGCAAAAACAACATAGTTATAAGCTCTATCACATGGAATTGCGGGGCAAAAACAGCATCAACTATGAGGTATATCATAAATTATAAAACAGAGGGGGCAAAAAAAAAAAAAAACCAAACAAAACAAACAAAAAAACAACAAAATAGCAAGTTTAAGGTCTATTATATGAAACCTAGGGGCAAAAACAGCTGCAAGTATAAGATCTATCATACCAAACGTAGGGGCAATAACAACAGGAACAGCAAGTATAAAATCTATCAGATGAACTGGAGGGGTAAAAACAGCAGCAAGCATAAGGTCTATGATATGGCACTAGGAAAAAAAGTCCAAGCGCTTTAATAGGAAAACAAGAGGCAGAAACAATAAGTGCTTAGCACAGGCTGTATAGCAGGAAACCAAGATAATAACACAGTATGTGATGCTTGTGAGCAAAAACAAGAGTAAATGTATAATGTAAAACTGAGAGGAGTGAATAGTAACACCGGACATTGTGAAATTGATTCGGCCGCAGAGGATGAGAGAAAATATTCGACGCGACCCAGGTACAGCCTACTCTATTATTAGTCATTGGAATTTCGTAGCCCCGAGCTGCGAAATAGATGACGATCTTCATGGCGGAGACGCTAAATTGGATTAGACTAAGATGTTAATACGTCTGAGTCTCTATCTTTACGATATTAGTTTTGACTTTTTTTTTTTAGCCTTGTTCATGAACTGAGCAGGTTATATTAATTTCGTGACTTTGAGCCCTAAAGGTTTTTTTTTTTTTCCCCACCACTGCTCCTCCCCCCCGCTACTGTAAATTTTCGATTTGAGCACCTATATGTAACGCGAGCACACCAAGGATCATAGAACCTTTCTCTCAACCCAGATTAATATTGCATCCTCAGCTCACTGTGTGCTAACTGTGACAGTGACACACAGCTGCATTCAGACTTGAAAACAATAATTTCTGGTGTACCCACTCAATCTGTGAGTCAAAACGTATCTATTGGTTATTGAGAGCTAGGAAGATCTAACCCATTGGGTCAAGCTGTGCACATTCTATCTACTTAATGTGTTCGCTCCAGTTGGTTGTAGTTAGTGGGGCATGTAAATTGTAATACAGTTATTATTGAAATAATTATGACTCACTTATAAGTATGTTAGAAGGTGAATTTACCAATTTCTTCTCGCGACGTCTATTTCTGTTGCCTGTTATTTATCCATCTTAATGTCTATCAATCTGTGCTTCCATGGATCCATCAATCTGTTTCTTTTTATCGATTGAACCGTGTCGTTAAACTATCGTCAGGCTATGCCTGTGATGCTCCCTGCCTCTTTTTTCCTCTCAACACCGCTTCTTCTCGCTCACTGTGTGTCGGATCAATCCATCTTTCTATTTATCTACTTATTTTATTTATGGGAGGTATTCTAACAATCTTTCCATTCACCTGCTGAACCTTTTTCTCCCCTCCTTTACCATCTACATTTTTCTTGCGAAACACGCCGATATTTTTTTTTTGTCATTCTAATTTTCCTGATGCATTGTCATTATAAAAGAAAACACCCGCCATACAACACCTTCCCCAAATGATTCTCATGAGTTGCTAATGATTCGTGCACTGATCGCTCGCCATAATTATCGAATCGAATGAATAATATAATACACGGCTGGTGTTCCGTCGGGCTACATATTATGAAAACGTTCAATGTTTGATAAACATCTCTGCTCTGATCTGCCTGAAACCATGCTCTTGCCAGGACCTTCGAAACCTAGTTTGTTTACCATTGTTTTGGTTAGGTTCGCTTCAGTTAGCCTCAGTTTAGCATAGCCTTGCAACTCGATGAGGGATAAACATCTTTTCTAAGGCGAAGAAGAGGGAAGAGTTCAGTCTTGTTGCTTGATTTCGTTGCTGCTTGTATGATGGCTCACAAACACCGTATTAGTGAATTTAAGTTTTACATAGCGTATAAGACTTTGTGTTTCTTCTCCTGTTCGTTAAAGACTCCGTGAAGGTGTTTGTCCTTCTTTCTATCCGTCTCTTGTTTCCCTCCGTGTCTGTCCATGTCTCTATCTCTCGCTCTATTTGTCTTTCTCACGCCCTTCCTACCCCCCCCCCTCTCTCTCTCTCTCTCTCTCTCTCTCTCTCTCTCTCTCTCTCTCTCTCTCTCTCTCTTGCCCCCGCTCCTCCCATTTTTTCTTCAATAATTATCTTGATTTTAGGGAAAAAAACGAAAAAGTTCTTCCTCATTGATTTGTTACAAAAATTGCAGCTTATTAGGCAGAGCTATCCAATTCAAGCTGCGCACATGTATGTCTTTTCGATATCTCAAGAAAGAAACGAACTGACGAACAAAAACATAACAAACAAAAAAACTTTTGCTCCTCTCATCACCCGTCCCCATCCATTTCTTGCTCCTTTCAATTCTTTCCTTATGGGTTCTTTACTATAACGCCATTTTAAATAGTGTGACCTTTTGTGTCTTTTGAAGGAACCTGTTAAAAAAAAAAAAACCTCCAAGAGTATTCAATAATTGATTGTTAAGTTTCACCATTGAGCGGCAGCTGTGGTTATGGTCCTCAAATCAAACGAACGGGTCGACTGTTTTACTTGAGGGGTCTCCGAGAGAATTGATTTGTTTTCGGCAGCATGAATTGGTTTAGATTTTTCCTGTACTGTTTTGTTTATTGGTTGCTAAGCGAGGCTGGGCGTCTGAGGTCCTGCAGGGAAATGGACCCAGAGGCCCGGGTGAGTATTTGGCGAAACAAAACTATAAAGAAAAAAAAACGGGAAAAAAATGCCCTACCTTCTAGGCCAAATCCGCATTATGTGCAGAAATGCAACTTTTGCAGGTCTGTGCGCCATATGTATCAATGTATGATTGTGTCTGTATCCTAGTTGTTAGTCATGCCGAAAGCATGATGAAGCTCAAAGAAATCATGGTATGTTTGACAGTTGTGTTAGGCATGATGAAAATTGTATCCATTCCGAGACAAATTAAATTGTCGTGGGAGTGGAAAGGGGCGAAAACAATTTTGAAGTCTCACGTAGAATCCGACCAAGTGTGGAGAGGTCCTATCTAACAATACATTGCTGCTGCAGGTGTACTGTGCCATTACCCCTCGTTTCACTAGGCTGAGGCTGGCAGATACTTATTGCATTCAGTCATCTAACTCTCAGAAGAATTCCAAAGACTTTCGTTAGGAACTTGATCTAGATACGTAAAGCTGCGAGTTTAGGAGTTGGTACTTCACCTGCATCTCTAGCGTTCTCGCATTTTTCGATTCTTATTGCATTTTACGTCATGTACAGAGAGATCTGTAGAATGCACATAAAGAGATGTACAAAAGCATTGGTATATAGAGGAAATAGGTAGGTAGGAGAGGAGATGGGGAAGGGGGGAGGGAGGGAGGGAGAGAGAGAGAGAGAGAGAGCGAGAGAGAGAGAGAGAGAGGGAGGGAGGGAGGGAGGGAGGGAGGGAGAGAGAGAGAGAGAGAGAGAGAGAGAGAGAGAGAGAGAGAGAGAGAGAGAGAGAGAGAGAGAGAGAGAGAGAGAGAGGGAGGGAGGGAGGGAGAGAGAGAGAGAGAGAGAGAGAGAGAGAGAGAGAGAGAGAGGGAGGGAGGGGGGGGGAGTGGGTAGTAAGAGGAGGTAGGTGAGAAGGATCAGATTCAAGAAGAGGAGAAAGAGGAAGAAAAGACTTTCCATATCATCAATCATACCAAAGACAAGCTACCCATTTTGTTTGCGCTCCGTACATAAAATAAAATTCACACTTTTCCCATTTCCTGTTTACACTCATGCATTTCTTTCTATGTCCTCGAGGGAGGTGTCATCGACCTTGCATTCCATGAAGAAGAAGAAAAAAATGAAAAAGAGTAAGAACAGGTGCTAATTCCATTGCGTAGTAATATTTTAAAAGTTTTCGTCTCTTGCGACAGCCCGTCATAAGCCATTTCCCGAGAGACTTGAAAGGAAATTCGGAAATAAAATATAATTGCATTAAAGATGAAGGTTTTTTTTTTTATTTTCCTGTACACCTTAGTTTTCAATTATTTTTTCACTTTTCGATAGTGAACTTTTTAAGATATTGGACGAATGATTCTTTCTTTAAAAAGCTTAGGTCGTCAAGGAGAAAGAACCTTCATCTTCAAACATCCAGAAAAACGTTTGAAAGTACATTTCTCTCGATGATTATATATGGGGTATCATTCTAATCGTGGTTAATGTTATTAGGATTGGTTTCACTTTCTATTCGATTGACTCAGGCCTAAGAGAGGCACAATCTCTTAGGCTTCACACAAACCTAAATGGGAACCTATAATGGTTCCTTTTTGTTTTATGCACTCATTTATGAACTACCCCAGTGGCAGTTCAAATGGTAGTTCCGGCCATGTGTTTATTATCGTAGGGAACGTGGGTCCATCGAAGCGCCTCTTAAATGTCCTATTTGGCGACATTTAACTCCTCTTATAGTCTTCTCTGTCTCCATATTATGCGCCTAGAGCCGCATCGTGTCCCTTGACCATGTCTAAAACTTATACAAGGACCAGAGACAAACCGAAAGAAATAAAAATTGATGCCTCTGGCTGTGGCATGTTGGGGCATACAATTCTCATAGAAGCTTATAGGACATTGAACAACATTCAACTTCTGGCTGTGAATTGCCAGAGGCCAAGGTTTTGATTTATTTCTGTTATTTTTGGCAAGACTGAGGGCATCTCCCTAGCCCAAGTTTGAACGGGCTGTGTGAAGACTTGGATGATAAGCTTTGGATAAGCTAAGCTCGCCTCGCTGGTGCTAGTGCACCACTTGTAGTGGTAGCTTACATACTCCAAGCTGCTGCAGATCACCCTTGTAATGACGTCAAGTGCTGGATTATATCGCAGCTGATTAGCTAAAGAAGCATTGAAAGTCAATTGAGATTTATTGCTTCATTGAACGAAACGGCGATTGGCCCTTATAGTAGTTCGTTAGTTTTGTTACACAAACAAATCGATTATTAATTCGGAATGATTCAGAGTATGCTTGCTCTTTAACATAATGCGATGCTTATTGTTGATAGTAGGCCCATTTTGAAAAGTATTGCAATTAATAAAATTATCTATAGCCCATTGGTATTAATTTTATATTGCCTATGAGCAGCTTGAAACTGACCAATTTTCTCATAAATTGTTTCAAATATAACAACTTATTTTTGTATGCAACTTCCAATACTTAGGTATGTTTGTTAGGCCATAGAAACTATGCTAATCTTTAGTGATTGAAAAACGTTTGGAAATAAACGAACCCTTTTAAATCCTGTTGTAGCTTAAAATGGTGAAAACAATCAGGTGTAGGTCATTTTTGAAAACTGTTTATTTTATGACTTTTTGGACTGCAAATCTTGCGGGCATAGAAAAAAGTAGCGCAAAGAAACTTCTCGACTGTCATAAGTTTTTTTCCCTTCAATCAGTTGAAATATAGTGGTCAGAATAAAGATAAATCCACAACCTGACAAATTTATTTTCTTCTTTTTTCCTTTAAAAAAAAAAAAAATATATGTTCTTATAGATTTGATGAGACATTTCAGCATCTGTATGTCTGCTTGTCTCTCTGTCTATCTGTCTGTCTGTCTATCTGTCTGTCTGTCTATCTCTCTCTCTCTCTCTCTCTCTCTCTCTCTCTCTCTCTCTCTCTCTCTCTCTCTCTCTCTCATATGTGAAGTTTAATATAACACCTTCACTGGTATATAATCAGCTTCCTTTGTTGTAATGAAGGAAAGGTTTAATATAGGTTTTGAATACAAATCTTTAGGGGTTGTCTTTAGTTTTCCAACCTCATCCAGCAGATTTGGCTGACTTGTGTTATCCTGTGCATGTTGCTCTTTTGTGAGGTGTTTCGGTTGAATCCTCTTTAAAACTGTTACTAATCATTAGTCTCCCGAGGACGTAATGAACCGCTGAAACTAAATGAATAACACAATTATATTTATACATTGTAAAAATACCCTGATAAATTTTTTACTTTTACTTTCAGCTCGAAAACTCTGGAGATCCATGGAGAGATTTTGAGAACCCTCAACAACTTACATACTGGGAATGTTTGTATTTCCTTTTGGTCACCATGTCCACTGTGGGTTATGGTGATCTGTATGCCCACACTGTTCTCGGACGAGTGTTTGTTGTCATCTTTATTATGATTTTCATTGTAAGTTTTACTTTCGCAACCATTTTTTTTCCTGTCAGTCTTACTACTGATGTAAAATTTATCATATATATATATATATATTTCTGTTGGATGATTCTTGGAAAAATAAAACAATGTATCATATTTCGCATGAATAGAACTTTATGGCTTTATAAATTTCTACCAGCCCTTTAAATGAGAAGAAATGGCTTTGAAACCGAATTTGTTAATATTTTCTTTTTCAATGTTTCCCCAAGATATTGATTTTTGCCAAGAATTTGTATATTGTCTTTTATGAGTAATCTTTTGCCCCTGATTTAAGCGGAAAAGAAACATGCAATTCAAAGCCTTTAGTTTCTCACAAGTGTACAGCTTTGTCCTGTTTCCTTGCAATATGTGGACTGACAATATGACTAACTTTGTACGGTCTTTTGTCTTCTCATTTTGCAATAACTTTATGTGAGAAGTCACTCAACTTAAGTAATCTTATATGCTTCTTCTCACCCTTTAGGGTTTGTTTGCAAGTTTCATACCTGAGATTGCTGAAATTTTGGGCAAAAGGCAGAAATATGGTGGTTCCTACAGAAAAGAACGTGGCAAAAGGTAATTTATTTTTGATCACTTACATAAAATTATAAAGATGTACCTTTAAGCATTAAAATGGCTGTAGTGTATGTAAGATGTAAATATAGGATGTAGATAAAAGTGAAATATACGATTAGTAAAATATGATATGGATTCACATATACAGCTTTTTAGAGCGCCAATGTTTTTTTAAAATTTTTGTGTGTGTATATTTTGCATTTAAGTATGGTAAAAACTATTCTCTTATATTCTCTAGGCATGTTGTTGTTTGTGGATACATCACTTTTGATTCTGTGTCAAATTTCCTCAAGGACTTTCTTCACAAAGACAGAGAAGATGTAGATGTTGAAATTGTTTTTTTGCACAAGTAAGTATGTGTCACGGTTAACAATTGTTTGAAATACCAGTATATACCATTGAAAAGTACTGTCTTATTGACCATAAGTAATTACCTTCGTCTTAATATAGCCATATTCTTTCTTTCTTCCTTCCCCTTCTTTTTTGAAGTTACAATTAAAGGTTTGAAAAGAACCATGTATCTCATATTTTGCAATATGTTGATTGAGCTAACGGGTTGCACAAAGAAAATTCCAATTTGAAAGGGAACATACCATCCATATGATTACAAACAGTAATGTGTTTCCAGTTGTTTCCTCTCGAATTGGCTAGGCTAGTGTAACGAATAAACTTGTCCAATTCCGTGAAGTCAAATGAAATGTGTAGATATTTCCTTAATTGACAGACAGCCTCTCCCTGTGAGAAACTCACGTTGAGACTGAATGTCCTTTTTTATGTTGAAGGGTAATGAAAGCATATGCCAAAGTCCTTAACTGTAGAAAGCTTGTTTTTTAACTACAAAAATCTTAAAACCTGACCAGATTGTAGAAGAGCACACAACTTCCAAGACTTTTATAGACTGGAAGAATTTTAATTGTCTTTTAAAATATTGAAGTGTTTTAAAGCTGGCAGCTGGCACTTAAGTTAGACTATAATGAAAAATAGAAACGAAAGCAAAGCAACAACCAAAAAACCTTACCAACATAGGAATCGTGAGGTCTAGTACAAGCTTTTCGTTGGTAGGATGAACAGGGCAGAATTAAGATTTTTCAAGGCCATTATGATTATGTTGTAAATGATCTTTGAGGTGAAAAAGAAGCCCTACCAAAGCCTACCTTACACAAAGAAAACAAAAAAGAAGCAAAACTGAAAAAAAATTTTTCTGATGTTTGCTCTCATCAGGGGGTTGCCAGGGCTGGAACTGGAGGGTCTCTTGAAAAGACACTTTACACAAGTTGAGTACTTTTGGGGCACTGTGATGGATGCAAATGATTTGGAAAGGGTTAAGGTGAGTCCTAAAAACCCGTTACGTCTTTCATGCCTCTAGTTGATTGCAAAAAATGTAGTGATGGGTAAGGGGTAGCAAAGTGGCTATAATCTTCTCACATTTTCTCTCTCTGCATGCAGATGTATAAATTAAAGAGAAACGTCTTATTATTCTAGAACATTAGGAAAGTTTAGGTTTATATCTGTATTTATTAACATGTTCTCAGATTCAAGATGCAGATGCATGCTTGGTTTTGGCCAACAAATATTGCCAGGATCCTGACCAGGAGGATGCAGCCAACATTATGAGAGTAATCTCCATAAAGAATTACCACTCTGATATTAAAGTAATCGTCCAGTTATTGCAATACCACAATAAAGTAAGTTTTTTTTTTGTATTCAGTTTTTCTTTAGCTAAGAGACCACAAAAATTCCCATAAGTTCAGTTGTTAAAAAAAAATTTTTTTTCTTAATGTTCACAGAAAGATTTTGCGAATTAAACTACATATTTATTGATATGAAAAAAAGTTTTTATTATGTTTGTCGCTCAATGAAAACATTTTTTAAATACTGTTAATCCGTTTTTTTAAGTAATGCTGTTTTCCATTAAAAAAAAAATATAGACATATATAGGAAGGAATAAATTAACTATCAATATATTGAATCAAGTCCTTCTCAAAATTCCATGGAAAGTGTCTCATCTGTGTTGTGATAAATTACCTTCAGAGATTATTGTCTCAATCATAACTTTGTCTACCTTTTATCTTCTTTGGGCATTTTTTCATTGTTCAGTCTCATCTTCTGTGTAATCTTTATAAAAGAATGTTTTTGAGCAATCTGCAATCTCTATGGTCTAAATGATAAAATATATTATTTTTGCTTTTCAGAGTCTTATCTTTTGTAACATAATGTTTATTTTTCAACCTGCATGCTTGTTTGTGTTTATGTGGAACATATTCATTATGTTAACTTACCACTTGTTTGGTAAGAATGTGTTTTTTTTAAAGTCAGGTATGTTTTAGGCAATGGTCTCTACATTGAAAGAATAAGGTTGTTTAGTTGTGTTTAAAAATTTGATATTTTTAATCTTTATTTCTATGTTAATGCTTTTCTTATGGCTGGAGAAAATTTTGATTTACTTATTTAGTATTTTGTTTTATTGCTCATTTTTTTCTTGTTTTCAGACATTTTTTACTCTTTACACGAGAGTTTATGGGCTGTTGGAGGCAAAGTATTGTAAATATTGTCAGAGACGTTTTATTATTCACCAAATCTTTGAGTGAAATTAGGTAATTCTTTGACTATGTACATTTCGTATCTCAAAAATTTATCTTTTATGATTAATTATGATTTCTTTTGCACTTTGTAGGCTTACCTTCTTAACATCCCAAGTTGGGACTGGAAAAGAGGAGATGATGCAGTCTGTGTGGCAGAGTTGAAACTTGGGTTCATCGCTCAAAGTTGTCTGGCACCAGGATTTTCAACTTTAATGGCCAACCTTTTCACCATGCGATCTTACAAACCAGTAATTCAAGCTTGGAAATTCTTTTTTTCTTTTTTTTTTTTTTAATTTCATATTTAGCCAGTGGTTAAAAAAATGAGAACAATTGTTCCTTATTTGTACATAACACAAGAATAGTGAATAATATTTGTAGTGTAAGTAGGCTTTGAGTACTTATTTCAGATCTTTTTTATGTGGATAGTACTATTAGTAGAAGTTAGGGACATGAAAGAAATATATATGGAATATTCTTGTGAATTTGAACACATCACTGGTGAGCATATCTTCTTTTCCATGCAGACGCCAGACATGGCCCAGTGGCAAACAGACTACATGAGAGGAACAGGCATGGAAATGTACACAGAATATTTGTCTAGTGCATTTAATGCCCTTACATTTCCTGAAGCAGCAGAGTAAGAAAAAGCTGTTTAATACACATAGATTTGAAGCCTGTGATTTTGAATATATTAAAGTATAAAAAACCTGCGAAAAGTTCTTCAATTGTGTAAATAAAAAAAAAAATGAAAAAAGAATGTATCCACAAAGTTAATAAACCCTCAAAGTGCAAGTTTCTCTTGTTTCTGCAAAGGTCTTTATCCTCCTTCTTCTACCACTGCTGCTGCTGCTCCTGCTACCACTACCACTTCTATCTGTCAAATTTTAGGATAATACAATTTGTCTTTTTCTCTGTGTTCTGTTGTAAATATTCTATGTCTAACAATCAGAGTAAAGAAGAATGCTAGAATTACGTAAGATCAAGAGGGTATAGTTTAAGTTGTTCAACATTTCATGAACTCAATTGTTTTAGCCAATAACAGTTGGAAACGGCCTTTTAGAAAAAAAAAATACCCAGTCTATGAAATTTTCAGTGAGTGTGGGGTCTATTGTTAATCAATAAATTGGATTTATTTATCTTTCAGTTTTCTCAACCTCTCATTTTAAAGATCCATGCTGGACAAGTCTTTGTAGATTTATACACATTGCATATGTCCGAAAAGAAAATTTTCCATAAATTAAAAAAATTCTGTATATTTTGAACTGTCCATGAGATCCTCTCTAAATCCTGCCTTATGCCAGACGGAAACTTTCATCAGTAACTGCATGAGATTGAACCCACACAAAATGAAAATGGAAAAAGAAATAGTGAAAATATAATTCTATGAGTACAATATTTTTCCTTCAGCGAGTATAAAACTGGGCAATATAATGTATCGATATTGTGTATTTTTTGTTATTATTTATATTATATCAAGATTTGTATTGTAGTCGAAAACATCCAAGATATCGTTGCCGTCGAGTTGTTTACTTTATCGTATATGCGGCTGAAAAACTTCGTTCTATCTTCACACCCAGACCTCGTCATTTCCAATCAAGAATCATTCTTATTTCTTCATCTGATAATGCAAATGTAGTTTATAGTACTAAACAGTTGGATTTTTTATGGTCAAGATATATCATCTATAGGTAGAATCTAGATCAAGTCAATTATTAAGATCGATGAGAAATCCTAAGTAGAGCTAGATCTAGATCTTATTATCAAAACTGTGCATGACATGACATGAGACTATAGTTATAGTAGGTGATTTTCATTCAAAAAGAAATAATTATAAATCTAGATCTAAATGTTTTATTGTTATTTATCTATTTACTTGGCCAGGTGGGGGAAGCCTTCTAAAAAGTTTTAGACCTAATCGATATTGATCATTTTCAGCACAAATATCTTCAGAAAAGATTAAATGCTCAATATGTAAGCTAGAATAAATGAGTAAATCTAGGTGCCTCAGTTGAGACAGTAAAACACAGAAAGAGTAACGTCTGGGGGACACTGCTGTAGATGGGCTGCAGACCATTAAACCTCTTTAGTCTGAACACAAAAAAAAATGAGCTAAATTATTATTTTTTTTTTTTTAAATGCTCCACAACCATGACTCTTTGTACACAATCAAATTTTGTATTTTAGTTTAAGGTGCCACTCGCATTGACTGATTTCAAAAAGTTCAGTAAAAAATTTTGTGTCCAGTTCTCATCTCTGATATGTCCTTTCATGTTTTATATAGCGCCTCAAATTTACAAATTTCTTTTAACTGAGTTTTTAAATATAAAATCTTCCATCATTAATCCTAAAAAAATTGAATTCAGTGGTGCAACTTTTAAAATGCTTTATTGAAAAAGGGAAAAAAGAGCTCACTTATTGTTGAGTTTGTGAATCCTTCCAGGTTGTGTTTTACAAAGCTAAAGCTTTTGCTTTTAGCTATCGAAGTTAGACAAGAAGATACAAGGGAAAGCACCCTCGCTATCAATCCTGGACCTAAAGTGAAGATTGAAAATGCCACACAAGGCTTCTTCATTGCAGAGTCTGCAGAGGAGGTGAAGAGGTAATATCGAGATCAATTAGAACTTAGTTCAAATTGTAGTTAATATTTGCAAAGTAATTATTTTTCCATTTTTTGAAGAATGTTGTACCCAATTGAATCTTTGATATTAATATTGGTCTAATTCATTTCTGATGACTCGCTTACACATTAGACCTACATACACCTCAGCGTCCTTGGGTTAGCACTCCTAACTACATAACTGTGGGAAAAGTTTTACAAATTCTTAAGAATTTAACCATTTTGAATCACACAATAAAAAAAGTAAAAATAAATTTGCAGAGAAAAGACATTCTGCAAGAAAATTGAATGAAATTAAGGTCTACCAAAGATTTTTCTACCCCTATTAGAATTGAATATTCAAAAAAATAATAGGTAGGTGAACCAAAGGGTCATGTAGCTACTTAAGTAGTGATAGGTACTTAAGTAATGGTAGTCATTCAGAAATGATTTAAACACATGATACTTTGGCCTCTCAAAGATTCTTTTTTTTACGCATTGGAGGTCTTGATATGGCAAATTTGCAATATATCCTAAATCTCTATACCTATTATGTACAAGAAAGTCATATCCTTTTGAAAAATTAGAGTCATTTTCCTGTCTTCTTAAACTCCCTTGAGTGCTCTAGATCAATTGAATATGAGCTGAAACCATCAGAGTGGTGTGAAAACATATTTTATGGCCTTGAAAGTCACAGAAATGATTCCATATCTACTGATAAAGGTCTTGGGAAAAAAAATAAAGCCTTAGATGACCAAACTGTTAAAGAATGGCTCAGCATTTCCTTTTGTTATTTAACTTTTTTTTGTTTCTCTTCCAGGCTAGATAAAACTGGTTGTAGATAGATTGTTATTCCATCTTCAATTCTAGACCACAGGAACCTCTCTCAAATGTTATGTGAAGGAAAATCTTTCCTGCAAACATTAAATAGTTCTGAAAGCTTTGTAGTCACTAAGTGTTTAATTAGGCTATTTTACAAATCTATATGTGCCTGGAATTTCTGCGTGATATTAATCTTCTTTTCTCTCTCTACCCAAAGGGCGTTTTACTTTTGTAAAAACTGTCATACTGATGTGACGGATGTAGGGCAAATCAAAAAGTGCAAGTGCAGACCATGTAAGTTCCAACACCTTGTGGTAGCATGTCTGAAAAAATGATCACCTCTATAGCAGCAATTCTTCTTTCCTTTCCTTCCCTTCAGTCTCTATGATGATGGTTTCATTTGAATTTTGTTGGTGATAAAATTCAGCAAATGTGGATGCCAATCTTTGATTTCAAATGCTTATTTGTGCATTTCTGTATTCTATCTTTAGAGAAAAAAAGTTATGAACATTGTTGTTAATGTATTTTTTTTTTGGTCAGTGCCTTTCTGTACTTAACATATGGAGTCATTTATATCTGAATTTAATCCCTATTGTTTTTTGTTTTTTTTTTTGTAGGTCAACATATAAGATATCAATCTCCATAGTTTTGATAAATGAAAAGAGAAAATCTAAAGAGATTAGAAGAGGGAGCCTGAGATTTCAAGCTAAAGTTTTATCTTTGGCTTAGTTATTGGACAGGTTCAATGTTAAGTTAAGTTTAGTATGTTGTATACTGATTTTGAAGGAAAGATTTTAAAAGGATTGCAAAATTTTTTTTCAGGAAATAGAACTTTTTCCTGGCCCTAGAAAATCAAAGAAAAGCTAAATGAGAAAAAAAAACCCTATGAATTATGCTTTATTATCCCTTGCATTTTTCTAAACTAAATTTTCCTCTGCCTGATTTGAAGTGGCTATGTTCAAGAAAGGAGCGGCTGCCGTACTAGGTACCTTTATTACACTGTCAATGTATTTTTTAAAATTTTTTTTGAGCACCTTTTTATATTTAAATATATTTATATCTTCACACCACACCTGTATGTTTTGATGTTTTTTTATGTTTTTTTTTTACATTTGGTGTTTACATAGGGCAGTTCTCACGAAAATCATCAATGGCTCAAGATTTGAAAGATGCAAAAGGTTTTTAGCTATAGCCTATTTGTGTTTTCATCATGTATTTTTCTTGTTTCATTTAAGTTTTCGCTTGAAAATCATTTGCAAAGGACATGTTATGCTCTGTGTTCTAATGTTTTGAATAAATTCCCTTGCAAGGATTCATAAAAATAATGATAAGAATCTTATGAATATGAGAAAAAAAACCTTAGAAATTTTCCCCCTCAAAGACTTCCATATCATCAACTTTTTTTTTTTATTTCATTTGCCCAGCATGGTCCTACCTTTAAATTTCCAACCCAGTTTTGATTGATATTGTATTACCAAACTGATCTATGAAAATGAAAAACTCCTCTCTTCTATTCTAAGATATATATTCACTTATAAATATAATATATAAAACAAGAATAAGCTGACTTGAAATGGATTTATAGCTGGAAAAGAAATAATCTTCTTTCTTTTTTAAACATTCTGCCGCCTGGGCATCCTTGTTTATGAGACTGGCATAGCAATATTAATACTTCTGGTTATAGCGTTGTGAGGTTTCATTTACATTGAAAGTTCAACCAAATTCTTCTGTTATCAAAGAATTTTATTATCTTGATAATTACATTTAATTTGTGATAGGCACTCAGAATTAGCATATAAAAAATTCTTACTGAGAAGACAAAAAAGGAATGCATACTTTGTAAAAAGAGAAAAACTTCCTTAAATAATTATTATTGGAAATGTATCTAACTCTGAAATAAGTATGTTTTAAAATTAGTTAAGATTCCACATTGGGAAAAGATGTATCGGTGAAGATTAACTTATATTGATTCAAATGAAACAAGTTACATTTAAAAAAAAGTAGACAGAGAGCCAGAAAAAGAAAATGCAAATATTCTACTAGATTCAGCTTTCAACATTATTCACCTTTTAGTTGTTTCAATCTGCTATGCACCTTTGTTTAGATAGCTGAGCTTTTATCTCATTTACACAAAGTTGATATAATTTTGTAGTCCTTGATGTATCTGCAATTGTAGAAGAAAGTAATTCTTTGACTTGTAGTCCTTTCAAGATTTATGTTGAGACAATATAGATTTGACATCTTAACTATAAAATCAATCATCTTCAGTATATCTTATCAGTCATGTTTTAATATAATAACTTGTAACAAAAATTGTTTTTTTTTTATTTATTTTTATTTAGCTGTCATTTAAAAAAAAAATTTAATAAGTATTATAACAAATTGTTCCACATAATTTATGAACTGCTACGGTTTTCATTGAAATCCTTTACAGCTCTTGCTTTGAAGTTAACTAAACAAAGAGTCCTTAAATGTAACCAGTTATCGCTTACTTGCTAGTTAACTTTGGTGCAGTATCTCTACCTTTTTTTTGTCTGAAAACAATCTAATGTTAACAATCTAAAGGATCTTTTGTTTCATTTAATACTTTTGCACATATCACTTTATTTAATTTTCAGCCAACTTCAATTTTGATCTTTTGAAAGATTATTGCTACTAGCTTTTTTCTCCCTGCTTTCTATTATTTGATATTTACTTTAAATCCATGTTGTATTAAAACAGAAATTATTTTTTGGTTAAAGTAGATATCAGCATTTTATCCACTGCAGCTATTTTCTAACTTAAGTTTTGCATATTGACCTGGGTCAGACCTAAGAAACTTAAATGTGGAAAAATTGCATTTTAAATGGGACCTTTCTCTCATTTTCTTTCTGTATTAACGAACCTAAAAATAAAAAAAATTTCATTTGGAGAATTTCAGCAATAATACTTCACACACTTTTTACATTTGCCAAACTCAGAAAAATTAATTGTTGAATTAGATGTGCCAGTATTTGTATATATTTACTTCAAAGGAGCTTTATGGTTTGAATCTATACAAAGTTCGATTTTTTTTGGTCATGATATTAATCTTAAGGTTAAAAAACAATAAAAAAAAAAAAAAATCAACAACAGCAAACAATGCATCTGATACAGGTGGTAAGGCTTTACTAGAATCTGACCAGTTGATGTTTTAAATATAAGTGTTATAGTTCTTCATAGCAAGTAGCTCCTTTGTGAGGATGTAATAGTATAAAATGTAGCATGACTGTGTGTCAGTTTAATGCTCCCATGCATTTACCATTCTAACCTGATGTGTTTTTTTCCCCATCTCTCCTTCTTCGCCGTTTGCTTGTAGCCCTCCAGAGAACCCCAGGTTTGACAATTGAATCGGATGGTGGACAAAGTAATGGTAAATTTAAGTTTTATGGAAATTTTTGAGCTTTACGGCTGTTTAATGTCAGACTCAGAACTCTTAAAACGAGTTGAAATTTAACTCCATTAAACCATATTTTTTCCCCCTTCTGTCATTGTTAATTGCTCAGGATTCAAAACCTAGATTCTAGGTGTTAGCTGTGTTGTTACAGGAACCAAAAAATGAGTGAGTTATTAAATTTATTTTGCATTGCTGTCTTAATATCAGTTGAGTCCAAATTTATATGAGAGATTAATGTCAAGAATATATTAAACAAAGTAACTGTATGTTGTTAATATTGATTGAAGTCTCTAGACAGAGATTTAAATCTTTTGGCTCTTTATCTTTAATGAATTCTAGTCTTGTAGCAGAACTACTGTGCATGTGAAGAGATAATTTTATAGGGTAAGTTGTGTTGGAAGAAGTGAACTTCGGAGGTTATCCAAAAGCAGAAAATTGATTTTTTAACAGTTTGTCGTGCATTTTTCATATCATTACTGGTATGGATCCCCTTTAATATTGATTAAAATATAGTTGTGTTGAAAGAAGGGTATTTATTGTGTGGAAGGAAAGGTAAGACACATTTTTAACCACTATGCTGTCAATGAAAATGAAGCTAAAACTGATCTTTAAGTAATATTTATCGACATGGATCTCATTTTTCTGAAAACTTGGAATTCTCTTGGACAAGTCTGGGTTGCAAGAGGACCTTATGCAATACTGTATATTTGACTTAAAGCTTAAAGCAAAATTTGGTCAGAATTTATTATCATTGCCCATTAAGCAAAACACTTTGAAAGTACAATGCTTACGTTAACAGAGCACTCTACCTTATTGTTGTGATACAGTAGACGATTTTAAAAGTAAAAATGCATTAATCATCAAGGTATGGGGAGCGTGTTTGGTGGAGCAGTTTTGAAGGGCTGCAGTAATATTCCTTCTTGGAAACTCGACTCAATTTTTCAAACAGGTCCACTCAATCAAGATACAAAATTGGTTGAACTTTCTGTTACTGACAATTGTCAACAAGGTTTTTCTTTTCATATTGTTTATTTTATTGGTCTCTACTTGATACATCAATATAACTTTTAAAAATAATAGAAGTTCTAGTTTGTGTGGCATGTAATTGATTAGTTATCCAGTGATTTTTCTTTTAGAATGTGCATTTGTCTTTTATAAGTGTATCATACTTGATAGGCGTTGTAGATTTGTGAACTCATGAAAATGATTTTCTTTCTCCATATGGTCTGCAGTTGACAAAGCAAATACAGACGCAAGCCCAAAAGCATCAACTGTTTCTAAAGGAGGGCCAAATTTAGGGTGAGTAAGAAGAGACATTTATTTTAAGGCACATTTTTGGTAACTAATAAAACTCAATAATTTTAAGGTTCTTTCTTGAAATGCAGGAACTTGTCTGCTTCACCCTGTGTTGGTGTGCACACACTCAAGTGAGTCACAAACTGTATTTAACTACTATTGAGTGTGATGCTGAAATTAGTACTTTTAATGAAATATCATCCTCCTATTGACGCTATACTGCTTTCACTAGCGTTTGTCATTTCTTAGGATGGATTCGATTTTTTTTTGTTTTCACTGTTCTTTCATCATCTTTGTGAAAGTTTTTCAAACTTTCTTTTGTGAAAAGGTATGTTAACAATAATATCAATTTTTTTTTCTGTTTCTTTTAACATGCCTTACAGAAAATTCCCCACTTTGGAAAATGCAGTTGAATTCATTGGATGGTAACTGCCCACTTAAAAATTTCCTCCATAACATATTTTTTATCATTTTATTTTGTGGTTTGTCATTACTTGTGGACTTCTCAATTATTGTAAGTAGAATTGAGGACAAAAGCTTTAAACATTAACAAACATAGCTTTTTGATATAACCTATCAGAAAGAAAGTGTTCAAGGCTTGTGATGTGACACTTCTTATATCAGACATAAACCATTTATCTCATATTGGAGGTTTAAAATTTACTCCTAAATATAAAGCAGTCACTGAGAGCTACTGATAGCCATATAATCACTCTTGTACTAACATGCTTTTGTTATTTTATCATCAATGAGGTTTTGACTTCTTTCTAAAATGATTTAAACGATTTAAAGTCAGTTTTCTTTTTCCACTCGGGAAGCAAATATTTCACTCTACATGTATAGATAAAAAGAAATTCTTATTGGTTGTTTTGAATGATATTTTTCCTCCCATCCTTTGTTGAAAATTGGTCATTTATATAAGTTTGAATCATTGTCAGTTGAAGACATGGAACTGTGGGCTTATTTCAGCTCAAGTGGTGATAGCCAGTCAAGTTTGAGTCCTGATTCCAGTCATCTCAAAGGGGAGAAGAATAAACTTATTATGAAAAACAAGAGAAGAGAAAAAGATGTGGTCATCCCCATGGATTCCCAATCCAAGTCCCGTCTTTCCATGTAAAGCGTCCCTTCCTTTTTATGCCGTTTTCGCTGGGTGTTTGAGATCTCGCATTTAGTCTGTTGACAATTCCCCACAATCTTTCCCAGCTTTGGATGATATAACCTTTCCTTCAACTTTTTATCGCCGCATGCCAAGAGTCAAATGCATTCTTCCATAGCCTTGTCTATTTTTTTTCCAAAGTGAATTTCCAGTACATAGCCAGTCTTCTTTCATTCATCCTGTTGATACCCTTTCCTTATTGTACATAGGAGAAGTAGTCTATCTCTTGAGCCTCTCAGTAGTTCTAGTCTTTGTGAACCTGTTGTATATAGGTGTTGAAAAGGAGATAGGGAATCAAGATGAGAAAGAAACAAAGGAGAGTAAAGTTAATGGAGTTAGATAAGTCATATAGGAGCCTATTGGCTACCTTTGGACATTCAGCTAAAATTTATGTGTATCCTAATGACTTGTTTGATTTTTCAGCCTAATTTTTGGTTCTGTGATGTGAGTAAGATTTTGTTAAAAAAGAAAAATTTCATCAACATTGTTTTATTGATAATTGTTTTCCATCCTTGTATTTGAATTGAAAAATTTGACTAAATCAAAGAGAAAAAAAATAACACGTTGAAAATGTTTCTTTTTATACTTTAATTAGGTTCTCAGTGTGCAAGTTTATTTTATCAATTTTATGAAATGTAAAGTTGAAATTATAACTTTAGTCCAAGAATTCTTGTTCCAATGGGAAATTTATCTGATACTCCAAGAAGCAATTAAAAAAAAAAAATGGGGAGGAAACAACAACAAAAAAAATCCAACTAAAACATTAAAAAAACAAAACAAAAAAAAACAACCACAGAGTGCATTTTTGTTTGGTTGTTTTGTTTTCAATCTTTTGTTTCTTGTTTTAAATTTACTTCAAGATTTGCATGCTATGAATTTTCTATCCTTGGATTTGAAGATGAAAGACTTTAAAATGACATGTGAGATAGGTACTTTTGGTTTATTACTGGGCCATCCCCAGCCCTTCCACAGGTGCTTGCAGACACAATGCAAAAATTTATTAAAAAAAAAAAATCAACAAGATATAAAATAATTTAAATCAAATTTGTTACTTTATCTAAAGAAGAAAAAAATTGGAATAATACACCAGCTGTTTTGCTCAAATAAGTAGATAACAAAGCATGTTTACAAAGCCTCAAAATTTTGTTGGAAATGGAAAAAAGGGGCTGCTATGAGCACTGACATTCTATGTTCACGTTAAAAAGTGACCTCTTTCAATGGTAATTGTCTGTTTTAATAAAGCACATGATCAAAAATAAAATCCTCGCTTTGTATCAAGAAGATTAGGTGCCATGAGCTCAGTCAGTAGAGTATGGGCGGGGCAATATGGAGCTCTCGAATTTGAAACCTGGCATGGGCTATCCGGCTATTCTTAGGCTATTGATGTTATATCAACATTGCATTTATTTACTGCCTCTCAGAAATAAAAAAATTGTATTCTTTTGCTATATGCAGCAGATACACCCCAAAAGGGTAATACGCAGGAAAAAACAAACATGAATAGATAAATAAATAACTACAAGAATCGTTATTATCTAAGACAGAAAGAAAATAATGGAATTACAAATTTCTTAGAAAAACATTTCAAGATAAGCCTGTGCCAAGGAAGGGCTCAAGATCAGATTTTTTTTCTAATAAAGCAAAGAAAAAATAAAATTGCCCTCTTATTTTGTTCTAATTTCTTAGTATAATACTTTAGATTGTGTCTCTCCCTCAGTTGCATATATTGCTTGACTGAAAACTGTGAGCTGAAGATAGCAAATAAAGGAAGCAAATGATAATAAAGAATTCAGTAACAAATCCACAATACAGATTTTACTAAACCATTTTCCTTCCTATTGCTTCTATCAGGTGACAAAAATGTTAATTGCTTTTGAAAAAAGGCCACTTCATTCAAGCTCTATTTTTGTAAGGATATTAATCCAAAATTACACACTGCAATGGTTGATAATGAAAGAGATAATGGTAAAATTGTCTACCATGCTCGCAGGAAAATAAAGGAGAAAACCCATGATAGGGAAAGTTTTGTCCTTAAATAGTTAAAGCCTTAAATTTTAATGATTAATTGCTTTCATTTGATACAATACCTTTTTTTTTTTCTATGTGCTGAAAACATGTGTATCTATTAACTTAATGTTTTACTAACTTTTTTTTTTTTTTCCATTTCTTTTCTTTCTATTTTTGTGTATGGAATTATTCTTTACATATTGTTTACAGTTTGGCAAGATTAAGTCTAACATGGGTCACTCAAGGTTGGCAATCGTTGAACTCATCTGCCTTTTCCTGACCATTCTATCTCTATTTATTTTTCCCTATATTTTTTGCAAACTAGTACTTATTCTTCAAACAAACATACTTCAGCTATATCAAGGAAATATTAGTTTCATATGAAAATTGAGGCTGTGGCGTTTATCACACTTGCAGATCTAATAATGAATTTTGATCATGCGATCAACATAGCTGTAATTATTATTGTTAAACAAACAAGCTCTGCTCCTCCAACTGTCTGAGTGGGCATTCTTAAAAAAATCTCATAGCCTTTCATCTGTGGTTACCATCTGGTGCATCCAGTGCCATTTATCCATCAATGCATGCCAGATCTGCAATAAGTTATGGTATTGTCCATGTAAAGGAATTGTTGAATGCTTTAACAAGAAAGAAACCTAAAAAAAAATAAAAGGACAAAAAACAACAAACTGTTATATACTATGAAACATGGTTATTTCCCTTGCATGTTAAAAAATTGTGTTTTCAATCATATCAAAACTCCCAAAATAATTTGAGGAATCCAGGCTTGACTGAATGTATAAAACAATATTGAAATAACTTGATCACACACCTTTTCAAAAGGGAATATTTACTTTATAAATTTTAATGGAGGTTTTTTCACCCTCTTCTCAATTTTCAAACTTAGTTAAACAAAATTGCACTCATCATAGTATGAATTAGAGAACAATTGATACACATTTCCTATTTTTGGGTCTTAATTATCCTTCTAAAAATATTTTTTCAACTACTTCCCATTACTCTGAAAGAAAAGTTTTCTACTTGTCACAGTAACAAATTTATAAAAATGTAACAGATGATATGATAATGATTATGATATGAGCGATGTTTTTAGTGAGTTTTTGTAGGCCGAAATATAATTTAAGTAAATTATACAGTTTTAGTTACGGTACAGGAAATAAGCAAGGCCCTTATTTTTTATGTTGCTCTATTTGATTGCAATGGAAACTCTTTTGAGCTTACAAAGAGATGATTGCATTTGTCTCGATAAAGGAGAATTGGGTATATTCAGAAGGAAATTTGTAAGGACAGATAGGGTACTAAAAATAATGTCAGCCATTCTTTCTCAGTAAGGTGAGATATGTTTGATGAGGATGGATATGCATGAGCATATATTAGACTGAGAGTACAACTTGCCATGAGCAAAATTAATTTTGGACAGGGCATTGTATTATCATGTGTCGTTTTTGTTACCATTGCAGTTCAGGTCCTCTTATCTGGCAGATTGCCCAGAAAGCAAAGGAGTAAGTTATTCTGAGGGATGAAAAAACAGCAACATCCAACTCATTTTTTTTCTCTTAATGCATGCCTTTCCATTTTCGAAATGCACATGTGGTGCACTAATTCAACAAGATGTGGATTGTGTATGTGAACCTCTGGAAAATTTAAAAAAAATTATGTAATCACCTGAGGGAAATTTACAAAATTGCCTGGCACACTACACTTGGGAACTCTTAATTGCGATCTGCACTATTTTTTTTTTGTCCAATTTTCATTACTTTAAGGCACATTCTATTCAAGGTATACAAGCTTTGCACAGTTTATGTGACAGGGTTGTATTTGTAATAACTATCTGATATGTTTTATAAAAATGTTAAAAGAAATGTTGATTTTCAGATTTTTCTTACTGGTTCATTAAGAAATTTGTTTTGTGTTTAAAACCAATGAATCTACCCACCTGATTGAATCCTTAAAAAATGAAAGCTTTTTGTACTTTTTGGTAAATGTTTGGTCAATGTTTTCATTGTGTTTTTATTCTACATTACTCCCCTATGAAAAACCTTTTTATTTACTTTTCTAGTATTCTTCAGAATCATTATTATTATTATTATTATTATTATTATTATTATTATTATTATTATTATTATTATTATTATTATTATTGTTAAAGTGGACCTAAATTGTAGTAAACTAAAAATTAATAATGAAATTTTTAATCCTAGTTTATTGTAAGCCAGATCTATTACAATTTCTGAGGGGGTAGGAGGGTGGGAAAGAACAGATTGTGGTGAATTAGTGAGTATAATATTGACTACCCCTTACAGGTATCTCAATGTGTAGGGTTTTTATTTTTTTTTGAGTTTTTGTTTCTTGCAATTGTTTTTCTTTCTCCCAAAGGACTGTGCAATGAACCCTTATATATCTAAATAGGCCATTATGGTATCAAGGTCTGAGAGACGATGTAAGCTATCATTGGTCATACTGTATCAGTATTATCCTGTAGTTCAAAGACCCAAATGGGAAGACTTCTGCTGAATTTTCAAAGCATAGTCTTGGTTGCTTGGTATAAGTCTATGAACAATTATTAAAATGATAGCCTCACCACCTGACCACTTCATATATTAGCACCAAAAATGAAAGGAATGGTGCTCTTTGATCAATTTATAGAAAATAAACACCTACCTGTGCATTGTTTTTTTTATAAAATCTTCAGATTTTATAGGTTTACAGATAGTTTAACAATCTCAATCAAGTAAAACAGTATATCATAGGAATTCTTTCATTTAGAAGATTTCATTGAATCCAATGTTATTAGTTGCAAGGACATTTTATTGCATTTTAATTTATTAATGTACAAATTTTACATGTAGCTTTATACTTGTCATTCCTTTTTTACTGATACATTCCTATGATAAATATTATCCCTTTAATTTTTTTTTCTGCTTTAGATATGTCCGTTTCTGGCTTTTATATTATTTATTGAAATATAGGCTAAAATTATTATTTTTTTCAGATATTTTCTCATCAAAAGTTTCTTTTTGGACCTATTTATTAAAATGCATTCATTTTCAAGTTCATGGAAACTTTTGTAAAAGTTTTATATTTTCTTGAAAAATAATGAACAGCAAAAAGCACACATTCATACACATACTCACCTCTGAGGCAAACAAATAAGAAAAAAACAAACATGATTTACTAACATAAATTTCAAATCTCCAGCTAACTTGAATCTCAATCTAAATAAAATTTGTTCTGTTAGAGTTCATAGCTCAATCAAATGAATTTTTGGTTGTCTTATATTCTCTTCGTTCAGGACTACTGGGATAAAGGCTTTTTTTAACTTTATCATAAAATTTTGTTATTGTTTTATCTTTAAAAAGAAATACAATATGACAGTGAGCTTCCTCATTTTTTTTTTTTTTAAATTTTTTGGAGTAGACTTCAAACGTAAAAAATGATCTCCAATCATATTGTGGCGTTTTTTTTTTGTTTTTTTTTTAAAGTCGTATATGATAGTTCTGTTGAGTTGAAAATCTAAAACTTGAAGTTTTGAGGGTTCTCTCTGTTAGCAAGAATCTTATGAAGAATTCTGTGAGCACCTTGTTCTAATCATGGATTGGCTACCACCTTTTGATGAAAACTGCTAAAAGAGCAACCAAAATGATCTGTTGATCACTGATAGTACTTTTTTTTTTAACTCCTTACAATTTTGTAATATTCAGTATCGCCTATAGATTGGCCTTTTCATCTTATTATTATGTGTTAGATGCATTTATGGAAACTATTAACCCTGTTGTTCATTTTTACATTTGATGATTATTGTAGCTAGAACATCAAATGTATTCAGCATCATAATCTCACACGAGACTCAAATGTCTCATCTATTTTTCATTTGACAGCACATTTTATGAATTTGATATCTTTACTGTTTTAAAAATCATTTGACATTTTTCATCAATTACACTTTTTTTGAGTTTTCAAAATTCTAATACTATCTCTGTCTCTAGAATCAAGTTCTGCATGTTTTCTGTAATGTAAATTATTCTAGTAATAAGCATGGTCAAAGGCAGATGTATATTTCATATGCTCACGCTGTGTATTGTCAGCACTAGCTACCACATCTTTGTAATATTTTCAATAATTTCACCAACCTTTTGGATAACATTGCAAAAACTAGTGGCTTAGGAAGAAAAGATGCTTAAATTATTATTATTGTTTTTGTTTTTTTTTTACTTTAGTCAATGAAGGATCAGTGTAGGCATGTTGAGTATTTTAAGTTGTTAGTGTTACTAAATTTGCAGAATTTGCTTTTTGAAGCTTCCAAGAAAGACAGAATTAATGCTACCGTATAAATTGTCTGTAATGAATTGATCATCAATGCTTGCCATCAACCTTAGATTTTTTTTATATATCTCTATGAAAAAAAAATCCTATAAGGTTTTGGTGTCCTTTCTTAAGAAAATCTATACACCACTGTGCTGAAATTCAAGTATTAAAGAAAATCGAGGTTGTAATTGTATGGATCAATGATATCTTGTTTCAGGCCTACACCTAATAAACAATCTGCAATTGATGTTCCGGTGCCTGATGAGCCTCGCAAATTTGATTCTACTGGCATGTTCCACTGGTGCCAAGATCGACCCCTTAATGAGTGCCTTTTGGTATATTTTCATATATAACTTTATGTATCATTGCTGAAGAATTATTAACAATTAAAGAAATCAATTCTCAGTTATTGATATCGTTTTGTGCTTCTCAGTTATTTCAAGACATAATGGGCTTGTTATTTTTACCTTTATTAGAATTCCACAAATACATGGGTTGTTGTGAATTATTTGATTAAGAAGTTTGGGAGTGCAGATTATTGAGATAAATAGAGGGGTAGTGGGACATGAAAATAAACATAAACAAGGATCAAGAATAGATAAAGACTGCAAATAATATAATAGAAATAAACATGTGGATAAATCTGGTCCCATTCAGATCCACCTCTATTGTAAATAAAATTCTGATCTTAAATTGTATAACTGAGACAATATGAACATTTTCAAATATATTACTTGCTAGATTTCTTGTGAATAAGGCATGATGGGACTAAAATAGACGGAAAAATTATCAAAATGGGGAATGCTACAGGTTTTTGCCCATAAATATTTAAGAGGGAATTATTAATATCTTGAGAGGTTTCCTCAAGCACTTTACTTTCAATTGATCTTCAGTCCTAGTTAAGCCTTTAAGCCAGTGCAGTAATTTATTGCAAGGGGAACAAAAAACAAGGAAAAATATGTAGCTTAATTGTCTTGAGCTCTAGATAAGTTTGTTGAATTTTGCTTTATTTCCCCAGGATCGAAGTCAGGCCTCGGCCAGTGGTCTTAGAAACCATGTGGTTGTTTGTTTGTTTGCTGATGCCACGTCTCCCTTAATTGGACTGCGCAATTTGGTTATGCCACTAAGAGCCAGCAATTTTCATTACCATGAACTTAAACACACAATCATTATCGGAAATTTGGAGTATTTGCACAGAGAATGGAAAACTTTGCAGAATTTTCCAAAATTGTCCATATTACCGGTAAAGTCTTAATTTTTGACCACCTCAATTGATAAGAAAAGATCTGTGATTGCATAAAAATATTTTTCTCATTTTTATGACGTGTAAAAGGATTTACATCACAATATTCCTTGTACAAAATTCTTGATGTGACATAGTTGCTATATTAATGTCAGTGAATTAGTGTAGAGAAGTGATGGTTATAGCATTTTCATTTTGCCAAATATTTCCTTCAAATGCAATTAGCTTATGTATACAAGTTCTATTGATTGCCCCTTTACAATAGCTTAAACATCTATTTTTTCCCTCTCTCAGGGATCCCCCTTGAATCGTGCAAATTTGAGAGCTGTAAATGTGAATTTGTGTGACATGTGTGTTATCGTGTCTGCTAAAGACAGGAATATGGAGGATCCAAACCTGGTTGACAAGGAGGCTATCCTCTGCTCCCTAAACATTAAGGCCATGACATTTGATGATTCCCTTGGCCTTATTCAGTCTTCAGGTACAGAAAGTAAAGCTTTTGAAATTAAATAATAGTTTTACCATCTTGCCATTCTGCTTTTTCAAAATGTTCATACCTTATCATGTCCTCCCATGATCTTTTATATCCATGACAGTGTTTTGATCTGTCATAAGGTATGACATTGAATGTTAGAATGTGGAAAAAGTATCTATTATTTTCATTAGAAAAAAAAATAGGTTCAAAGCATTCTCTTTCAAAACTATTGCATGTGCCAAATCCAAATTTTGAAAACCCGCTCTTGAATTGATTTTTTTTAATTTGAAGGGTGTAAAAGTACTCTCATAAAAGTCTAACATAATTAATTTGGGGCAGTATTAAACTGGAGAAGCAGAACAATTTGAAACTTGTCAGCTATTTTTGGCCTAAAAGTATTGTGTTAGAAATTATATCATCTACTACTTCAGTGGTTTATTTCCAAGAATTTGACACCTTTGAATAACTCTGTATGAACTCACTGTTGCTGTGGAAGTCTTTTCTTTTTATGTTACACTCTTAAGAACTTGTTCTTGATTTAAATTCTAAGAATTAAGATCATTTATTTTCAAAGAGAACAGAATTGATAAACCAAATCCACAAAAATAAAAACTGTTGAACTGCAGCTAGATTTAAGGATAGTGTTTGAAATCACTTTTTAGACAGAGGAAAGACTTGATCTGGACTTACACTCATTGTGTTAATTTCTAAAGCAACTCCTGAAACTCTCCATTTCTACCTTGGAATTATTTCTGTAATCAATATAGATGTTTCATCTTTGAAATACTTGTTTCTTTATTTTGTCAAATTTATACACAACCTTTTTATAATTTAGGTTTTATGCCAGGTGGATTTTCTCCCCTCCATGAAAACAAGAGATCTGAGGCAGGCTCCAATGTTCCACTTATCACTGAATTAGGTATTGAGCCTCCTTTTTTTTGTGTGTGTAATCATATGAATTTTTTAAAGTCAAAGTAACTTTAAATTGAACAAAATGATTATAAACCATATAAATTGTTTGTGAGTTTTGATAAGACCAGGATGTGAAAATAAAAAAAAAATCTGTGTCATGAGAAAAGAATGTAATGAATATATTGAGTGATCTAATAAGGATTTCAAATTATCTGTTCACATAGACCATATGCTCTATGACCATTGAAAATGCTTATCAATTTCTACCTTCATTTTTACTTTGGAAAGCAAATGACGCCAATGTGCAGTTTCTGGACCAAGATGATGATGATGATCCAGATACAGAATTGTACATGACACAACCTTTTGCATGTGGGACAGCTTTTGCTGTCAGTGTCTTGGATTCTTTAATGAGCACTGTGAGTTGTGCATTTTTATTCTTTACATGCATTAGCAGCTGCATTTTTTGCCTTATTTTTCAGGGAGAAAACATTTGATGCCACTAGTAATTCTAAACTACTTGAGAAATCAGTGTTTCAAAATATATCACCTCTCAGCCATTTCAGTTTTAACATCCAGAAGTGATAACACTTACACATTGGGTCCAAAAAGAGCAAGAGTTACCTAAGCTTTTAATATTTTCAACATGCTTGGAACAGTTTGTCTGCTTAAGGACATGACAAAAAAAGTTTAAGAACCAGTAACATACATGCACAAGATGAAGTGATGCGATGATTTTTTCTCCCTATTTTTATGTCCTAGTTACCTGAGAAATGGCATGGACAAAATGATGTCTTTAAATAAAAATGTTCATTTTGGCTGAAGGATTGTCATTACTTAACCAAATAGAATCTAAAAATAATAAAAAAAAAAAATTCACTGAGCTAGAATGGGCCTACACAAATTACATCTAAAATGGATCATAATTATGAATTCAAAACATGTGAAAACATTTTTCACTGTTTTTAAATTGGTACATAAATCTTATTGATTTTTCGAAAAGTCAAATAGTGAACCTAAAAGTGCAGAAGATGAAGATGAACATCCCCCCCATAAAGGAAAAAAAAAGCAAATATTTAAATTTTTAAGAAAGAAAAAAAAATTTCAAACCAAGTTTAACTAAAAAAATTGGCTTTTTGTATTAACACCTAACAACAAGAAAGACGAGATGAATGCATAACCTAGATTACACATCAAGTTGATACCTTTAAAAAAGCAGAACTAGATGAAGCTTTAGGTGCTTTTAAGAATCTGTTATAATCGTATTAAGGCAACATCCATCTGAATTACAAGGAAGTTTAGCCTAAATCAAGGCACAACCCAGGGTCTTATTTTTTAGCAGAGATCTCAACATCTTGTTCTGTAGGACTGAGACGTATGACCTCACAACTCTCTGCCACAGACAGAAAATTAACTAGCAATTTTAAACCCGTCTAGAATCAAAAGGTGATATAAAATTGAAGCCTGGGTCTTAAGTTGAGTCATATCTTATAGTTTCTTTTTATCTTTATATATTTTCCATTTGGCATTAACAGGATGAAAAAAAGATTTCAAGCAGAATGTCCTTGCATTTTTTTTTCTGAAGTCTATAATTTTTACTGCTGAAGAAACATAATTATATGTAACACTTTTTGCACACATATACGATTAAATTTTGGTTACTATCACAAATAATTGAATTTTGATAAAGATTACACTTTTTTTTACCTTTTTTGCTCATTAGGAACAATATTTGTAAAAATCTTTAGCATAAGTTATTGTACCTCTACAAGATTTTTTTCAAGTTTTGTTGAAATTAATTTTGTACATTTCTTAATATTATTGAGTACTTTGTATTTGTTGTTTTATATAAACTAAATGCTAATATTTTGAATGAATAATTCATTGATTCCTTGTCCATATTTTTAAACCTTTGTAATAATGCATATTTTGCAAGATTTATAATGTTAGTGCAGATTTAGTGATTTTCATAGCAATTTATATAAGAAATGCAAACATTTGCAGCTATTCCTGACATTGAAGAAAAAGTGTTTAAAATCTTTATGAATTTTTTTTTGCTCTGTGCTGTTGATGGCTGTAGAGTTTACAAAGGCATTGCACTTACTGCCTTTAGGGTTGCAAGTAACCACTTGCATTCTTCTAATGTAAGGATGATATGCTGCCCTAAAAAGTTGGACATGTAGAAATGATGCAGCTTCACAATTAACAACACTATGTCTTACGGTCAACAACCCTCATAGGCTTTTTTTTTTAAAACATTGTTTTCAATCAAATTATAGTTTTCATTTTGTACAAAAAAATTATTAGTGCTTTTTGTGTGTGTGATTTAAGTAAAGATTTATTTCATCTATCATTCCATATTTATTTCATGGAATTTTTAATTTTTCCCCTTATAAATGTGGTGATAAGTATAACCAATTAGATTTGATTTGATATTTTCATAACTGGGCTTTAAGCATTGTTCAAAAGTTTTGATGGCTCTATCAACTTGAGATATATTTCCTTTGTTACTCCATACTTTTCTTAAATCTGTCCATAGAGTGCAGCTGCTAACACAAAAATGCATTTTAAATGGTGCAGTCTACCAACTTTAAAACAGAAACACTGTTGAATTCTATGCCTATTACCCTTTTGATCATCAAGAAAATTAACAAAAGAAAAATTTCATTTGAAAATTCTTTTTTTTTGTCTATAAATTCCAGAGTTACTTCAACGATAATGCATTGACTTTGATACGGACACTAATAACAGGCGGAGCGACGCCAGAACTGGAGCAGATATTGGCCGAAGGGGCAGGCATGAGGGGTGGTTACTGTTCTCCTGCAGTATTGGCAAACAGGGACAGATGTAGGGTATCACAGATATCATTATTTGAAGGTCCTCTATCAAGATATGGGGTATGTTCAAATTTATCAAGGAAAGTGATTTTAGAAAGGGTTGAGCAGGTTTTTTTTCTTTTTTCTTTTTTCTAGATTCCAGTATTAAAGTGTATAGCATGGGCATTTTTCCAAGAATTACAAGAATGTCATCAAATTTTATGTAAAGCTGGAAAACCTTAAAATAAAGGATGTTTGTCCCCTATTATTTTTCCACCACAAGATGGCAATGCTATGGCAGCTTTATTCTTCACTTTTTATGTAAGACTGAATAGTTGGATAATTTTTCCAACAGATTGTAGAATCAGAGAAAATTTTAGGGTGTTCTAAGAAGAAAATATAAAGATACACATATTATAGACAAAAGTTCAATAGTTTTTATCCTATAAGTATTCATTCATACACTACTATTTTTGTCAGGTTAAGTTTGATTTTTGCTTTCATTAACTGATCAGCAAGATTGGTAACACATGAAAGGTAACTTATATAATTACAAGATCCTTTATTTCTTTCCAGCATGGTGGACTCTATGGAGAATTGTTTGTGCATGCGTTACGCAACTTTGGAATCTTGTGTATAGGCCTTTACAGATTCAGGGATACCAATGAATCAGTTCGCAGTCCATCATCCAAACGATATGTCATCACAAACCCTCCTGAAGACTTCTCATTATTGCCAACAGATCAGGTATGATACTGGAATGACTGCTAGATATCTCCCAATTAATGAACAAAGTATTGCGATGGTCATAGATATTTTTTATCATTTAGATGATCTCAGCTTTGCCTTATAGAGCATTTAGTTTTGAAATTAGCAATAACTAAAGTGCTTCTTTCTATCTTTTTTTTTTTCTTAAATTTTAATCAAGCTTTATTTATTATCTGAAACTCATCACTGCATGGGTATGTTTGTGTGAGAGAAGAAGAGGACAAACAGATAGAAGAAGGATTTTATGTTTATATAGAGAGAATGGGACTCATTTTTAAAAAAAATCTTTTTCTCAAGCACTCAGCATTTTAGTTTGATCATCAGTTTTTCTCTCTTCCAATTTTTTCCCCTCTCACCTATCTGTTGTGCTCACATGTATCATCATTTCACTCATTGAAATCGGCATGATATCTGCACAAGGGTAGAGTTGACATGACTTCATTTGGAAAACTCTTATGCTCTTATCTATTCTTGGTCCCTTATGTCTCTAACATTTCTTCCTAGTTTTAACCTTTTCTTTTTTGTTTTCTTCTTTTCTTTCAAATACTGAATGTTCAAGGAGATTCTGCATGTAAATTTAGATTTGAGAAATATTTTTTCCTACACCTTATTTATTTCCAGTTTTATTATTTTTAGTATGGGCAGCATTTGAAAGTAATATCAAGTTGATTTTACTTCAAATCTATGTATCATCCAGTTGTTGCAGATGTATTTGATGGCATGAGATACATGTAAATTAGGAGGATGCTGTAAAGTTGAGAAATTCTGCTAAAAAAGAGGAAATGGGAAAGCAAAGATGTTGGAGTAGTGACAGGAGCGAGATAAATTTCTGTGGAGATAATGGTGCAACAAAAGAAAAAATAAATAAAACTTTGATGTGTTGGAAGGAAGGAATTGAAAAAGGAAGACAAAGCAACAGATCAATAAAAAGAATGAATGCATTGGTGTCATAGTTTGCGTTTCAAAAAATTCTTTTTGGTCTGTACTCTTGAGTATGCAGCCCAACATATCAAATTTCCAAAAAAAAAAAAAAAAATAAGAAAGAAAGAAAAAAAAGCAAAAAAAAGCAAAACAATTCTCGCAAAGAACTAGTTTTGGACGGAACAATTACATTTATTAAAGGAACTTTTTCATCACGTTCATTTGACCATTTCTACTAAATGCATATTGTTTTTCTGCTTTTGGATTTGGCATTTTATTTTTTTTCGTAGTGTATCATGCTATTTATTTTGTCCAAGCTTTTGAAAGGATTGCGTTTGCAGAGACTATGCTTTTTGCTCTCATGATGTGGATGTATTTTTCTTTTATTTGTTCATCTCGTCCACTTTATCCCCTCCTTTCAACAGGTTTATGTGCTCACCTACAAAGCGATAGTAAATGAATAAAGGCTGGCAAGTAAGATTTCCACATTTAGGATGATTTGTCCATTACAAATGGCGCAAGTAGATAATTTAATTTGCTCCATCGTTCCATATGGCCGTGTGTTACAGTTGTAGGTTGGCTGCTATTGTATTATCCCTAATTTTGCAGGGTTATGAACGGCAGCTAATTGCATTATTTTGTTTGTTCCTGGTGTTGTACACATCACATGTTTAAAGGTGTCATGCAATAAGGATGCATGATAGTCGTTTTGAATCAACCATTAAAGTATTATTTGTTACTGGCATTCACTTTGTTGATTGATTTTTAGATTGCCTGATAAAAAAAAGAAATAATTGTTTTGCTGATAATGCTAAAAACTTTCATATATATATATAATATACAAAATATCTTATTTCTTACTTTCTTGGTTGACAAAAACCTTTCAAATTTCTTTTGTCACATTTGATTTGTGTGACTTTTTTTTTTTTTTTAAATTGAAAGTTGCCACTTTATTCCAACTAATTATACTGTTCTATTCAGTTTAGGCCATTCACATGTTATTTAAGACATGCTTTGAAATATAGTGTGGTAGTTTTTTTCTCTCTCACTTAAGAAATGTTTGAAAGGTAAGCGTAAAAGTGGTTTAAGGGTAATCTGATGTAAAAGGTAAGTGTAAAAGTAGTTTTGATGGGCAGCCTAGAGGTATCATAAAATCTTTCTGATGTGAATAGTTTCGCTGTACATGAAACTAGTAGTAGGTACTATTCTTACAACTTTTGGGTCATCTTTTTGTGCTAGAAAGTAAAACCTGTATGGATTTACATACATATATTTTACAGGATTTACAGATAAACATGCCTTGTTGAAAAGAAGAAGAGAAGTGAAAATAAAGGAATTTGAAACATGTTTTATTAATCATGGGAATGGCCAATACAAATCACAGAAAAGCTTCCCACCATCAAGCCCCAATTATTATCTACAGCATGCCTAATTTGACGTTGTTTTGATCCTGAAAGACTGACTGCTGCATTTCTCACAAGTTTAGCTGTATGAAGCTAATAAACCTCACTTAGATGATTGTTTACATTTGTCAGACTTTACTGTTGTATGTAGATGGAAAGTCTTCCTGAACCCTCCCTTTCAAAAGCAGTGTTAAAAAAGGAGTAGAGCATAACTATGCTCTTTAATTGTATTTCAGAGGCACTCTAGTCCACTAGAGATGCATTCATCCCTCTGTGCTTTGATTGTAAGAAAGCAAATGATCAGTTCTAGATCTTGTATCCCAAAGTTAGCTTATTTAGCTTAGACTTGCTCTGAAAAGAGTAAAAGTAGGATGAGCTTTATGAATCTGTGTGGTATGTGTGAAAAACCCATGAAAAAGATCAGCAGAAACTCTTCTTTTTTAAAAGACTCCAAGTACAAGAATGTTATTTGTCTTTTTTTCTTCTAAAATGTCATTTTTTTTAATTTACAATTATACAATTATACAATTGGATATATTTTTTTAGAGACTGGAGAAAGTTTTTTAAAAAAAGAAATGCACTTGAAATAAGTTATTTGCAAGTTTTTGTTCTAAAGAAACAATTTACATCTTAGGGTCAATGATTCAAAGTCGATGGTAAAAAAAAATTATTTTATTTTTTCTTTAATAACTGGACAGGAGGAGAAACATTTTAATAATGAAAATAACATGAGAGAAAAGGAGGTGATATGATTTTCATATGTTTTTCTGTTCAAACAGTAAATGCAAAAAAAATATATTAGAAAAATTGGGCTATGTCAATATTAAAAAAGCTTACAGAAAAGTTTCAGAAATACACCTTATTATTGTTTGCTTTTTGTCATTGTTTGATCAAGTTTAGAAACCCTACAATGACCATGTCTAGTTTTTTTTTTTTTTTTGTTGTTGTTTTTATTTTATCAGACAAAATTTTGAATTATTTTTGCATTCCTAAACTAAAGATTTATGATAATTTTGTTGTTGTTTGCATTCTACAGGTTTTTATTTACAAATTCTAGTCAATGCAGCTTTAAGCTGAACACCTGTCCTCAGTTGCTTTATCAAATCAATTCTAGCAGATAGAATAATGATGAAAGATAAGAGCAATTTATTTTTTAATCTGACTTAGATCTACATAAAAGCATGTTAGCAGCAGCACAGCAAGAGGCCACAAATAAACATATCTTATAGATATTGGTATTGTGCATTTTCCTGCTTTATCTTGTAGCATGATGATAAATAATCATATGACTTATTTGTTTATTACGTTGAAGAAGAATGCTCCACCATGCTATTTTGTGTACTTAGGAGCTTCCTTCAAAATTGCCATAAGAAAAACAATTTTTTTAAAGAAAGTTTTCAATGTAAAATAGAGTTGACTTGGTCCGACAAAAAAAAAAAAAAGTTACTTAATGATATTTAAATTTCTGCTACTAAATCTTTGTAGTGGGCTGCCAGCTTCTTTTCCTGTTCTTTTCTCTCACGAGTTGCAAAGCTTTTGTCACACTTCTGCAGCTATGCAGCTATTCTTGCTTAGCCTTTACCTTGACTTGAATAGCCTAGAAAGAGTTTTAACCTCTCAAAATCTCATGATAAACTAAAAACGCCTCTAATTATCTCATTAAATACGCTCAGTTCAGTTTCTTATGTTTTTTTTAATCAGTTTGATGTACCCAGATATGCATATAAGCAATTCTATCTAAATCTCTGCAACACCAAATAACTTGACGAACCATTCAGTAGATAAATTGCATGACTCAAATTCCATTTTTTAAAACTGAAACTATTAGGTAAAGAAAGAATTCAAAAGACAATTTATGCCAATGAATCAATTATTGACCTTTATTCAGTTTCTTTTTTGCTGGAGCTCAATGATAAGAAACACCAGTGTAGGTGAAACTACTGAGACAGAAGGTATCGTTTTTGGGCTGATATTTCAGTATCCACATTAATTTATTAAAAAAAAAAATTATTTGTGATTGTTGTATGATAGGTAAGGATTTTTATCTCTAAATCAAGAGGCAGGTATTCAAATTAAAGTCTAAGAGAATATGGCAATGGAAGATTCTTATATTATCTATAAATCGGCTGAAGAGTAAAATTTTGATGGATCCAATTTTAGCTTGATCAGAGAGAGAGAGAGAGAGAGAGAGAGAGAGAGAGAGAGAGAGAGAGAGAGAGAGAGAGAGAGAGAGAGAGAGAGAGAGAGAGAGAGAGAGAGAGAGAGAGAGAGAGAGAGAGAGAGAGAGAGAGAGAGAGAGAGAGAGAGAGAGAGAGAGAGAGAGAGAGAGAGAGAGAGAGAGAGAGAGAGAGAGAGAGAGAGAGAGAGAGAGAGAGAGAGAGAGAGAGAGAGAGAGAGAGAGAGAGAGAGGAGAGAGAGAGAGAGCGAGGCAGAGAGAGAGAGAGAGAGAGAGAGAGAGAGAGAGAGAGAGAGAGAGAGAGAGAGAGAGAGAGAGAGAGAGAGAGAGAGAGAGAGAGAGAGAGAGAGAGAGAGAGAGAGAGAAAGAGAGATAAAGACAGAGAGAGAGAGAGAGAGAGAGAGAGAGAGAGAGAGAGAGAGAGAGAGTGAGACAGAGACAGTAAGAGAGAGAGATACGCGAGAGAGATAGAAAGAGTGAGAGAGAAAAAGAGAGTGAGACAGAGACAGTAAGAGAGAGAGATACGCGAGAGAGAGAGGCAGTGAGAGAGAGAGGGATGAGAGACAGAGATACGCGAGAGAGAGAGAGAGAGAGAGAGAGAGAGAGAGAGAGAGAGAGAGAGAGAGAGAGAGAGTTATTTTTAGCTTTTCATCAATTTGACCAATTTAATCCAGGGAAGTGACATGCATATCTTCTAGTATGTTGGTATATCATAATATGTTGATCCCCAGCACATTTCAATGCGCTTGCCACTAACTTTTATCTGTTGGTGGATTGGATATACTGCAAAGCAACCAATTTCTAATTGCTGATTCTGGCTCATTGTATATTGCTGTCCAGAAATAATACACTTGTGTTGTAATAAAATACAAATAGGATTTTTTTTATATTTATATCAGCAAAAAGAAACACAGCATTATTGGCTAAGATAAAATGTCAATATATATCCTTCAATAGTTCTTTTTTAAGTAGTTTTGCAAAATAAAGATTAACTGAGAAAATACAGAAAATAGCATAATTAAAAGTTGACTTGCATTGCAACAAAAGTATAATGCATTGGTAAAGCTTCAAGAAATGCATTGTGACTGTTACTTAACATTTTTTTGCTTTTGCAATACTGTTAAAACGGACTTGGCTTGGAATTGTCAAGAAGAAAAATACATGAATAATTTCCCCTAGTCTTCAGTTTCAATATTCTTGATGACAACTTATACTCTTTGTTTCATATGACCACAAAACGTTTTTTAAATTACTTTGTCAATTGATTGATTAACATAATGTGTTTCAGGTTTACTTCATTCACACTATCATTGTGTAACCAGGAGAATGGGAGGGAAAAAAAAAGACTCCTTCACATGTATCAGTCCCCACATTGTCACCTTAGCCTTTGTAACCTTAGCAAGACATCTCAGATATGCTTTCCTCTAGTTTTTGGGTTTTGTCTTCACTATTTGGAGCAAGTGAAAGTAGTCTATGATATTTCGCCATTAAAACCTAGAACTTTTTAAAAATAAACTGGAATTTTTCGATTATATTTTTCTTTGACACGGATTCTGACTCTTTAAATCACTTGAATTTCTTTAGTTTTAACATCATTGCCTTTCTTGATTTTACGTATTTCCAACTCACTTTTTACTATTTCAAATAATTCTTGCTAGTACATTTTTAGGTATACTTAAACAGGTCACAGCTTGTACAGTCTTTGTCAGTAACGAGATTTGGGATGATGCTATCTGACCAGTAGTTCAATTTGATGTTATCACTGTAATCATTGTTACCTTCTTGGGCATGAGCATGCTGTCTGTAATCGTTTATAAAATGGCTACAGTAATTACACCTTGTGAAAATTAAGAAAGAATATATTTAAAGATGAATCACAAGCAAAAAAAAATACAATATAAAAAAACAAAAACCACCAAACAGTTTTCAATTTTACATAGAAAGCCAATCTTCCCCCAACCTTTCTCATCTTCAAAGACATACGCACAGATTGATATGCAAGGAGAGATATTATGTAGTACCAATTTTCAACTTTGATGAATCATGACCTTTGAGTTTCTTGTAGTTTGATGTTTCCAAAGCTAGTGAGATACCATTTGTATCAACAAAAAAGCAAGAAAGAAACTTATCTTTTTTTTTTTAAACCACCCAATCTCCTGTTTTGATTTAAATTATTTGCATTAAATTAAAATTTCTTTTTATAAACTGATTCCTTTTTCTTTTAAGATGAATTTACCTATAGTGTGACTAATTACAGTTTATTTTCAAGGCAAATCTAAATTACTCTGCATGTCCTTATTTACCTAATTGAAAGTTTTCAGATTTTATAATTTACAAGCTTGTAAAACTTTATATTTTATCTGAGCATTTGAACATTTCATCATAAGCAAACCAGTAATTAAATGTCCACCCCTTTTTTCCAACAGGCCTTTTGTCTCCAACCATTTAACTACAATGACAACCTAAGGAAGATAAAACGTCGCCCAAAGAGTGGTCAACGTAGCGACACAGAGACCTGAGTTTTAGCTGAGACTGACACACTAAATTTCTTTCCATCTCTGTTTGTATTTGTGTATGCATAAGCATACATAATTAAGTCCTGTAAGCTAACGTGTTAAAAAGGAAAACAACATGGTAAAAGCATTATGTTGTATAGTTGATGCAACTGCCAAGAATGAGATTGACTTTAGAATGACTAAATTCTAAATATGTTTTTTGTTTTTGCAAAAGTAATAATAAACCAGCTGACTTTCTCTTTTTTAAGTGTGAATGGACATGCAAGTTACAAGCAAGTAATTGATTGTTTTCAGACAGAGAGAGAGAGAGAGCGTTTTTTAATAATTTATGCTGTGATATGAAGACAGTGTTTTTTTAGATACTGTTTTCTTGTGTGTCACTTCATTTTTGTGCACTTTTTCTTTATTTTTTTTTTAAAACAGCATTATTTTTTCTTTGTTTGGTAATCATGATTTCCCCCCTTTTAAAATGCTTGAATTTATCGTAGGCTATTTGTTCAATCATTACAATTTGCTCAAGTCAGTCTCACGATTTTCACCACTCTGATTATATTTCTTAAATCTTTGAAAGCTGTATGTTCCTTCAACCCTCAGTATTCTTGTTTTTTTTTTTTTTTGCTTTGCAGAAACTTAAAGAAGATGCTTATTTCTGACTTTCTTCATCTTTTAGTAGTTTTCTTTCCTCAATCAGTACCAATATGTAAGGTTTAGTGCACATCCCTATTAAGCTCAAATTGTGTCTACCATTAATCCCACACTTTCTTACTGCAAATAATTACACATAAAGAATTTTTCTAGAAACTTGTAAATATTTGCCTTTTTGCTGTTTGATTTGATAAGATGTGTGAGCTTTTTCCTCTGTATTCATATTTTCACAAAAGCACATTTTTTCATACTCTTAAGCTTGTTTTGAAAGAGGAAAATGATATTTAAAGAAAACTTCAAATGTGAAGTATTTCTATTCATGAAGAAAAAAAGTTTAAAAAATCTTAATCTTATAAAATTATCAAGAGAATCAACATCTCATTAAACCAGTAGAATCACGCAGGGCCATTGCACAAAAGACACATTTCCTACATATCCATTGGAAACCTTATAAAATTATAAAGAGACTTAACATCCCATTAAACCAGTAGATTTTCGCAGGGTCATTGCGCAATAGATAAATTTCTTGAGAATTAAATGTTTTTATTGTATAATTTTTTAACATTTTTATAAACACCATTTTACACAATTATTCTCTAGAGATATTGTATTACTGGATTTTATTAGTAATGTGGTATTTAAATTCTGGCTCTGTTTTTTTCTTCTTACATTGTATGGCACTTCCTTAAGCCTATAGCAATGGTTTCTGAAGCATTGATGAATCTCTATCGCATCCATCATGAAACTGAGATACATCGTTTCTTCCATTAAGGACTAGTTTGAGGCTCTTGCCAAAAATAAATTTCTGACTTTAAAGGAGGAAAAGAACTGGTTTTCATTTCTAGAGTAAATGAAACTTGTAGTAAAAGAAAGAATGAGGGGGTGAAATGAATTTACAAAATCTTAAAATTCTGTTTGCAAACAGCAAAAAGTTTTTGCTTTGTTGTGCTCAGTATGGAGAAAAAAAAAAAAGGAGCAAAAATTTGCCTCTAAAAAGTTAAGAGGCGATATTGTCAGAATATTTATTAAATATATCTTCTATCGTCTCCTTTGCAGCCTTAGTACTTTACGTTGGAGAAATGGAGAAGGAATCAAAATGGATTGTTCAAGCATAGAACTTATCTTTTCATTTTATTGAAGCCTGTTTACACAAATAAGTTTGATTTGAAAATAATTTTTGTCAAAGCATATTGTCGGGTATTCTCTAAAGCTTATAATTTACGAATTTCATGGAGTCAAACCAGTTTGCTTCAGATATTGCTCTTGTTCATGCAGTTCAAATTCAGGAGATATAATAAATATGTCTCTGGTCTTAATGATTCACTTATCACAGTTTTCACATTCAAATGTGAGGACATTGAGTTCTAAATTACTTAAGAAAAGAAGGAAAAGCTGATGTTTTTTTTTTTTTTAATTTGGAAAGGCGAGCATCCAGCATGATTATTATAAAAGATTTCAGAATACAATTGGGAAGTAATATATATATATACTGATATATCTTGTGAAAGGAAAAACCAGCACACTGAAAAACAGTTGTGGGCATATTCGAGTATGTTGTTTAGTCTATGATTAGAGAGATGGCAACAAACGATAAAACTATAAAAGCTTAGGCATCAATCAAGACTATGAAACCATATTGACATACGATTTTAATGCATTAAATATTTTGACCGACTGACATGATAAATCAGCAGATTTCAATAGATATGATGTTTGAAAAAAAATGATCCAGGTGTTTTGTTGTGAAAAATATACCTGGAATGATCACAAAATTGTTGATGTTGTATTTTTTTTTTTCATTGCTGGGAATTTGGGCAAGTCTGTGCTGTAATTCTCTTAAATTTGTTCTCCCCACCCCTTGTTATTTTAGGAGATTGAGATTGTTGTTTATTATGCAGATGTGTATTGCAAACTGATTTTCCTGTCCTTTTTATATTTGGGTGCATAGGACAAAGCCGGGCAGACTGAGAAACAAGTGATAGTCTATTACACATTTAAAAAACATAATTTGATAGAGAATGGGAGGTTTTTATTTATGTATCAATTTTTTTTTAAATCGAGATAATGAATTCTTTTATTACAAGCTTTTCTGTCATCTGAAGTATGAGTGTGTGTTTCAATGTAAAAATGAGTGTCGAATGAATTACCTGATATTATGCACTGAATATTGACTTTCAGTGTCTACCATGCTTTCACCACCCATGTCAAACTGATCAAGCAATGATTGAATTAAAAAATTAGTATTGTGTGGAAGTTTCTTACGTGTGAACATTTTTCTTGACAACATCAGATTGTGTATTCAAAAATTAAGGACTAAACAGTTTTTATTAGATGATTTTCTGTGTGTGATTAATTCTGTGAATACATTACACAAAAGTATGCGTACAAACATACCAAGTGGTTGTTGAAGATTTTTTTATCAACTCTTTAAGTGTTTGTTAAAATGGTAATTTACTTTGTTAATGTAAAATTTCTTATGCCCTATCTTCTTTTGTTTGCTTAGAGGCTCCTTAACAAGGCTGCGCTTATAACATGTATCAACAGAGCTGCCTTGATGTACTCTTTGTATTGAAGTTTGTTTCATTCAAAGTGTGCAAGGCAAAATAAATTAATTTTCTCTCTGGACAATTCAGTTTGTTTTGATCGAAACACTTATGGGATCAAAAGTTTGCTGAAGCTAAATAGTAATAAAACGAGTGGAATAATTCTCAAATAAACACTTCTTGAATACTTAATCTCCCTCATTTAAACAGAGACTCTGATAATCAGAGGTTTTCTTTTCTTTTTTTTTTGTACCCAGTTTGAATGTATCATTTTCATTTTGCGTCCTATTTTATGCTGAGGTTTAAAATTGGAGGAACCTGTTCTGGGACAAACTTACTCTGAAAAAAATTTTATGTATTGAACTCAAGGGGGGAAAAAAATTGGTCATTTTCTCAGGTAGTTGAAGACAAACTTATACTAAGTTTGAGGTGGTTGTATGCAATGCGCATTGTATACAAGGGCTTAAATATGAAGCCTAGTATTAGTAGTGATAGATTCTAGCATACATAATTATTGCTCTCTACTCTGCCTTAGCAGCAATGAACAGATTCCTCCCTCCTTGATCACGAGTTGTTGTTATTCCAGCAAAAGGGAACAAAGAAGAATTTAATGTGATGAATGGGAGAAAGTGGTTTTAGAGAATCTTTGCTATGAATGAGATGCATAGGTCCTGCATACCAACAGGCAGCTCGGTGGACCACATGCTGTGAGATACCAGAGCTCATGTTATACTGATACTAGGCCTAGACTACTCTTTGACAGGAGGGAACTGTGTGGAGGAAAGGCACGAAAGCCTGCATCGCTTGTTCTTTTGTACCGTAGCAATGCAGGCAAGACAAAATGCTCCAGTGAATTAGCTGAGATGTAGGTTTGGAGACAGCTGCTCAAAGCTCATCAAGGATGGTGGAATGGATCTGTGCGAAATTTTTCTCCTGAGCAAGCCTAAACAATAGGCTAGTGGAGTAATAATAAAACAAAAATTGAAAATAGCTATCCTATGATCTTTAAGTTACAATTTTGACATGGGGTGGGATGTAACAAAATTCCTAACACATTTACAAACACCATGGCAGCACAGGTTCATGCAGTTTGTGAGATTGTATGGAAGTAGAGCAGTTGATTGCACGACTCGACTAACTAATGTAGGAGCGCTTGACGTAGAAGTGAAGCTATTACATTGCATCATCATCATCTTGCTTTGCTTCCCATATCCTTCCCATAGGCTTTCTGGAGCCTGAATTCTTTCATGAAGGCATGATAAATATTTCACCACCTGTCTCATCCTATTTACATGTACACTGTACTTAGTTTCACTAATTTTTAATCTTGCATAGGCATAGAACAATATCAATTTCTGTCAGATATTGAAATGAGCTAGCTTTTCTTCACCTCCTTACTAAAAGAAATGATAATGGCTACTGAGTTGTTTAAAGCATTTCTACAACAGCAAAATTTTGTGGTACATTTTTGACAATTTAGCAGTATATATATATATATATATATATATATATATATATATATATATATATATATATCACTTTTATCAGGCTAAAACTATTCAGACTGTATTATTTAATATCACTGCCCTGGCTCTCTAGATTCTTTAGAGATGGATAGTGAGGTAAAATAAATGCTGTACGTTTCAAGACAGTCTATAACAACAGACAAGTTTTACCTTCTACAGAAGATGGGTCAAGGAACTTGCATAAATTTGATTTCGAAAACAAAAAATTTGTTAAGCTCAGCAGACAAATGTTTACATTAATTAAATAATTAGAATTCTAAATCTAATTCTTATGAGCTGAATCGTATTATTGACTCACTATTTTGTTCAAAACTTAGTGCAATGTGCATTTGAAATGTAATTCTTTTGAACAAATTGTCCTTTCATCTAGACTTCAATGCTGTTCCAAGAAAATCCCGATAGAGTGAAACTGTAGTTTTGAAGATAGACTTCAGTTAAACCAAAATAAAATTTTTGTTTATGATTGTTCAAGAGCGGACACTTTTTCTTAATTGTTATAGTTCCACTTGATAGTTTTGCACTTCTTTTAAGAGGGCTAGAGTACAGTTCTGATCAGAAGCCCATCACTGTGTAGAATGACTTGCTGCAGTTTTAAGTTAATAGAACATAACACGTATTAAGGGTTACATTTAGACTAATTTGGCTCTCATTCATATCTTGTGCATCAAAGGTGCTGACTTGATTAAAGAGGAAAAAAAAACCCTGAGAGAAAGGGGGAAAAAAAAGAGAGAAATGCACAAAAAGCAAAGTAGATAAGACATGCTATTCAACTCACGACCTGCACCAGCTCTTGTTAACATCGTCCCAGGCAGTCCACATCATTTTGTTAGTAGCTGGTTGCCGTAACTTCAATTTCCAGTGACTCTTGCAATAATCTTCACTGCAAGTGTCATTTGAGTTTAAAGGATTCCATACTCTTTCCCAGTGGGAACTTTTCCTCTTTCAAAGATCATTACTCAGGAAGTATAAATTCAGGAAGCATTGAAGTTGAACATCTCATAATTTTCTCTTTGTTTTGGAGGTAAACATTTAAAGATTAAATTGAGGATTTTTCAATCCATGAGTTGTTTTGTTTTCATACTTTGATAAAAATTTTTAACTTGAGGTCGTGTTAGTCCCCCAAAAACTTAAAAGCTTAGCATGCACTCGGATTCCTCTTGAGTTGGCTGCTCAGGAAATAAAATGTCTGTATAAAAATTATACAAATCAAAATCTTTTGAGTGAAATGGAATATTTCAAAAGAAGGTATAATTATGAAAAAAAGTGTATTTTGATATAAACTTGGCAAGAGCTAGATAAGACTTACATCGTTTTTGCCATAGATGGGATGATTTGGAATGGAAGGTCTACATCTACAAATGATTCAAGACAGGTGTGACTAAACAGTGCATGTGTATTTCTTTGTGTAGCATAAAGGGGGGGGGGGGGGGGGTTAAAGAATTTAACCTCGATTTAACACAAGTTAAGGCTGGGAGACTTGATAAAAGTCACAGAAAACTGGTTTTCCCTTCTCGTATCCTGATATCCTTTTAACCTTAGTAAGAATAGTTTCAAGAATATACATTGATACTAGTTCTAAAATTAGATTAGGTAATAAAGATGAAAGCCCGGAGATCAGTGCTAGTGGTGGATTGTGATTGTTAAACTTCATCAAGTCATTGCCCGATTTCAACTGAATTGGTTGGTTGTGAAAATATTTACCACTTTATACCAGTAAACAGATTTTTCACTTCTCAGCTGTTTGTCAATCTTATAAATAACACTCATAAAACACTATGTATGTACACCGCTTGATGGTTAAATAGAAAATGATAGATCTATTTAGTCAAACACCACAAGGGAACCAACTTATGAGCAAAGCCTCAGATCAATCCAAAATCTCAAAAAAATATTCAGGAGCTTCTTTGCACTGAGGAATAGGGTAAAAACAAAACAAAAACAAACATAAATAGTACCTATGCTTACATTACAGGTGCCCATAATTCCGGATTTTTTTTGTTTCACTACATTTATCGGATTTTTCAGGAACATAAAGGGCATAAAACTAAACAAAATATTCATGCAGTTGATAAGATTTCATTATGTTCCTTAAACTTGGTGAAACCATACTCTCCGATACTAAAAATTATTCATGTTGATTATAAATGAATTTTCCAGCCACATTTAGAACATTTGTGTAATGTAAATAGGCAAGAAAAAAGTCATTTTCATGTTTTGAGAGCAAAACTCCTCTTTCACTTTCAGGTATTGATTCAGTTTAGTCATTTGTGATTAGACACCATGAGTGTGATTTATGTGAGGATACTTAAAAAAAATTCAAGTATTTGTGCTCCAATGAAGATAAAGGACCACATCAATGATTGTATTGTTTGTAAAATATCCTTTTGAGGTCAATGATAGTTCTCTGAGGATAGGGTCTGAAGAAAGTAATGGAACTGTAACTTTCATATTAATTATTAGAAAACAAAAGTGAACATAGAGAGAATGAAAACAATGAATTCTTGAGAAACTCACAATCACAAAACATTTTATTTTTTTCATTATTGCCCACAAACATCAAAATCTTCACTGATATCAATTATCACCAAACAGGTAAGTACATTACATGAAATAAGTTGTTTAGCCATTAAGTAAAACGATGATATGGAAAGACCCATCTTGTGGCCATCAAAACAAAAGTTTCCAATTGGCTCTTCACCTTCATCGAAAGAGATACGTGTTGACACTTACACAGCAGTTTTCCTTTCATCTAGAGCTCGTGAATGAGGTATCTCAGGGACATTTCATTGGGAAGAAAAACAAATGGAATTCAATCATTCCTGTAAATCCTATTAGTCCTATTTTGATATTTTGCAGATACTATATCATCTGAAGAAAAATTTGCAATATCTTTTAATTTACCCAGAAGACTCTTCTCTTGTGTTGTCAACAAAAAGCGGCCACCCATTTCATTCAGGCAACTGATAATTTGTAAGCATGTCATATGAAAGAAGCATATTTAAAATAAAAAATTTAAAACTATCATAGTTAAAGCAAGACTTAAACTGTCTTGCAAGCAAGCTGTACCAGTCCTAGGGGACATCAAATTGGTACATGTCCTTTTAACTGTTAAGTAACCAGTTTTTCAATCTCAACATTTGTGGTGCAATAAGTTTCAGGTACCAAAATACAGTTAGTTTGGCAACAATTCCACCACAAACAAATACCAACCATGTCACTGATACAACAATATTAACAACATGTAGAAAGTGTACAAGAATAATCAATGCAATTAATGGATTTAAAAAAAAAGACAAATCCAGCATTTGAATCATTTTATGTACAAAATGAGATTTTCTTTCTAACCCTGAAGGTAGCTGATAAATACCTTTGAATTGAAAGGAGCAATTCCAATAAATATTTCTCTTCAGCGATATGCAAAAAAAAAAAATTATATATGGGAAACAAAATACTCTCTTAGATACTTTTAACTAGAATTGCATGAAGGGTACCTACTCCAGATAAGTTGTATTTTTTCCCCTTAAAGCAAACATGAGTTACGCTAACAATTAATGGTTAATAAATCTACTTAGTTTCCATTACCATAGTTTGATAATGGCTCCCGTGATAACTTCCTGCCCACATTTTATCATGTTCATGTGTATGCTTAATGCAAAACTTATCACTAGACTAAATATAATGTTTGACATCTTAAAATTTTTTCCTCTGAAAGAACAAAGGACTTTTCCTTCATAAATGACAATGGCATAGAAGATATTACAATTAATATTCTCAAACAAAATATTATTTTTTGTATGTTCAGTACATTTCCTTTCCTAAAATCAGACTTTGTACGTGCTGTATAATCCACTGAAATATTTGAGTTGTCCTCAATAATTAAAACATAATTTATCTGAATTGACAAAGCTTTACCTCAGTGTCAGTACTTATCAATTTTTTTTTTATAAATCAAGAAATTTTCTACTCTATTGATTGATATCTTTACTGGCCCCTGAGTGTAAGGAAAAGGGCAATCTTTCTCCGAGTAGAATTCGATTGTTCATGAAAATCTAACTGACCTATTGAGGCACGTTCTACAATGAACCACTTTACAAGCAGAGCACAAACTTTGAAACAGCCCATCTCCTGTGAAACATTCTTGAAACTATCTAAACTTAGCCAAGCCTAGTTACAGGGTGAACTAACTCTTCTGTCAGCTTTCACTTTTCCTAAATTATCAATCTAAAACCCAATGACACAATATGGATAGAAAGGCATTGGGCTGCATTCATATAACTTATGTGTTGATTTCTGAGCCATCATGCACAATCAATAGACCGTACAACTTTGCAAGGATTTTTCACAAGCAGTTTACTACTGGGAAGACATTTTTATTATGAAAATTGCAATATTACAACTACTGAACTAGTGTAAAGAATTTTTTTTTTCTGATGGACTTAAATTCTCTTCATTGTTCAAAGCAATTCCTCACCTGAACAATGATTAGTTCCAAGTTATGATGATGGTCTCACCTGCCTTGTCTATTGATATCCCTCAGAAATGCATAAAATTAATTTTATCTTTTTTTTTTTTCAAAAAGAATAGAGAAATGGTTATATATTCTTTTCACAAAAAAGATGCATAAAGTGACCTGATTCTTATGGATTCAACAATTAGAAAATTAAATTTCATCTTAAAATGTCTGAAAATGGCAAAGACCATATTTATAAAAGAAATTACTTATATAAATTAAAAAAAAAGAAAGGTGATAAATGATTATTTTTTTTTATAAAATTCTTTCTGAACTCTATTTTGAGAGGACACTGTAAGCAAAATATTCATGTATTGATAGGATTTCATTTGAAGTCATCTGAGACTAAACAAACTATCAAAATACGTTAACAATGATTTTGTTTGTTTGGGAATCCAAAGTGTCTACTATCAGAAATCCTATTAAATTTCAGGTATTTTTAAGATTATTAATAGAAAAATCATGATTGTGGGCCACATGCCTTATCACAAATAAGAAAACAAGATCCAGACTTTTAAACCAATACCTATATCGACATCTGGGAGACAAGAACTGGACATTGCATGAGCACCATTATACACAATGCAATGAGAAAGATTTAATATCAACTTTATCAGAACCCTTCATAGTTTTACTCTATACTAATCTATTAGAAGTTCAAAGTGTGCTCCTGATCAGGTCATTATTACATGACATTAAGCATTTTTCATTTAAGTCAAGGCTGAGAGAGGAAAAGAGCCTGCGTAATCTGTTCACTTTATTCTCAACTGATAAGTTTCTTTCATTGAGAGATTTTTACGATATGTACATTTTTATACAAATAAAATTACGAAAATAAATATCATGACTTTATTTATCTTTGAGACGAATTGCTGCTGCATGTAACAAATAAAAAGCACAATGAAAAACACAATGCATTTTTGTCTTCAAATAATCTATCATTCCAATCCAAATAATCATGAGTAATCAAAACTGTCATGTATCAAAGAAGACTAGTATATATATATATATATATATATATATATATATATATATATATATATATATATATATATATATATATATATATATATATATATATATATATATATGTGTATGTGTGTGTGTGTGTGTGTATTTTTTGTTAAATTTCAATTTCATAGTTAAAGCTAAGCAATATCCACTGCAACTTTTGATTATGGTTTGAACAGAGCTTATCCTAGGGTCTGCTGCTGTTGTTGAAAATGTGAATGAAAATAATTTCATAAATAAATAAATAAAAATTTTTTGTAAAAAGTAGGAGGTTTAGTGGGAGCAATTTCCTTAGAAATTTCCTTAAAAAGTGGTTTAAATAGGTCAGATCCTCAAATTTGAGTGCTGTATTAAAAAGTTAATATGATTACAAAAAAAAAACAAAACAAGTGCCAGCACCATCGAGGATGCAGGGCATTAGGGTGCCCTTCAAACCTTCAGACTTAACTCTGTGCATTAATTAGGCACATAATTCATACAAATAGTACAAAAAAAAATTACAAACATGAAAATGATTTTCAATTTTATCAACAACCATTACAATATTGAGTACATAACATCAAGGTAGTTACTGCACATCATTGTACGGTACATTCAGTGTTTGCCACAGTACAATATGAATATGGTTATGTCAAGAAAAACAGAACACCATTGAATGGGATAAATGGAGGGAGAATCTGTACGTTTCCTTTGAAATTATCACAATAGATTTGATGAGCGCAGGGTGGGTCAGTTGAATGTCATGGACAGTTTCTTCCCTCTTTTTTTTTTTTTAATTGTTTTCCAAATAAATATTTAAAAAGAACTTTTTAAAATTAATTTTTAAGTGTTACTTGATCATTCACTCAGGCATAAATATACACTACTGATACCCATAACTTTTAATTGCAACTTTTAAAAAAATTAAATATACCAGTATTAATTACAAGTATACTGGAAAAAATACTCTAGCCAGCCCTCCCCAGCCACTATTTTAAACACGGAAGAATATACCAGGATTAACTACAAGTACAATGGAACAAACACTCTAGCCAGCCCTGCCCAGCGGCAAAACTTGGTGACTACCACCTAATTTCCCAGTTTTAGACTGCCTTAGGTATACTATTGTAGATGGAGGGAAGTGATGTGTGTCTGGTCCACACAATTTCTCTCAGCCCTAGCACTCTACAACATCAGCCACAATAAGAAATTATGACTGTTTGGAAGGAAAAATATAGTGGAGAAATTCAAAAGTTCAAGTCTAGTTAATGATCTGCAAATAACCATTGCCAATTCTTCTAAAATCTTGCGATAATCTTCCTTCAAGCACTCAACTGCAGAGATGCGTTTGAATCAGTTCAAAACAGACAGTGATATACTACTTTCCAAACTTATCTTTTTGTGTGGGTTGGATCCAAGAGTAAAATGCTCCAAGGATCGACAACACATAATCTTGTCTCAGCCAGAGGACAAAATGAGAACAAATTAAACCTCAAGTTGTACAGGCGAACATTGGTTATTACTGTTTGGGCAAAGGAAAATCAGCCTAGTGTAGCTGCTACAGGCTTTTATAACATAGCTTCAGGGAAAGGTTGTTAGGCGTAACTTGGGATGCATCTTGTCTAATAGATGATTATGGAGACTTGATCTAATTGAGCAATTTTTTAATGATTATGATACTGAGACACAGAAATGATTAGCCCTGGTCCAAGGCTTAGGCCTTTTGAATCTATCAAACTTTCTCCTTTTGAAACAAGGCTGGAGGAACTTTGACCAATCAACATGCCCATGTACCTGGTTTCTAAGGGAAATGCGGGGGGGGGGGGAGGGGAGAAGGTGTGCAGGTAAGGCATTATACAAATTTCAATGGATAACAATTTTTAGAGGCTTCTTATAGTTATATCAATCAAGGAACTTGCTTCGTCAATACAGAAATGCTAATCAAAACATTGAAATCTGCAATAGTGAGACTGGTCACTTCTTGATCATTCTTTGTGGGTGGTTGGCTGGACAATAAATAAGATGTGCTCACTTATGTTGTTGTCAGACAAGTCTGTGTTGTAGGAAGAGTTATCTCCTTGACATGTGCTCAGCTGGACCAGTGAAGAACTTTGTGTTGCCAATCTCAGAAGGTGCGAATGCAATAAACCTTAAACTAAGTAATAATGCCACACACAAACTTAGTTTTGCAGAACCATACAGAGCAATGACTTCATCACTGGAGCGCCATCAATAAATTATATACAAAAATTTATCTCTTGTCTCAGAATAGATAAGTTGCAAAAGCATTTAAATTGAATTTTATATATAAAGGATTTACTGCTAGTTTTGATAGTAGTAACATCATGTTGAGACACTAGCATACACAAAAACACTCAAAAAGGCATTTTAACAACCAGCAAATCAAGAAATCCACTCAAGTACATGCGTATCATAAACCTATTGTTTGGTCAACCATTAGATTCTTCAAAGACCAAATCTTTCAGAAAGGGCAAAAGAGATTAGTTGAATTCCTGGAATAGGAACTTTTTAATTTTAGATTTAAAGATTTTAATTTTGTACCTTAAGCTAATCTGTTTTCAAAAAAAAAATATAAAAAGATAGAGGTCTTCCATTCTCACAATCAGCTTCAGCCATACAGGTTTAATAAAAACCTAAACCAACATTTATAGAACTTTGAACCATCAGTTAAGGATCTAAATCTTTGGGCAAAAAGACTAAACAAAATATCTTATCTGATACATTTGCTGCATAAAACAAAATAAAAAACTGTTTTTAGGATTGAATATATTTTATCAGTTGTAATCATTCAGCCACAGTAACCTAGTCTCATTTCAAACAAAATAAAAGTACAGAAGAAAAAAAAAACCACAGCAACATCAACAAAAAAGACTAAGATAATTTTTTTGATAAATAATAAAAGAAGGAATAATTTATTTTTGTGACACACTGATGCAACTATTCTACGATATACCCCAATGACAACCTCTGCATATCACAAGAGATTTTGACAAATATGTACATTAACATGTAGCATGAAAAAAACAGCAATGGTGATCAATATCATAGGTTTGATGTGAAAAAAAGAGATCCAATAATTTTCACCCAATATCTCTAAACTGCAAGTAGATCAAAGAGCTACTGAGGATTAATCTCCTTGTTAGATCTCATAATGCTAGCAGTAGCTCCAAACATCACTTGGTTATCTTTGCACTGCATGGCTACCGTTTTGATACTCCACACACACACACACATTTGATACACATCAAATACAATACAGACAAAATTATCCAAACCAGTCTCGCATACTATGTGTAGTTCTGTTATGACTGAGTCATTGGTAACTAATGTCTCTTGTCTGTCTCCTCTGACAATATTTTTACTGGTTCACATTTTTTAAGCTGAAACTATAATCAATTTCTTCTGAAGCTTCGCAAGTCACTGATTTATTTGCTTCAATCATCTGTCATTCATGATGATAATAAATGAAGATTAGTAAAGTGCATCATTGGGATATGTAGACATTCCTGCTCTAGAGTAACAGCCGCAGCCTTACACATGCATTCTTTCCAGGCAGCATGCGCCACCCGGTGAGACAGCATCGACTCTCGTAATGTTTTGGCAGCACAGTGGCAAGAGGTAGAGCTCAGAGAGTGGAACGAAAGAAAGAAACAGAACACTCAACAGGCAAGGAATGTAAACAGCTTATCAAACACAAACAAGTACGACCTCATTTCGTGTTGCTACAAATTCATTTTGTATAAAAAAAAAATTTCTGATGGCCGATACTAGATTAAAAAAAACAAAACAAAACCTAAATACATTGAAATGATGTGGACTTATATAGCTGTTTGGAAGTTACATGCTTTAAGGTAAAAAAAAAATACCAAAAACTTCATGAAGTAAGTTAATAATGTATTATGATTTGAATAAATCAGGTTTTGTACAGACAATTTGTTCAAATGTTAAGAAAGCTTCATGCAAAGCTTAAATCAAAAGAACCAGGGAATATTTTCTTTAATTAAGTTGAAATGATTTTTAATAGTTATTGTAAAATTTTAGACTAAATTCTATGGTCTTGAGCACCACTTCAAATGAAAATAAGAAAATGAATGGTCAACTTTCTAAAAGTTAAAAAAAAAATTTCAACATGCAGATACGATGCACTTAAAAATCAGGCAAAATTTTTTATTTCTCGAAAAATTAAAATAAATTGAAACCCAATACCATGCGTATTTACCCAGTAAAGTCATCCTTACTTTTATATAAGAATAAAGAAGAAAAGTTTCAAAGAAAATCATACTAGAATTGCCCGAGAATCTTAGTTTGACACTATGAATTCTCAGGAAGCCTAAATAGAATTATAAAGAAAATTGCAGCTTATAGGTCTAAAGATGAAAAGCTTTTTAAGAGAAAAAATTCCCATATTTTCAATGGTAAATTATAACTTTCTCTATCTCTTGATATGCTGGAACACTGTGCAAGCATTTGTTGATATGTAAAAAGATATCACAACATAAGGAGTGACCATCCATCCATGTTTGCTTTGTTAAAAGAAATAGATGGAAATAATTTTAACAAACGTAAGATGCAGAAAATGTAGAAATGTCCAAAAAATAAAAATCCAAGATGGCACCCTACTGGCTAACCCCGCAGTGGCGTGTTTGTATACGAACCTTTCCATGAAAGCAATACTACTTTCCTTCAGGTGCTAGACTGCAAGGGCATGTGGCAGATACATGACAATATAAGAATCAATATTGATGGAATTGTGGAATCAAAATAATGAAACATCATTATCTATGCATCATGTAAAATTAAGTACAGGAACTTCCTTAATACCTTGATTTGATGAAAAAGTTCTAAAGAACTACCTTACAATGTACATAGTGTCAAAAGAAATAATTAATATATGTTTCAAAATTGATTTATCAGCTCAGCTGAGATTCATATGTGGCATATAAATTTAACACTTGAAATTATTTTTAGCTATACAATAGTCCATGCAGTTTTCAAACACAATAGCCAAATAGAGAGAGAGCGACACATGTATGAGACAAATAGATAGGTTATCATGACAGATTATTTCAAATAAAAATGGAAATAGCATATTGTGTTTAGAAAACATTCATTTGCAAGTTGTAAGTACTGATTTAGGTTTGCTTTTTTACTTTTTTTTCCATTTAATTTCTCTAACACAAGTCAACTAATGTAAATAGTCCAGCGTTAAGAATGTATTTTGTTGAGTGAAATGTATAAATGGTATCTTTTTTCCCATGAACAAAACCAAAACATGAACTAAAACTTTAGTGACTAGATGTTTTTAAAGAATTGAGAAGATTTCATTTCTGAGGCGTTGATTCTGACACAAAACACACAAAATTCTAGTAACACAAGAACCAACATAGACATGAGTGCCAATTTACACCAAAGAATTTTAAATAACTAATTCACACTGTTCTCATCTTTTGTTTGTACTTGCTCAACACTTATATCTCTCTCTATATATATGTATTTATATTTACCACGCCAAGGCATGACACCAATTTCAGAAAGAATGAAAAATGAAAATGTTTAAAAAAGTTTTTTCACTTCTTATGATTTGGCTATTTCTCCCAAAAAACAATCAGAAGCAACAAACCCATTTCCAAAAATGAATTATTTAAAAAAAAGTATTAAAATCAGCCGTTCATATCCACTTTAAAAAAAAATGGATAAAATGACAAAACTACATTTTACTGAAGAAAAAAAAAATTAGTTTACAGTGAAGGGTCAGCTACAAAAACAAGGAAAAAAATGGGAACAGAAAATATTCTACAAGAAAGATGCACAATGTGAACGAAAGCTCCGAACAACATGCTATACTGAATGCAGAGCAAATGCGGTAAGCTGCAAGTGGTTGTGCACAAGACTTGGCTCATCCACAGCAGCCGCAGTTTGCTACTCCGTGCCTCATGTTCAGCCACGACAGGAGGGTGGGGAGTGGGGCAAAAGCCACAAATCACTTACGCATATCTTCTGCAGCTCAGAAAGGTTTGGTTTTAATGTTAAAAATCTGAATCTGAATCAGAAGTCCTGAAAGCAATGAACATCAGTAGAAACATTAACAGTAAAGTCAGTCGTAATGGAAAAGGTCAGTTTGAAAAGTCATCTGTTCCATATTAGAGAGATTTGATGTAAAGTCAAATCTCAAAGATTTAGAATTTAAAATTTTGTTCGTAAAAAGAGAAACAATTTTTATCTAAGTTAATAATTTTTTGGTTACATCAAGAACAATATGAAACAATATTTCTTTTCTCCTTGTCTACACAATGAAGGTTCCAACAAATACTTCTAGGATAGCGTTGTGGAAGAGAAATGAGGATCAATGGAGACAAACATGCATGTAGAGCTGACTTATTCTTTCAGCTTCCTCAAGATCATTGAATGCTAGTGGGAATATGATTCACATTGCTTTTAGATCTGGGATGGATTCTCGTTTGTTTTGAGATGGTATACAACAAACTTGGGGAATCTATGCTGATATGTAAGTACACTTTATAATATATACAATAAACGTTTATTTTGTTAAAAAAAATGGAGGGATGAAATCTTCTCCAAGAAGAGCACAACCTACGAACATGGAATGCTAGTTTGATCAAAAACTCATATAACAGACTATACACAATAGGTGGAATACTTGTTTGATCAGAACTCATAGAACAGACTATAAAGTGGAATACTTATTTGATCAGAACTCATGGAACAAACTATGCACAATAAGTACAAATTTAAAATAGATCATTTTTGTAAAAAAATATCATATTATGTATATATGTGCCTGATATATGTCTTAATTTTAAAATTCGTTATCTGTGAAAATCAACATCTCATCAAGAGTAACAAAACTATATCACCACCAGTGGGTGATGTCCGGGTTCAGAAACTGACTTAGCCAGTAGTAGACTCCAAGTTTAGCGGTGAGACAAGTGGAGAAAGTGGTAAAATAATTCAGCAGCAGAGAGGAATGACAACACAAAACATTTAGGACTTTACTGAAATTCTTCGTCAGAGTTGAGCAGCGTGGATTTCTCATTGTGCCGGCTCTTCTTAGGTTGGCCTGCTCCTCCCTGACCAGGACCAGTTGAGGCCTTGTTTGCCTGCCCGCTAGCGGCTCCAGCCCCACCAGACTTTCCTTCTGCTGGGGTCACAGGGGAAACTCCAGAGGAACTAGTGGCAGTGTTGCCACCATTGGGAAAACTGGTTCCCCCCTTCGTGTTGTACTGATATGCCTGGCCCGCATTGGTTGGTTGGTGGGGGTCTGGTCCCCACGGTCCATCCTGGTGATCCTCGTCTGGCTGCTTCATCCCATGCTGGGTGTACTGCTGGTACTGGGGGTGGAAGTTGTGGATAGCGTCCTGGTGGAATACACAGCAACCCTTACACAATTACCGTAGTGAATCTTTATCAAAACAAAAATATATGAAAATGTGATTTTGTCAAATGAAGGAAATAACCGAGTTCAACTGTTTCTAAACTTAAGGTCTAGAGAGTTGTCTTTCCTTTCACCAGCCTAGACATGATAATCACACCCTAAGGAGTGTCAGCAAGACTTTTTTCATAGTTTGATAAACAAATCAAAACAAGAAAATTTAACTTCTGACAAATCTTGCAGAAAAAAAGACGACTGTTTATGACATTTTGTGATATCATACGATTTTTACATAGGCTTTTCACAGGCATCGGTGTCAATGGGAGGTTCTCAGGTTTAGTGGCAGATCTCGATGTGCCTAAATTGGCTCCAGACAATCCCAACTGCCAAATTCTTGAATTAAAAAATCAGAAACCCATATGCATGTAATTTTAGAGGAGCTGCAACATCACTAAAAAACTGAAGGAAATAAATTCAAGCTATGAGTAACCCTAACAAAAAACAGAAAGCCATCTGAAACAAGATCGGACCATCAGAATAATGTCCTTTGAGAAAAATAAATACTTAAAAACAGCTTTTGTGTGTAAGAAAGACTTACCAGCATGATTTTCTCAGAGTATCGCTAGTACTAGAAACTAGTTGGGCCCTGAGGAGGTAAGAAGTCCGCTAAATAATATTACTAATGCTTTGGTACTTGAGTAACATCCTCAGCCATCCAAATAATATCCACAGGTTATACAGACATAGACACAGCCCTATTGCATCAACAATTACCTGCATGATGTCACGGGGGTTCATCGTTTCCTTCAGGCTGCTAGAGATGGACTGTAGAGATACAGTGCGGCCGTGTGTGCTGGTTGGCCCCGCACAATACACACTGTGGGGGAAAGCAAAACGCAGCGCGACTGATGCGACAAACATCTCCATGCAGATGAAAAAGTTCTGCCAGCCAGCAGAAACGGTACCGACACCGACCGCCTGAGAGCCTTGATGGGAATAGATTGGATCAATCACCCCAGCCTTCTCTAGAATGGCGAGCACAACACCTGAAGAACAAATATTATAATGTGTGTGAACTCAATCTCACCCAAGTCACCCCAGTTCAGGTAAAGCCCTGACCAAGGAGAAGGAACAAAACTCTGTAAAAAAAAGCAGACACAGTTTATTTTTTTTTAATATAAGAAGTCAACAGAACAAGATAAAATTATGAAATAAACTGCAGATCTTCAATTTCTTTATTTAAAATGAAAATTAAATAATTGTCAGAATCAATAATCTAGCAAATCAAATTGTATATGGCTGGTCTTGACTACAGCTATAATCTAGATCTAAAGATGAAAGTGATATTTGAGGTAAAAATTCCACAAAAAAATATGATGAACAAGATGTTAACAATTATATAGAGGGCAGTCTAACAGCGAATAAGGTAAGTCCAAATAGTTTTGTTAGTCTAAAATTCAAACCAAGTAGAATGTTAAGAGTCTGTCTATTGAATGCTTCCAGCATCCAATACCAGTTAAGAGTTTTCATAAACCTGTGACATGACCTCTAATTGTAAAGGAGGTTTACCAGGGAGCTGCAGCTAGATTTACCAAAGTAGTCAGTTACTAAAGAGAACGGGCGATGGTGGATAATTTAGGAACATGTAATAGCTATCCATATGGGTGACAGCAAGGTATACGTGTAGGGTTAAATTAAAGACTTCAAGTTCAACATAAATGTGATAAATCACTTTGTGGTTATGAGGGTCCAACATTGGGCTCAATCTCTAATAGAAAAAATATTCTAGAATTGATTTAAGTCCCTAAATTGTTCTCAACATGGGATTCACTATTAAACATTTAAAAGATTTATTGGTTTTTAACAATGCGTACACACTTTTATTGCAATAATATGAGCATGAAAAATTATGCATCTCTGTAGCCAAGCCTTTGTTTTAAAACTCATTAAAATACTCTTTTAGCCGTCTGAAAAAGAAAGGTTGTAAGTCTATGTCATATTGAACAATAAATACCTTTATAAATGAAAAAAAAAAACAGTAGAGATCGCACAAAAGAAAATCATACTAAATGAAAAAATTTAAATTTAAAAAGAAAAAAAGAATTACAGAATAATATCTTGCACTGTACTTCCTAACAGTATGGAGGAGAAATAGAAACATGTTCTTTTTTCAAACTAAAAGCTTCTGATAATTTTATTTCTTTAATTACAAAAAAAAAAAAAAGAGAAATTTGATGAAAAACTGAATAAGTTCAAACCATGGAGCTTTCATCTTGCCTTACCTTGCCAGAAGGAGAGAAAGATGACAGACTTGATGATGCAAAACTTCAGGATTGGGTCGAATGGGCTGAGCAGATCTTTGGTGGCCAGGTAAAACATAATGAGAGCATACAGCGCCAAGCTCACTGAGATGTTGTAAATGATGGTGATGTACAGGTAGCCGCTGTCTGGTCTGATTAGCAAGACAGATCAAAAGTTGGGTTTTCAGTTGGAGCGTAATTAACATTTCTATTGCCTTTTAAATTTTGATCTACTTCAAAAAGTGATCATCTAGACAGTGATATCAAGAGAGAGGTCAGAAACAAGTGATCATCTAGACAGTGATATCAAGAGAGAGGTCAGAAACAAGTGACCATCTAGACAGTGATATCAAGAGAGAGGTCAGAAACAAGTGGATTCATTGAGCAAAATCCAACCAATGTGTGCTGGGCCAAATGGTCAAAGTAAAGTATTTATAGCTGAACTTTCTACAAATTGGTGATTCCTAACACCCAGCTGACCCAAAATGATGCTCAGCCCAAGGTTCAGGGCACAGTCAGACCCTAGTGAAGGCAGAGCCCAGTAAAATCTCCTTGCAAATTTGGCTGCTCTACAAAAACCTTTGCCTATTTATGTTCACCCCATTTTAATCTTAAGACAATATAGTTTGCCTGGGTCTTTTGAATCTCTAATACTCGTATAGTATGTCTGGGCTCTATTGAATCTCTAATACTCATATAGTTTGTCTGGGCTCTAACGAATCTCTAATACTCGTATAGTTTGTCTGGGATCTAACGAATCTCTAATACTCGTATAGTATGTCTGGGCTCTAACGAATCTCTAATACTCGTGTAGTTTGTCTGGGCTCTAACGAATCTCTAATACTCGTATAGTTTGTCTGGGCTCTAACGAATCTCTAATACTCGTATAGTATGTCTGGGCTCTATTGAATCTCTAATACTCATATAGTATGTCTGGGCTCTAACGAATCTCTAATACTCGTATAGTTTGTCTGGGCTCTAACGAATCTCTAATACTCGTATAGTATGTCTGGGCTCTAACGAATCTCTAATACTCGTATAGTTTGTCTGGGCTCTAACGAATCTCTAATACTCGTATAGTATGTCTGGGCTCTATTGAATCTCTAATACTCATATAGTTTGTCTGGGCTCTAACGAATCTCTAATACTCATATAGTTTGCCTGGGCTCTATTGAACTTCTAACTCTTGAGTACATCTTCTAAATTTCTGAACTCTGTCATAAAGTCCACTGACATAATACATCACATCTGAAATTATTTTTAAAAAGCTATTAGATGACTGACTCACTTAAGTAGCCTCAATCATTGTTTGGCATAGTGACAAAATAAAGAATGTCACAGTTTACTGGGTAGAATATCACATGGCACACATTGGTATACATACAGTACTGAGACTTACGCAAAGTTTCCATCCTTGTAATACCCAAAGGCCTGTAACAGGAGAGTCAGCACGGCCATGATTGGCTTGATGAAGCAAAACTGCAGCGTGGCCTGAAGTGAAAAGGCAAGAGGGATAAGTGGAGGATTTCCTTCTCACAAATGTTGAAAAACTCCATGAAAATTGCAAATCAATAGAACTTTTGAATCGCTGCTTTGTCTTTGGAACAAAAAGTGTGGTCAAGAGAGATATTTGAAAAACAACATTGCACGCTGGTGCTAGGGTCTACCAGATTTTTTACTAACCGTCGAGTATCAGGACCCGTGGTGAAGGGTACCGTGGGCACAGCACGTCCCGATCCATGGCAGGCACGGCACACCCCGATCCGCGGCACAATACGCCCCCAATCCGAGAGCCTAAAATTAAATCTAGGGACTCGGCACTGAATGCAAGCGATGGCTCTCAAGTCATCGTGTCGCAACTGAAACGGCACACCCCTAACACTTTCCGGCACCTTTGTAAACACACACACACACACACACAGACATACCCTCATGCGCGTGTCCATAGTCTATAGTATCACACACATCCTTTGGCTTAGTGTCGGTCATATCTAAAAATATAGATTAGACTTCGGCTGCATTGTGTAAAGAATAATTCCTTAGGGGAAAAAAAAATGGCCAGTGGTCAATGAGCAGGGTAAGGCGCGTCAATGCGGAGCGCCAGCACGAGGCTCGTTGTTGTTTTGTGATATTCTATTTTTTCATTTTCTTTTTTTTTTCATTTCTTTTTGCTTTTCAGTGACTTTTTATTATCTCAGTTTGTTTGGACATAATTAAAGTTTTATGTGTACATAGGCATGCATTATCATTCAATTAATATTAAAAGGACAGAAGGCTAAGATGATAAGCTATGATTGCATGATAGGTGACAAGCTTCTGTTCTTTTATTTACACTTATTTATTGTTTGATTTTCACATACTAACATGACACAAAAACAAGAGATTTTAACTCCCCACCCCCAAAAAAAAATCTAAAAAAAAAAGAGAGAATACATATATTATCTTAAAAAAATGTTGAAGGAATGAATATAGTATGTCCCACTTAAAATAATTGGATAGTTTAATCAACATGATGACTTATTGCTTATGATTCAAGGGATTATCTTTCAGAAATTACTTTCCATTTAAGAACAAAATCATGTCTACGTTTCGAGGTTTCAGGGAGCTCCTTCTGATTGAGATAAGCTCTCCAGAGACACAGAAGCAGAGCTAATGTGAAACAATGGGTTATACATTTACAAATAATACATGTAATATGGATCTGTTATTTTTTCTTAAATGACAAAAATAAAAACTGTAACCTGGGCGTGCTGTTGCAACTGAAATTTATTAGGCCCAAGTATAAAAATTCATACAACAAATAAAGACCAGCAGCAATCAGATTTAGCTCATTTAACAAAGATGCAACAAAAGGAAAATAATTGTTTAGTAAGCAGAACTAAATTTCATTGAAAAAGTAGAAACTCGTTATTTTAAAGCGCAATAAGTCATAAGAACAGGAGTGTAATAACATGAACAGAAAGCAAAGGAGAGGATGATTCTAATCCGCCAGAGCAGAGAAGAATGAAGAGACCTGTGTAGTGTATACTGTATAGCGTACATTGATTAACAGTATAGGCCTAAAACAAATCTCTCAAAGATTGCGGTCTTTTACTGTGAAGAGTGTCTGTTTTCTTTTGAGATCTTTTTTATCATTCTCCCTCCCCTAAATTTCCCTTGTGCAGCGCTGACACCCTCTCCCCCCACACACACAAATACACACAGTTAGAGATTTGTGCCGACTGCTGACTGATGTATGGCGGGAAAGCCGAAAAGTCCTATCACAAACAAAAAATTGTCGCCTACTTGTCTGCTAAGAATCAGTTCAAAATCGACGGTACGCATGTGCCGTTGAGAAGCTAGCACGGATCCCATGGCAGGGCACAGTACCTCGTACCGTACAACTACTCGATGTGCTGTGGGTATCGCTGCGTGCCGCGGGTAGGGTACCGATCCGTGCCGATAGCCCCAGCACTACTATAAGAAATACAGGTGCAAAATAATATACATTAGAGTCAAATAGAAAACACATCTATCTCTCCAAAATAGCAAACACACAAAAACAGCAAAACTCTAAAAAATTGTGGTGAACTTACCTGCTTACAGAACCTCAAAAATCCAATGGTGTACTGGCGACCAGCAAAGCAACATGTACAGGTGGTGAAGCTGGACCTGGTGTAAAACAATTAAAAAATAACATAAGTTTTACACTAATTTTTAAGATTTAATCAATGCCGAAGAGAGGGCAAAGGCATATGGAAAAGGAGCATATAGACATAAATAGTTGATTAATTGATGCAATAACCAAACCACAATCCAAGAGCCAGAAACCTCCTAAAAACTAACAAACAAAACTTGAGACAAACTTATGAATAGAGAAAAGTGCAGGGCACATACACCTCTTAGAACTCATAAATGAGAGCCAAAAAATAGCCAAAATATTCAGTTAGTGAGTTAGAGAAATGAACCTAAAAACCTGAGCTACCACTTTTGGAATGCTTGAACTGCTCGACTCTAAGAATGAATACTTTCTGAGGTGATAACTAGCAGACTCCAGCACTTACTGAATGGGCTTCCCTCGGATCTCCGACATGATGGCACCCTCTCCACCCAGGTACTCATAGCACAGACTCAGGAAGCTGTAGATCACAAACGCTGGAGACAAAGAGAGAAACAGTTAAAATAGTCGAAGATTCTCTCCAAGGAACTTGTCTTTCATAATTAGATTAATGAATAATCATATTAGAAAAGGGTGATTTGGAAACATCAGGTGCAGGCTTTTTTGACCAGCTTTACATCTCAGTGAGTTGGATGTCTTAAAAAAAAATGGCATTTGAAGTATAGGCCAGTCTCAATGACCCAAACACTAATAAGTTCCAAATTATGAATAACATTTAACGTACACATTTTTAAAATGCGTTTATTAGTATTCATCTGTACTGAGCATTGCCAAAACCTGAGCAGTTACTATCACAAATATAATATTGCGTTTTCAAAACATATTCAAATACAGTACCAGGTTTGTTCTGTTTCATTTACTTCACTACACTCAGAATACTTAAAAACTCAAACAACTTGGAGCAAGGATTCTCACATTTACAAATAGTTCACCGGTAAAAAAAAACAGAAGAAAGAAAAATCTCTTTACTCTGATAGTAACTTACCTTACTAGCAGTTGTGTAGACTGTCGAAATAGACATAGTAAGTTACCTTTCTAGCTGTCGCGTAGACTGTAGAAGTAGACATAGTAACTAACCTTACCAACAGTCTCTTCGGCTGTCGAAGTAGACATAGTAACATACCTTACTAGCAGTCACATAGACTGTCAAAATAGTTGTAGCTACTTACCTTCATAGCAGTCTCGCAGGCTGTCGAAGTAGACGTAGTAGTTGTCGTTGTTGAAGAACATGAGGCTGAGGAATGAGTCGAATGAGTAGATGGGAACAATGAACAGCACACGCACGATCCATCGCTGCTCGTTCGGGCAAGTGTAGTAGCGCAGGTGGAGGTAAATCTGGGGACAACAGCGCGTGGGTTAGTTTTGGTGTCTTGCATATTTTAGTTAGAACAGCTCAAGCCATGGATTGGGTTGTTCAATCGGATCTGACCCAACCAGCCAACTGTGTGACCTTTGATCCAAACCAAAACCGTTTTGTCAGTCCAATAGGTTGACCGATATGAAAGTAAAATACGAGCCTGGTTTATGATAGAAAGAGATGGAAGAGGAAAGGAAAAGGGAGACACAATAAGAAAGAGAGAAGAAAAGGAAGATAACTTTGAGAAAGTGATAAGTAGAGACTTCAAAACATTCAGTGTTGAATACTGAGATACATTACAAGAGCAAAGAAAAGTTAACAGAAAAAAAGTAAAGAGATAAAATACTGAACCTAAAGTGAATTCACCTGAAAAAAAATAAAGGAGGCTAAATTCGATTTGTCAAAGAAGAAGAAGAAGAAGGAGGAGGAGGAGGAGGGGGAGAAGAAAAAGAAGATGAAGAAGAAGAAGAAGAAGAAGAAGAAGAAGAAGAAGAAGAAGAAGAAGAAGAAGAAGAAGAAGAAGAAGAAGAAGAAGAAGAAGAAGAAGAAAAAAAAAAAAAAAGAAGAAGAAAGGGCTCACAGTGTTTAATCTCTTTCTTCCTCTCTTGCTTGTTTGACGAAAACATTTTAAAAATGTTCGCTGAACAAAGGAAAATTTAGAGCAAATCCCAACAACTTTGAAGAGAAGCCCTGACCGTGAATCTGATAACGAGGCAGCGTTAACCTCTCGACAGAAATCCATTAAAACCAAGAAATTCCAGAGGAATTCCTGGGGCTTTGAGCAGCCCATTCAAGGTCTGTGGATCCATGTATAATTCCACCCTTTTTTTTTATCAGTTCCCATTAAAGAGTAAAATTGTGATTGTGGGGGTGTGAAAAGTCAACACAAGATATCACGGGAACAATTAAGAAAATAAAATAATTGATGCTTTATAGAAATAGTAGAATGAGCTTTCTAGCAAAAACCATAGGTTCTCTTACTTTAAATAGCGTGACATATCAAAACACAACACATATCAAACTGAGGAGATTTTTCTAAATATTCTGCAATTTGGGGGGGGGGGGGGGGGGCACAAAAATTAAAGTTAGACTTTACTGCCACAAAGGATGATGATACAGCAAATTAAAATCGACCACTGGTTATGCTGAAGTGTCAGTCAAAGGAAATTTCGCCAACATGTTTTCAAATGAAGAGAGAGAGCCTTAATTACTTGCTTTAACAGAAAAGAGTGTGTGATCGTCTTATCCAGGCTTCTAACGCACGGAAGACATTCCTCCTCCTATAGTCTTATCCAGGCTTCTCATCTACGCCTCCTCCGATTGCCTTATCCAGGCTTATCAACCATGCCTCCTCTGAGCATCTTATCCAGGCTTCTCATCCACGCTTCCTCCTGTCGTCTTATCCAGGCTTCTCATCTACGCCTCCTCCGATTGCCTTATCCAGGCTTATCAACCATGCCTCCTCTGAGCATCTTATCCAGGCTTCTCATCCATGCTTTCTCCTGTCGTCTTATCCAGGCTAATCATCTACGCCTCCTCCGATTGCCTTATCCAGGCTAATCATCTACGCCTCCTCTGAGCATCTTATCCAGGCTTCTCATCCACGCCTCCTCTGAGCATCTCATCCAGGCTTCTTATCCACGACTCCTCCGAGCATCTTATCCAGGCTTCTTATCCACACCTCCTCAAAGCATCTTTTTTAGGCTTCTCATCCACGCCTCCTCCGATCGTCTTATCCAGGCTTCTCGTTGCATTTTCTGAACTTTTGGATTTTGTTTTCTCCACCGGGGAGCGCATGTGGCTGTGAGGTTAAACTGGCCACCCTGATAACTGGAGGGACATTTTCGTGGGTTTGAACTCCACACCATGTGTGAGCGAGTTCCGCGTTACACCTTGCGATGGACGGACTATGTCAACAAGTGATTTAACTAACAAGGCGCCAGCAATCGGGTGGGATGGTAAAACACGGCGCCTTCTCTCTGATGACAGTGACAGTAGTAGCTGCCTTAGCAAACTCCTCTCTCAGATCTACCCAGGCCGTGACGCTTCAACAAAACCAATGATGCTGCAGCCGGGACAGGAATGACGCACACGATGGCGTGTGTGAAGCCCTGGCTGTGCGCCTGTCACTCACGGGTTGATTGAGGCCGACACTCAATCATAATTATACAATCATACAATCGCTTTGGGAATTATAGGAATATCAAAGACATACGTCGGGACAAAGGAGAAAGATTGGAGAGGTCGAGGGACAGCAGAAGAAAGAGAAGGACGGAGAAACAAGAGATATGAAAAAAATACAATTAGAGAGAGAGAGAGACCCCTAAATGGTCTATATACTTGAAGATAACTAGAACAGGCAGCCTTGTAACGAAGTAGACCATCAATATTAACTGTGAGACAGAGGGACACACGGTTCTCTTAGCCGTGCTAGGCCCCCACCATAACAGAATGTAACAAACAAGACCATCATTGCAGACTGTGAGACATGGGGACTAACGGTTCCATTAGCCGCTGACAGCAGCAAAGTTCCCGGCAAACCGCAGACATCGTGAAAGTGTCAATTCGATTTTATGTCCATTTCTCCTAGGATGTTCAGAGCTAAAAGCTGCACCTATTGGCTGAGAGGTTTGAACATGTAATTGCTATGGGGCTTAGGCTCGTAAGAATGCGGGAAGAATAATTTGACTCTTGAAATGTTCCGTACATGAGAGAGAGAGAGAGAGAGAGAGAGAGAGAGAGAGAGAGAGAGAGAGACAGACAGACAGACAGACAGACAGACAGACAGAACGAGAGAGACAAAGAGAGATAGATAGAGAGAAAGATAGATAGAGAGAGAGAAAGAGAGAGATAGAGAGAGAGAGACAGACAGACAGAGAGACAGAGAGAGAGAGAGAGAGAGAGAGAGAGAGAGAGAGAGAGAGAGAGAGAGAGAGAGAGAGAGAGAGATCGAGAGATCTGGACCCCCCCAAAAAAAAAAAACAAAAAACAAAAAAAAAAAAATCAAACAAACAAACAAAAACAAAACAAAACAAAAAAAACAAAACCTTAACCCTAACACGTAGTTGCAGTCTTCCTATGATATTTCAGTTTCTCTGACATCGGTAAACGCTGTCACACGTCTGTCTCTGGCACCACATGGTAAACACACGCTTTACCAGAGTTCGGACTATGCTGAGACCCACAGAGGAATTCTAGCGTTACTAATGACAATACAATCTATTGTAGTAAAACGGTGATGTATAATACATGTTCAACATTGAAACCAAGACACGTGTCCTTGCACCCATCAGAATTATTTTGCTCTTTCTCCTGCCTCTCCTATCACTGTTATTTTATTTCATTTTTTTTTTTTAGTCACGCAAGCATTGGTGGCGAATAATTAATTTCCCAAGAGAGAGCCATAGAAACCAGTCACACCGATTGTCATGTCTTCATCACAAGCTTGATTGACACAGTGTGTTTACTGGCCGTGACCGCCATTCTTGGATTAGTTTCAAAACCCCTAAGTTTCTCGAGAATTCCTATGGGGAGTTGGTGGCTTTCTGTCCAGCTAGGAATGAGACTGGTAAGATGACACGGGTCCGTCACCAGGTGGCTCGGCAAGGAATCGAACCCGCGGGCTCCTCGCCAGCAATCGAACGCTCTACCGACTGAGCTATCTAGTGCTATAACTGATGACTTCACGCGGGTTCCAAACCAGCGCAGCAAAGTATCCCAGCTCGCTGTTCTATACTACAGGGTTTCCCGAATGTACCTTCGGTTACCACACGAGTCACCACACAGGCCAAACAGAGTAGGAACGTCCCATCTGCCGCCCTAGCAGGTTCTTTAATTACACTGCTGTGATTTCCTCAAGTACAATTTATAAACCGGGATCAATACACAGGTGTGGGCAAGACTACAAAGTCGCCACGAGCAATTGAACAATGGTGATTTGCTTAAACTTATTACAATCTTGTGTTATACATAATGACAGCCAACGGAGAGGAAAGGCAATAAAAAAAGAGGATTCGCCCAAACGCAAAGAAAAAGCAAATAAACCAAAAAAAAAAAAAAAAAAAAAATCCAACGAACCAAATGGAAACTCTATAATAAAGCTGCAGTGTGTAATGCTAGCGACATGCAGATCCATGCATACTAAGTTCCACGTGATGTCTTTCTTCCTGGTTGGTTCTCTCTCTCTCTCTCTCTCTCTCTCTCTCTCTCTCTCTCTCTCTCTCTCTCTCTCTCTCTCTCTCTCTCTCTCTCTCTCTCTCTCTCTCTCTCTGTGTGTGTGTGTAGGAATACAATCATGTCCATGCAGCTAGATCTAGATTTAGCGTCCATGTTATCCCTGAGCGTCAGAGCCTCGGTTCGCTTATCTAATCGTCGCTGTGGAACGCGCAGATGGAGGTATAGACAGGAACGAATAAAACGGGGCAAAAATGATGAAAAAAAACCAAGAGAAAACTAGGTGGAGAGAGGAGTTAACACACACACGCACACACACATATAAGAGAGAGAGAGGGAGAGAGAAAGAGAAGGTGAAAAGAGAGAGAAAGAGAGAAAGACAGACAGACAGAGAAAGAAAGAGAGAGAGAGAGAGAGAGAGAGAGAGAGAGAGAGAGAGAGAGAGAGAGAGAGAGAGAGAGAGAGAGAGAGAGAGAGAGAGAAGGTTCCATCTCGGTCTACAAATCGATCCACAAGAGACCGATGCTCCACCAGGGGTGTGCGTGGGAGGAGATGGTTACTGTAACAAGAGAAAGTCTGATGGGGAAAGGACGATGTTGGGGCTCGGAAGTAGGGAGGGGGAGAGAGAGAGGGAGGGGGAGGGAGAGAGAGAGAGAGAGAGAGAGAGAGAGAGAGAGAGAGAGAGAGAGAGAGAGAGAGAGAGAGAGAGAGAGAGACAGACAGAAAGGGGAGGGGGATGAGAGAGGCGAAACAGACCAGTCGTCATATTAAAAGAACAGGGGGCTGGTGTATGTATCTGTGTGTGTGTGTGGGTGGGTGGGGAGGGGGGAGGGGGGGAGATCGTAACTAAACTTCGCTGACGGAGATTGAAGTGGAGCGATGGGAGCCAGTCTGGATGACATTCACTGGTCCTTGGGGAATCGAGAAAAAAAGGGGGAAAAATGTGACGAGAAAGAAACTAGTAGGGTGGAAACAGGCGGACTTAAGAGACTGGGAAAGAAAGAAATTGTAAATTGGCAAAATTTCGTCATCGTATTTTTTCCTTTCTATTTGCTAAATTAATGAACTTGGAGGAGTATGGCAAGAATATCACCGGTGTAAACAGGACCGAAAGTTTTTTTCTTTCCCCATTTCGGAATTCTGTCTCCACGAGAACGAAGTGTACTGACTCCTGGCCGCCTGATTAGTTCTGTGACCCAGGCCCTCCGAACCCACACGCTGTGAGGCCTGGATGCATTGAAAATCCGACACAAACAAGATACTGGGGATGGGGTTTAAAAAGTAACAGCAACATCTGTAGAAATAGCAACAACGCAAGAAGTAGTAGTAGTAGTAGTAGTAGTAGTAGTAGTAGTAGTAGTAGTAGTAGTAGTAGTAGTAGTGGTGGTAATAGTAGCGGTAGTGGTAGCAGCACGAGAAGCAGTAACAGTAGTAGGATTATTATTATTATTATCATCATCATCATCATCATCATCATCATCAGCAGCAGCAGCAGCAGTAGTAGTAGTAGTAGTAGTAGTAGTAGTAGTAGAGGTAGCAGAATGTATGAGCGTCAGAGTTAAGAAAGGCAAGTTCAACAGCTATTCAAAAACATGTAGAAAAAAGCCCCCCCCCCCCCCCCCCTTTCCACACACAAAAAAAAAAAAATAAAAAAACGCTCGATAAATTAAAATCTTGCCAAAAGACAAACTGTCGTGCCAGATAAACTATAAAACAAAACGACATATGAAGGTAATTAAAAACAACAACAACAACAACAATAAGACAAATGTTTTTCCCGTTAACTTGATGAAATCCAGAGCAGCTATGGGGAGAAGTTGTTTCTATATTGCTCTGTTCTTCAAATCAAATTACCGTATGTCTTGCCAAATTTGTAAAAATATTGCTTATTTCCATCAGCGCTTTGCTGTTTCAGTCCTCAATAATTTATGAATTTCAAAAGCTGATGACATTTTCAAAAGGCTTATCGCTATGTAAACGGTGCACAATCCGTTTCTCTATGATAATCGGCAACTTTGACCGAGCCTCACAATCTCAGTGTGATTTCCGACAGAATCTTTCTTGCTCCACGAGCTGTCGCAGCGCGGTGGAAACGCACGATAAAACCATTCTTAGCTATGGCCATGTCTTGGGAACATAATACCTGTGTGTGTAGCGCGAAAACAACAAACCATCGCGAAACATAGGTGAATATCGATTGAGAAGAGGCCTGATTTCCCAATACCGCAAGGGAACTTCGTTTGTCATGCAAATAACACCGCAGAATCAGAGCCCGCCTAAAGAACCTCTAGCTACAGCAGGCGCTCACGGTGGAGAACTCTCTTACAAGTAAAGGCGAGAAGAAATTGCATGGCATGCAAAAATTGCTCTTCCTACCGAAGCAACATTTCCTCTCATGTATAAAAAAAATAAGAGTATGAAAATGTAATGGATTCTCCCAGAGACTAGCAGACGTGTTATAAAACCTGAAAATCTGTCCGGAATAAAAAAAAGAGTAAAACCGTTATCTTATTAGTCGAGACAAGTTAGGTGAAATTTTGACACAAATGGAGGAGTGACGAGAGAGAGAGAGAGAGAGAGAGAGAGAGAGAGAGAGAGAGAGAGAGAGAGGGGTGGAGGAGGAGGAGAAAGAGGATGAATAGAGAAAATACAACTATAGAGACCGAATTGTTGTTAAGTCTAGTCTATGAACTGCAAGGAGAGAAAAACGAAAAGATGAACAGAATCACCCCCTCCCAAAAAAAAAAAGAAAAAAAAAAAAAGAAAAAGATGGAATAAATCCACACTCACACTCAAAGTACAGTAAATATAAACTCTAGTACCAATTAGAGTAACTATTTTCTTCTCGCATTATTATCGTTCCTACCCTTCCCTCAACCCAAGCCCTCGGGGCTGGCCATAGCGGGTGGCCGACCGTCCAACCAGTCTGCCGGCTGATGGAAACCTGGCTGCAGAGCCCACAACTGCTGAGTGGTCTGGTACTAGTGGTGGCTGCAGTGACCATCATGGTGATAAGAAACATGATTATGGTGAAAATGTTGTTTGTATTGCATCTATACTAGCTCTACGCTATGGCTTTAAAGCTATGTTGAACTGAAGAAAAATAGAAAAAAATAAAAACGATTTTTAAAAATTTGCCGGCTTTGTAACCCCCCCCCCCCCCCCCCCTACATTTTACACTTCAATCATCACTAAACTCTGTCAATCGAAAAAAAAATCCCCCCTCGGTGGAAACAGCCAAATTTGCGCCCAGAAAAAAAAAGAAAAGAAAAAATAAACAGCGTCTGTTTCAAAAAAAAAAAAATGATGAGCTGTTATGATTACATGATTGCATCTCGATCAGTCTTCGCCAGACTAACGAAGAATTGGGTTTGGACGCGATGGCTCTAACTATGTGGAAACTTGGCAGCTGTGTAGAGCTGTGGCAACAGGGAGATGTGGGTGTGGGTGTGTGTGTGTGGGGGGGGAAGGGGGTTAAAAAGTGGTGAGTGGTTGTCGAATGGGACTATGAGATTGAGACAGTCTTCTAAGCTGCATACCGAGAGGTGTTATCTTTGTATCCGTTCCAAGAGCGCCATGACTCCTGAGACTTGCTCCAGGTTTTATTCCCCTCTTCAGGATTTCGTTGTGTGACAACACCTATCAACTATCACACGTTCGCCTATCAACAGTTATGACGCCTTTAAAAAGTCACACGTCTACCTATCGACAGTCACACACCCACCTATCAACAGTCACCCGTCCACCTATCAACAGTCACACGTCACGTCCACCTATCAACAGTCACGTCCGCTTATCAACAGTCACAGGACCACCTATCAACAGTCACACACCCATCTATCAACAGTCACGTCCACCTATCAACAGTCACACGTCCACCTGTCAACAGTCACGTCCGCCTATCAACAGTCACACCCGCCTATCAACAGTCACAAACACCTATCAACAGTCCCGTCCACCTATCAACAGTCACACACCCACCTATCAACAGATACACACCCACTTATCAACAGTCCCGTCCACCTATCAACAGTCACACACTCACCTATCAACAGTCACACACCCACCTATCAACAGTCCCGTCCACCTATCAACAGTCCCGTCCACCTATCAACAGTCACGTCCGCCTATCAACAGTCACGAACACCTATCAACAGTCACACACCCACCTATCAACAGTCACACACCCACCTATCAACAGTCCCGTCCACCTATCAACAGTCACGTCCGCCTATCAACAGTCACGAACACCTATCAACAGTCACTCACGACCGCCTATCAACAGTCATGAACACCTATCAACAGTCATGAACACCTATCAACAGTCACTCACGACCGCCTATCAACAGTCACGAACACCTATCAACAGTCACTCACGACCGCCTATCAACAGTCATGAACACCTATCAACAGTCATGAACACCTATCAACAGTCACTCACGACCGCCTATCAACAGTCACGAACACCTATCAACAGTCATGAACACCTATCAACAGTCACTCACGACCGCCTATCAACAGTCATGAACACCTATCAACAGTCACTCACGACCGCCTATCAACAGTCACGAACACCTATCAACAGTCACTCACGTCCGCCTATCAACAGTCACGAACACCTATCAACAGTCACTCACGTCCGCCTATCAACAGTCACGAACACCTATCAACAGTCACTCACGACCGCCTATCAACAGTCATGAACAACAGTCCATGCTGAAAGCTTTAAGCCCATACAACAAAATACTTCTTGTTTTCAGCCCTGGACTCAATATACCCGTACGCTGTTCTCTCTCGCCCCAACTGGGTAGAGTGGACAATGGTCTCATGGCTGATCAATACGGACAACAGCTCGTGGACTCGTTTAACACCTAACAATGGCTGGGAAGTGTTAGGAAGAGAGAGAGAGACACACACACACACACAGACAGACTGAGAGAGACAGAAGAAGAGCGAGAGGAGAGATAGAGAGAGGGGGGAGAGAGATGAGAGGCAGAGAGGAGTGAGAGAGAGGGGGAGAGAGAGAGGAGAAAGAAGGAGAGAGAGAGAGAGAGAGAGAGAGAGAGAGAGAGAGAGAGAGAGAGAGAGAGAGAGAGAGACAGAGAGAGAGAGAGAGAGAGAGAGAGACAGAAGAAGAGCGAGAGGGGGGAGAAAGTGAAAGAGAGAGAGGAGAGAGGGGGAGGGGGAAATTCCACACTTTTGCTGAATCTGCCATAATGTTTTATAGTACGCAGAAGAGCAACAATTGAAATATTACGTGGGCTTTGGGCTGGAAGTATCAGTATGTTCATAGAGAAGAATCCGTGAGTTTTCGGACTAGATCTAAACCAGAAAGCTGCTGGCTCGTCTAAACTGTACTGAAGCTGGCTTGGCTTCGTATGACATCGTGATGGTTCAAGGAGTCTGTCACCAGACTTGAAAAGTCACTGGTGGCCATGACCAGTCCTCAGCCTCCCATCTAGACTAGACAATCATCGTGACTAAGAAGATTAACCAATTCCATCCCATTAACTGATCGCTCAGCCACCGGTCATCAATCGGTCACTGCCGACCACTCGCAAGTGGTCAAGTCAAAGTTTAGTTAATACGGGAGGCGCTACTAGGTGGAGGTTCCATGGCTCGAGTCAACACACAAACACACACACACAAACATACACACACACACACGAGGAGTGGACTTGCTTTCCATCCATTGTAGCTTTTTTAAACCAGTTGGACGTAAACAGAGCCCGGCAGCATGTCCGCAGACCCACTCAAGTGCTTTGCCTTGAAATAGCGCGCTGAGCAAACTGTCCACAGTTTAATTACTGCCTGATAGGTTAATAGATGTAATCATAGATCTAGCTCGCCACAGCTCATCACAGCCCTCTCTCTCTAACTTGAGGGACACCACGAGATCCAGTGTCTACCATCGCTAATAACGTTCGCCGAGGAAGTAGAAAATCCCGTGATGTCGCCGTTATCTCGAGTTTAGAAGATAGTATACGTCCTCCTCTTGATATTTGGAGAAACTTTACACCGTGACCTGTAGCCTCGCTGAGGACCACCGAAAGAAAGCTACATGTAGCCTCGCTGAGGACCACCGGAAGGAAGCCACATCTAGCCTGCCTGTGAATCACCGAAAGGAAGCCACATTTAGCCTGGCTCTGGGCCACCCGCAAAAAAGCTACATCTAGCTAAGCTGTGGACCACCGAAGAAAGTTACATCTAGTCTAGCTGTGGACCACCGAAAGGAAGCTACATCTAGTCTAGCTGTCGGCCACCCGCAAAAAAGCTACATCTAGCTAAGTTGTGGACCACCGAAAAAAAGCTACATCTAGTCTAGCTGTGGACCACCGAAAGGAAGCTACATCTAGTCTAGCTGTGGACCACCGAAAGGAAGCCACATTTAGCCTGGCTGTGGGCCACCCGCAAAAAAGCTACATCTAGCTAAGTTGTGGACCACGGAAAAAAAGCTACATCTAGTCTGGCTGTGGACCACCGAAAGGAAGCTACATCTAGTCTAGCTGTGGACAACCGAAAGGAAGCCACATTTAGCCTGGCTGTGGGCCACCCGCAAAAAAAGCTACATCTAGCTAAGCTGTGGACCACCGAAAGAAAGCTACATCTAGTCTAGCTGTGGACCACCGAAAGAAAGCTACATCTAGTCTGGCTGTGGATCACCGAAAGGAAGCTACATCTAGTCTAGCTGTGGACCACCGAAAGAAAGCTACATCTAGTCTAGCTGTGGACCACCGAAAGAAAGCTACATCTAGTCTGGCTGTGGATCACCGAAAGGAAGCTACATCTAGTCTAGCTGTGGATCATCGAAAGGAAGCTACATCTGTGGCTGTGGAAGAAAATCTACAAGACACAACTTCGCATTCGACAGGCTGACGCAAACAAGAAAATATCATTGTGGACGCGTTGTATTATATAGACGTATTGTGAATGGGTTATATATTAAAAAAAAGTATCATAGTCGACGGATTATATCAAATACGAAAGTACTCTTGTGGACGTTTATTTCAAATAAAAAAGTATCGCAGTGGACGGGTTACTATATATAAAAAAATAATGTATACACACGAAATATCTTTAAAGCAATTATGGATGTGCAATGTCAAAAAAGTATCCGGCAAGAGAAAGAAATGAGGGCAAAAATATACATGAGGAGAATGACACAAATAAACTTAAAATGTGGACGCACAAAGATCAAGACAAAGATTGAAAGATAAAGAAAAAAGTGATAAACATATTACAAGCCGCGAAAACTGCCACGCTCAGCGGAGATGCAAACCCAACACAGCTCCGATAATTGGAGCAAGATTAGAATGTAATTTGGAATCAACAAGCGACAACGCAGTTTGAAATCGATCCGGGTTCTAGTCCCACGCGGGATCATTGAGTGGGAAGCCGCTGCCGCATCTACTGACAGATAGGCAAGCAGGCACACGGAGGAAATAAAGGCTTATATTCATAGAAAGAAAAGCCCAAGAATCTGGTCTCCTTAACCAGGAAGAGGGGAGGGAGAGAGACAATATCAGAGGAAGTGAAACTTCTCACCACCCAGGGGTCAGGCATGATGCTCGAGTGTCAAAAGTCTATGCCATTACATCTGAGCCTTGATAGCCCGTGATCAAACTGGTTGCTCCAGCAGCCAGTAATGGCCCCTGTCCTCCCTAGTATCATTAGTGTGTTGATGATAGTACAAGAGATGGCCCGGTAGGTAGCGGGTAGGTGGAGGAAACCAAGGACAATGTCTCTCATCTATTGACTGTGGCGCTACTTTAGTTTCACCGTTCAGTCCTTCCAATATTACACGTGATAAGAACCTACTTTAGTTTCACCGTTCAGTGATAATCCTTCCAATATTACACGTGATAAGAACCTACGACATGAACATTTCGAGAGCATTAATTTTCATCTACATCTTTTTCCAGCTCGGCTAGTCACCAGATGCTAAGTTCGCATGAGCTGAACAGGCGAATGTGTTGTTGCATGAAAGACACTGTTCCTGAAGCATCTATTTTCGTACTGGTTAAGTGTCTGGTCTTGTCTAGGCAAGGCGATGGGTGCCGCATCGAGGTGCAGGTTCGATCCCTGTTCATTCCACCTGTTATTATGTTTCCACGTCTTTCGTCTTATTTGTCGGTCTCGAGCTAGATCTAGGTTTGTGGTTGATTTTTTTTTATACTAAGAAAGAGAGAGAGAGAGAGAGAGAGAGAGAGAGAGAGAGAGAGAGAGAGAGAGAGAGAGAGAGAGAGAGAGAGAGAGAGAGAGAGAGAGAGAGACGCACACACACACAATGTTAAGTGATGTTAAGTTTCTTTAGCGGATCTGTATAAAACCGCTCTGAATGGTAAACAATCTATATCTCTTTTTTTCTGCAAAGAACAGAACGGCTACACTTTTCCAGTTGTGATGTACCAAACTTAAGACTGTGTTTTTGAAGACAGACTACACAGCACCCCATCATTTACTATACTCAAGACGATCCTCGATTCTTTCTGCTTAGTTCATTCCTGAGAACTGGTGAACGGATGGCAGGCCTTTCAGATAACTTTGACGTGATATAAGACCTCTCTTCGCGAACTCGGAATATGGAAATTTTGGACAATGAAACCTGTGCGACTATCAATTGAAGCCGGCGAGTGTCAACGAATGACCTCATCAGTGACGTCAAGCCGGCTGTTGACTGCCCGCTAGGTAAACTGCCTGGTGCAGGTGTGGGGGGTGGAGAGAGTGAGGGCGAATAGAGGGCGAAATCTCCAGAGTTTGTTTGAGGTGATAATTGTCCTGATCTGAACATAGGTGTTTCCAGACTTAAAGAGAAATGAAGAGGGGCGAATGAGACACTGCCTTCAGCCTTGGCTACGATAGAATAAGTATCGACAGGTGAGAGGAACAAAGGGAATATGTGATGGGGTTAAGAGTTCAAATAACAAATAATATACACAAACATACAAGGGGGAAGGTAAACAGTCTGGCTACAACTGACCACTAAAAGGGGAAAATAGCTCACATACAAAAGTGCAGATGCTGCTTACGGAAAGAGATTCGTTATATATGTGATACAAAGGTCAGTAGAAAAAGATTTGGGCAAAAATAAAGACAGAAACACAGAGAGAGGGACATATTATATATATATATATATATATATATATAGAGAGAGAGAGAGAGAGAGAGAGAGAGAGAGAGAGAGAGAGAGAGAGAGAGAGAGAGAGAGAGAGAGAGAGAGAGAGAGAGAGACTTCGAGAGATCGCACCAATTGCAGCAGCACATCTATACACACCGGACTGGCACACTCTTAGCTAATCCCTATATATTAAGACCGTGAATTTTTCTTAAGACATCCAGTTAAGAGTTCAGTAATCTAAACTAGATTCCCGCTCCCCCCGCCCCCTCTCAAAAAAAGAAAAAGGCTCAGCCCCCTCGACGACCAAACTGAGACTTGCTGTCCCTCTGCATGAGGTAGAGCAGGAGACCCCGAGAGAGGCAGGTCGGATCATACAGGACAACACAAATACATGCATGGACATCCTGAATAGAATGATGTTCACAGGCCGACTGACAGACAGACAGACACACACACACGCAGACAGACAGACACACACACACGCAGTAATACAGCGCTGATCAGTAACCAGGAAATATGTAACAACTGAAGCAGAACACTGGGATTTCATAGACGCCGAATAAGCCCAGAATTTCTGGTAGGTCAAGGATAATCGCATGAGGGGGATCACCTCCAGCTAGATGCAAGACTAGCGCTGCAACAGGCCTGACTATACAAAGAACGACCAAGTCTCCAAAACAATCTTTAAGCGGACACCTCGCGAAAAAAACCCAGTGACATTGGGATGACTTTGCAAAGATTTTTAGTGAATCTCTATTTCCTTCTCTTTCCTTCCTTGACTTAATGTCAAGATGATATCTTCTGGTGCCTTGGGGAAGACCTGATTCATTGCTCAAAACCAGATATACAACCAAAATCTTATTATTATATTCCACCCTCCCCTCTCTGCACAATTCGCACATATCAAATCTGCTAATTCTAATGTGACAGCAGGGTATCAAACAATCCGATTCAGGACCCTCTTACTGTTTTCCCACATGAAAATACAATAGAAAGCCCAATCTGACCCCTTTATAGCATAGCTTGAACCAAATGCCAAAAACACGCAGTTCTCATATGACAAAATACCAACTGCACAGCAACTTTTCAGTGGAGAAATATCCCTTCGCCCACCTTCACATAATGAGCCACAGCCACTCAGTGTGGGTACTCCCGCAGATTAAAGACAAAATGGTCACTACTGACCAGTGGAATAGTTAAATCCTAAGGACTTACATGTACATTATGGCAATTTTAACGAGTACAATCTGCGCTGAGTAAGAAAAGTATAATCAAGTAAATCAGAACAAGTGCCGTAATTTTTACTGTTTCTAGGCCTAATCTGATTTCTTCAAGAGTTGGCTTGTTTGCTGGAAGAGCCTTTGTGAAAGGAAGAACATATCTGGATTGCTCATTTAAAAAAAAACAACAACAAATCCTTACATCAATGCTTTCTGTTATGGTGGTACTTAGTCACAAAATGTACCAAAATCTATCATTCTATGGTAATAGTGCTTGGAAGAAAGCTAGAATCACATTCAACTGACTTACGTTGTTACACAAATTAAAATTGCACTCACATATATCCTGTTTCACACAAATGTTCCGCAAGCTTGGTTTTTATTTTGCACACAAAAATTAAAATGTAGGGGTAAAAAACTAAAAAAGCTGCATCCATAGCTGCCAACTTTTGAAAAGGCAACATAAATTGTTAAAGGGCTATAAAAATTTAGTTGCTGCAAACCTAGTGGATGATATTGACTCCAACACAAGCTTAACCTGTTACGTAACAGTTATTGCAAACTAAATATAGGTCCTAAGGAGACCTTAAAAATTCAGCTGGCCCAATGGGACAAGCAATGAGAGGTCGAACAAGGACATATCTTTACTTCCTGTTAGCGGGATACCGCCAAATGTTTTTTAAGAACCAATACGAACAGGCGTGCTTGGAAGACCAAATAGGTACGAAGTACTTACACAAACTAGTTGGCAGCTATACGTATCCATCTCCATAGATATGTTTTGAAACAATATCCAAAAGTTTCCATTTAGGTGGATGCTTTACTAGGTTATCAAGGCTCACCTTTATACGCAAAAAATTTCAATTTTGCAGAAAAATGAAATGAACCTCTTTTATCTCAATAATCTGATAAAAATGCTTTACAAAGGTTCCTGGACAAACAATTAGTCCAATTCTCTCAACCTACAAAGGAGAAGTTGCTACTGATAGAGAAGTGTAGAAATCCTGCAGATTAACATATCCTCCAATCTTAAACCTGAGCAATTCAAGAGGATTTGATAGAATGCTTGTACAGAGCTTTTTTCCAGGGCTCAATACAGCATCTAATCCCGTTTAGAGTTGAAACCTGACCATCTAGTCAAAAGAGGCAAAAAACATGATGAGGAGACTTTAACTAACTTTGATCTGAATATATAATAGGTTATTAAAGGCCATGATCTAAACGTGAAGAAGATGAAAGAGACAACAACATGTTTCAAAATAAGGTCTCGTGAATGTTGCGACACATGCTATCATTTATATTATAGAGAGTGAGTCAGTGAGACAGGCCAGGCTCCAGGCTTACCTGATGGACAGTGATCAAAATGGCAGCAAACGCAAAAGTGCCAGCAATGCCTTGAGCTGCTGCTGTTTGCAGGAAGATTGGCGGCTGGGAAATGTTGTATGCCACATCTGGTGTCCTGTTGGTTGTGGTACTGACCACAGGACTGGCAGTGGTGGATGAGTTTGACATCATCAGATGTTGAATTATGCACAACTGATCATCATAACAAATTCTTGTATGGGATTTCCAGCTTCAATAGATGTCTGAAAACATAAGAAAAAATTTAATGAGATCTTAAAAAAATTCAAAAGACACTGCTCACTTGAATTTTGTAATGCTATACAAACAGACAAAACGTTTGACAAAATTCACATAAATTTGTGTTATGAACTCACCTATGGTAGCGTAAGAACAAAACAAAAAAGACATTGGAAACGATTTTTCATGCATATGATGTTAATTGTCAATGCCTTATAATTAGTTTCCGTTATATTCTGCATTTCACATAAAAATTTACTATTCTTCTTTTCTAGCTTTCATTCACTTCTATAATTTTTACTCTATAATCCATCACTCCATGATTTCACCTTGATATTCCAAGAAAGAGCACCATAAAAAAAAATATAGAAAATTGAAGATTTATACATTATAAAACCACCATCATTTTAATTTAGCTCAGCAAAGGAAGTTTGATTTGAAAAACAAAGATGGAAAAAAAGCTGAATTGAAGGTTGATTGCTAAAATACAATTATAATATTAAGCTTGTTACTTCTGAAAGGTCTGCCAAAACAAAATTGAAAAAAAAAAAAAAAGGAAAAAAAGCCTCTTTCCTGAACCCAATTCTGGAAACCACACAGAATATGTGATAATCAAGGCAGATGTTCAACCTGAAGATTTGTACTGATTATTTGATTTGAATGTATAGGTCCCAAGTGATAATCAACTGATCAGGAAATCTTATGAAAAGTTGCAACACCAGATCTCCAAAATCCTTTAATAACTGAGATAAAAATCCCTTTCACTCAACAGCCAAAGATATATGGGCAGTTTATTATTTTCACGTGATTAAAACTACCCATAATATTTGCTTTGGGTATGATTAACATTTTTTCAATTTCAAACTTAGGAGATAGATCTAGGTTTAGACTTATGGAAAATTATGGCAAGATAGCTCTGTCTAAAGCCACATGGGTCCCCCTACATAGCATTTACTTTTAAAACTTTTACAAGTTTTAGTGAAGAGCAAATATTTAGAAGCATTTTAAACTATTAATCATTGGCACCTAAAAACAGTATAATGCAGAGGAGGAGACTCTAGCTTGTCATTAAATAAAAAAACTCTTGTTAATAGAACAAAAGGTTCAGAAATTAAATTGCATATGTTCAGTTTAAATACCACACGAACACACTGACAAGGGACTTAAATAGAAAATTTCACAGGCTTTTTTTCTGTATCTTTCTATACCTCAGTACCTGTTTCAGTCTAAGCTATGGAATGATTTATAACTTCATGGTATGACTAAGATCAGATATGTATACTTAGAAAAAGAAAATATCAATTGAGATTGATCCAAATCTTTCCGTGAAGATTTTAACATTTAACTCCTAATCTTTTAATTATCATTTTTTTCACTATATTTCATTATAAAACATATGTAGATCTAGATCTAGTCTAGTTAAAGGCAAAAATTCCTATGGTGCAGCTAGTTCTTTTACTATATAATGCTAGGCCTCATCTTCAACTCAGTGAATGAGGTCAAGAGTTCATTTATACTTAATAAAATGAATATAGAGATCTTGACATATATTTTTTTTTATTGACAGAAAACAAAAATTTATTGTTCGCAGTTCACATACCATTTGATAACTCAGGGACTCTGAAATTACCTCTAACAATTAACACAAGACAGAGGCCCTGAGATCAACGCTAAGTAATAGATCTAGTAATGGTAGACTGGGTTTGTGAAACTTCATTTGATAAATTATTGGTAAATTGGCAGATAACGGCCAAAATCACTTAAGGCTTCACAATAAAATGTTTCTCGACAAATTCGAAACTTTTAACAGTTTAATGGGATTTTAGAGCAACACAATAATTCTTGGAAAGAGTTCCTTTTAGGTACGGAGTAATTTACACACCAAAGAGGGCTTCGTTTGGTAGGGACCACAGAAAAAGATTGGGCTTGGTTTTTGCTTGGGGTTACACAAAGAAGAAAAATTAATTTATCTCAGCTCTACAAGTAGGAAACACACTATAGGGTTGCTATTGTTTCTTCTATGTAAAAAACCTAAAAGGTACTCTTTCCAAATGCTTATATATCCGAAAAATATTTATTTGCGACGAATAAAACCTTCATATTTATGTTCAGCACATCTAATTCATTAAGAAAAATTGTATAGTTTTAAAACTTGCCGATAACTGCAATAATATCCAATCATTCAATCGATTACTTTTTAAGTGATAAGGAAGTTGTCTTAACTACACAAAATTTTCGCCAAATATACATGACGCAGAACTACTCGATTAGGCCTATTTCAAGTATTTGAAATCTGTGTCGGTGCCCATAATTATAAATTCGTCTAGCATTTATAGAGCTAGGCCTATGGCTATTTGGAGCATATTTATAAGTCTAGCAACGAAAGACTCTTTGTAAAGCTAAGATATATACAACTTGAAATCAGGAGACGTTAAATCACCTTGTTGGTAATATTCTATCCTAAAAACTGTAAACACATCCAGGCATAAATGGGATACAAATGAGTAAGTATGTGTAACAAGTGGCTGTTGACAGTGTAAAGCCTAAGATGGCGAACGCGGAAGTGACGTCCGATTTGAAATTGTAAGTAGATCTGTAGAATCTATTATCATTTGTAATTTCCTTATTTTATTTGATATCGGTTCAAGGCATTGGCTTCATTCAGGAAATATCGTTCTTTATAATTCAACTAAATTAGCATCTGCATTTTGTTTTTTCACGACAAAATAAATCCCTTGAACTTAACCTCCAAGACTCTTGATGGTCGCTCACACATAAACCTGAAACCAATGTAAACAACAAGGATTCGTTATGGTTTGGTTCGTTTTAAAAATTGTAGCCTTCAGTTTTTTTATTTTAGTATCTGAAAATATTTTGACCAATCAAGTAAAAGTTAGCTTTTACTGCTGATCTGGAAATCGTATGGCAACAAGAAAATAGCAACAATATGGTGGACAAGACACTGTGACATCCTTGTTATTTTTTTTTGTAAATAAATTCTACACAAATACATCATTTGAAACGAGAGAAAACGCAAGTAAAATGGACATATTTGGGTCAATGTTCTCAAGGCGACCGAAACCTGATCCAAAGTCAGAAGACTCAGGGTAGGTGATATTACTAAACTAAAAAAAAAAGAAAGAAAGAGCATCCGAATGATGCTCCCAAGCGGCATTTCGAGATGATTTCAATTTAACCTGGGGTTCTAAACACAGATAATCACATTAACTTCTCGTTTAAAATTTAATTTCTTTATCTAATGGGCAATTTTAATAGACTTAAGTAACATTTCAAAATAACAATCGTGCCCATAACTAGATCTAGAATCTATTAAGGGTCTAAATGACAAGCCCAATTGATCCGTGAAATATAAATCTACCCTTCCTTAAACCCCTTTTGAAACCATTCGTCGTCCAAGATTTTCTTTGCTCCATCTCCAGTTTTAATACTTTTGAGAAAACTGCGATCTAACATTTGAATCTAGATCTATGTTTCTCCACCTATCAAAACTGCTTTGGAAAGTCGTATCTCTGCAGAGAAAATGACCTTTACTTATTTATTTCAAAAGCGTATAAAATAGAATGTGAATGAAGTCTTGAGTATGCCATTGATAATTTTAGCAAAATTGGAGATGGAACAAAGCAGTTCTCGGATGACACATTGCATAGAGTTCCTTTTGTTATGCTCAAATTAATATTATGCTCATCACTGGTTATAAATTCATATTAATTCAGCTGTGTTGAGGTATTACAAAGTAAACCATTGACAATAGAGGGACCAACAATGGATAGCTCTTGGAACATATCAGCTGTCATTACTATTTATACTATATAGCTTTTATTTGAGATTTTTAGACCGAGATAAACAGAAACACTCTAATTGACACCAGGGGGCTTAAAAGATTTTAAATATATCCAGACAAGGAAGACTTGTTATGTTGCCCTCCATGGACTGGTCACATCAAAAACAAAAACTTTAACCTAGAGCTGTAGTCTTTATGCCTCTGAAACTGAGGTCTGAGTTTCCCTCACTATAACTCAAACTATTCCCACTAACTTTGGTAGGTAGAAAACCTTTGGCATTATAGTATGAGGATGTTGACAAAAGAGGTCTACTGCCCAACCTTTTATTCCTGAGTTATTTTTCATTTTTCTTAAAATTAAAATCAAGTATCAATGTTGTGTGGATTTCTCAAAATCAAATGAAATATTGTTTTCCCCATGAAGACACATTAAGAAAAAAAATCATAGGCTCTGACAAACAAATAATTCTTTTAATTACAAAAGATAGAGTAAAAGAAAATTTTAAAGTTATGTTCTTTAAACAAGTCTTGTGGTAATTTACAATGTCATTTAGACTAGGCACTTAAAGCAGTAAATTAATGTATTAAAACACTTAAAAAATATTGGATTTCTGATGTATCAATCTGCACGTACTTACTTCTAATGAAATCCATGCTTATTGCAGATTATGCTTTTATTAGATTGAAAATGTGAAACCTGCCTTTCAAAGGCATACTATTTGGGAGTGAACTTAAATTTTTCACTCATGGAACCATATGATGTTGAGGGAATTCAAAACTTTTCTTTTCTTTCAGATTTATAACTCTATTTGCAAGCACCCAAATTAAGAATTTATTTCCATATTGATGTTAAAAATAATTCTTGAAGAAAACTGTGACACATGTATTTCTATAAAATTGAGAGAGAGCTTTCACAATAAACTGCTTTATGTTTGGCCTTTGCTCTCATGTTAGCTCATATAGAGATTTTTACGATTCAAGTGAGAAAGAATTTTTTGTTTAAGTTAATTTAAACTTTCATGAGAGCTGCGCAAACTAAAAAAAATTTTTTTTCCCCACAATTTTATAGAATTTTGAGTCTTTTTTTATTAGATGGTCAATGTGATCATTGCCCTTACTATTCAAGTTTTTTAATCCAGATGATTGCATTTTTGCTACACATTGTGCTTTGTAGGACTTTTTTCATTTCACTTTTAGAGTAATTTTGATACCATTTCTTATTCTCAGTAGATATGAATGACTTGCAATGTAAATATCGAGCATTTATAAATATTTTTTTTATTGTTGGAGCATTTAATAGAAAAACTTCATAACAAAACAATTATTGTTTTCAGTGAAGAGAAAGAAAAGGCTGATAAGAAGGAGAGGCCAATGAGTGCCGACCCAAGAAGATACAGCCATCAATACAATCAAAACCGCATTGAAGATGACGAAGAAGAGGATGATGAAGAGGAACAAGAAGAAGATGAAGAAGACCTTGATGAGCTTCTTGGGTAAAAGTTACTGTGATCTGTTTTCATGGCCTCAGTATTACTCTCTCTCAATGTAAAATTAATTCCAAGAAAAATGTAAAAGTGACTTCTGTATGTAACAAATAACCTTTTTTTCTATTGCAATAAAAAAATAAATGGTAGATTCATTAATTTGAAGACATGAAAGACATCATTTAACAACATTCATAGCATTTCTCTTTCATTTAGCTCAATATTATTAGATTTCCCAATATCTGTACTAAAAAGGGTTACGTTTAGAAACCAGTAAAAGCTGTGAACTTATCATTATTTCCTTGATTTCTCTTCCATCTTTTAAAGTTTTTTTATTTAAAGTGTTTTCAGACTGTAAGTACAAGAAGTAGAAATGATCCCAGAATATTTGAAGGTAAAACGAAATATAATATCAATAAAAAAAAATCTGGCTTGAACCGCATTGATTGTTTTCTCTTCTCCTTGTAATATTTACATATAAAAAAATGTCAGCAAACAGATAATTGCACATTCGTGTACACAGGAATGCTTTACACCAAACTATTTTGAGTTAAAGGTTTTTGAAGTGGAATGTATGGCTTTTGGGATAGTTAGTCTGTTTTGATGTTAATTTATAAATTTGAAAAATCTGGATGCAGGGATTCAGATGACGAGAAAGAGAAAATGTGGAGGGACCCACAGGTGAAAAATGCTCGTCCACCACATCCACTCACTACCACGCATGTCAATCAGACCAGAGATTTACAGGTGTGTTTAAAAATACATTCATTATTATTATTATTTTTTTTTTTGTATACTGCACTGCTTCCTTGGCTAAGTGGCTGATAACAATGAGATCTGCATATCAGAAATACAGTTCAATGACATCACATATGATATCCAAGGCCTCACTGGAATAGCACATCAGCAAGAATATCAACCAGTCACGTGCGATGTTCTTTTGTGGAGGCAATCATGACCTTACATGCATCTCAATCCCTCGCTGCTTTTAGTGCATTTGCCTCTTGTCCTATATTTAGCCACTTTGTTAGTCCATCCAACATATTTTCTTGCTGTTTTCCCTTGCTGCATTTTCCTTTGATCATTCAAGTTGTGTTCCAGTTTCATCACATGGCCAAAAAAGTTGTCTGGCATTTACATATTCAATTTATGAATGATCTTGTGTTAGCTCCTCATAGCACTGTTTCATTTGATTTCTTTGCAGTCCATGAGATTTGTAGTATTCTTCTTAGGAACCACATTTCTGTTGCCTTCATTTATTTTGTAGCTGTTTTGAAATTGTCCAGGCTTTGCATGCGTACATCAGGATGGCTTTACTATAACTCTCCCGACCTGAAAAAAAACCAATTATCAGAGAACACGATGTAAAAGGCTGTAAATCAAGCCATATTATATTATATTATATTGTATTATATTTACAGATGAACAGCATTATAGTAAAATTTTTTGAATGAAGATTTACTTGAAAAAGTTGAACTTTATATAGAATAATGGTTTTAAATTTTCATTACTGACTTAACTTGCCTGTAGTTCACCTTGATATATGTTGTTTTGATTTATGGGTTAATATGACCTTAGATCTCAGGTCGTGCTTTGAATATTATGGAGCAGAGTTGCAGTCAAGGTGGAGCAGGTATCAGCTTTGGCAATTGAACTACCACATGTACAAACTTTGACTATGATTTTTTAAACTTCATTTTTTGAGAGAATATTCTCTTTATTTTGTTTTGAATGCTTATTTGAATTGACCTTTCAACTGCAGCGGCTGGAGGATGTTGTGTCGGCAGCTGATGCAGAAAAACAACACTCTGAGGAATGGCTGAAAGCTCACAGCATCTCGCACCTCAAACTAACTCTCAAGGATCTCGTTGATAAAGGAAAAATAGGAAGGTGATTACTGCAATAACAGAGACATAAACTGCTCTAGCTCATATCTGCATCTCTTCCACCTCTCTCTTCTCTTATGTTATCTGTGTCTGTCTGCCTCTGTCTGTCTTTTGCTCTATGTGTGTGTCTCTCTGTCTCTGCCCCCCCCCCCCTCTCTCTCTCTCTCTCTCTTTCTCTTCATCAATCAAGATTGTATTATTTAAGTGTCTGAAACGCAGGTTTCTAGTCATATGTCGAAATTTTTAATTAAAAAAGAAAGAAGATTATTTAGAATCATTTTTTTTTCATTTTGTTCTAAACATCTCAAAACATTAACATTTTTAATATTTCTGTGAAGAAATGAGATAATTTCATTCAGATTATTCAATTCAGAAGCTCAAATCTGTTTGGTAAATAAAATGAAGCATATTTTCTATTTTATTGAAAACAAAATTTAGCATAACTTTTTTTAAATTTTCTCAGGTTGCACCCAGATCAGCAAACAGGCAAAGTCACACAACACATCCAGTTTGACGCGTATGATGTGAATGAGTTTGAATACAGACTTAATTTGTGAGTATCAAGAAAAAGAGAAAAAAAAAACATAATAATTTTTAAAGTCTAAGAATTTTTTTGTTCCAAACACTTTTATTCTAAAAATTTTGATTCTGGAGCACCTCAAAGATAACTATGTTTCTCTTTAAATAGTTTAAATGCAAAATATTCAAGTCAGTAATTTCTTTTCAAGAATTTAAAATGTCGGAAGATCTTTTGAGTGTATGTAGTTTGGAAAAGGGGAAACAGCAAAAGAAAATATACTTTGATTTCTAATCATTTAATCTATATTCTTAAAAAATTCTGCTCTCTTTTCTAGGGCAATTGAAAGCTATACAAAGAGGATCAAATGGCTGTTACAAGGTAGCAAGAGAGTAAGTGCAGCCCATTAACTACTACTCTATGAATATCATGTGCAGAGTGAAAACTTGTTCAACCACTTTTGCTTTTCATCCTTCAAGATTGATATTTAGATTAATAGTCTACAAATTGTATTGATATTTAGATTAATAGTCTACAAATTGTCTTGCATGAATTCTGAATTTTTAACGTTTATCTATAGTATGATTAAAACATTTTTTTCAAATGAATCAAAGTAATTTTTTTTCCTTCACAATCTTTCCTCTGTGTCAGATGTTTGGTCACCTTATGGGGCAGCGCATAGCTGTTTGTGTGGACACATCAGATGCTAACATGGGATTTGGCAGACAGACAGCTTTGCAGGAGGCTCTTTTGGTAAACAAGAAAAAAAAATGGATGAAATATTTTGATGTTTTCAAGAAAACATCTTATCTATTTGAGACAACTTTATGTAACACTTTACCCAGACAGTACAGGATTGTGAAATTATAGTTAACTATTAGTATCTTAGTTTTTTAAGAAAGTAGGGATTGATACATACATATATATATATAAAAACAAGTGGGAAAAAGTTATGTGTCCAAAGCCTATAGATTATAAACTAGCAAAAGGAGCTAGTGGCGTTTTTAGAAATCCGTTAAATAGAGATGAAGTTAATATACATGAGACAGACAGGTTTTAGTATAGAAAGATGCCAACTTTTTGTGTAAATTAATATTCATGTTGAAATATTTATCATTTAAAGTTAATGGTAAAAAAATTAATCACCAACACCCTTGGTCTTCATGGTGGTCAACATGCCATATCCATAATTACGTTGTTCTTCACTTTTTTTAAAAGCTTTTTTTTTGCTCCTTTGACTGTTTTCAGCATCTGATTGATGAGCAGCTGACTGAGAAATCTGGGATTTATCTTGTAGGCTTTGGTTCTGATGTTGTGCCACTCTGGTCCGTGGTTAGAGATGTTAACTACCACCTGTAAGTGCCTCTCTGAGTTCCAAATCTTACTTTACCATAGGGTAGACAGGCTGCTTCAGATCTTGCCAAAAAAAAGGATATACACTAAAAAAGTAAGAAATGACATCAGACAAAAAGTGCTTTCACTTTTTCTCTGGTTTCATTTTTAGAGAGACTTTCCTCCAAAATTAGTTGCACCACTTTTATGTTTATATCCATAAATCATTCTCAACAAATGTGAGAAATATTGGAACATTAAAATCTATTGTCAAGCCCAAAGACTAGAATACCACCAAAAACTGCTCAAATGCGCGGCATAGTTTTTTTTCTGAATGGATATTCTTGAAACAAAACTATTGAAAAGCAATCAGAACTTATGTTTTGTAAGATTTTATTACTTGTGAAATTATGTGATATTAACAATGCAACACTGATTTATTTGTTTTGAGCTTGTTCCAAATCCATGTGAGAAAGAACCATGTTGTAATGTATAATCCTCAGCTTGATTAGCAGAAAGATACCTGTTTATCCTCTCTCTCCAGGCTTCAGGAAGCCAAGCTGTGGACCACTCAGCTGAGAGGCAGTGGAGGCACCAACCTGCTCAAGGCAATGAAGCATGTGATGAAACTGTCAGATCTTGATGGGATTGTTCTTGTCCTTGGCAGTGTGTAAGTTATTTGATCGTGGGAAGAGCTGTTGATAATCGAATATGAATTTTTTTTAGCTCACGTGTTATAGATAGGGTTGCATCCTTTTTGTGGTTCTAACACAGAATTTTTCTAATTTCTAAATGAAAGAAGCATAATGAAGGACGCATATATACCATTTATCCATTTTCTTGTTACTTTGAGCATGTTAAATTAATGGTCCTTATTGATGTGCTTTTTTCTCCATACTTTTCTCTTCATCACGCCATGTCCTGAATCTGGAGAGAAACAGATTGTTGGGACCCTTTGAAAAGTAAGTTGCAGACACCAAACTGACAAGAGTATTTTTTTTATTTGTTTATTTCTGATTGTTCCAGGCCAGACCAGCCTTCGGAGATCTTGTGTGACTTTATCTACCAAATGGGTGTGGGCAAAGGAGTCACACTACACACAGTGGCTTATGACTGTAGCAACAATCTGACTAACGTAAGAATAGTTTGTCTTAATACAGGCTGCAAACTTAAAAACTTTTAAACTGTCTTGTGCATGGTGTTTATTCAACACATTAAGTCATACATGAGACAGTGGCTGTTTCAAGTTTATTTTCAACTTTATCTCACCAACTGCCCTGCACTTACTAATGCACTTTTTTTCATTTTTTAAATTTAGTCTTATATCTCCAATTTTTTTCCACTAAGAAATTTGCTGCTGCACTCTGATGGGGTTCATTAATTAATGATTATTCATCCTTTTAAAATAATTATTACTGAAATTTCAAGAGAAATAAAAAAATGATGTTGAGATAGACAGGTTTTTGTTGTTGTTTTTTTTTAGGTCACTCTAAAGAGACTGGCTGAGTCATCTGGAGGAAGATACCACTGTTACACAGCAAGCTGTGAGGTAGAAAGTCTTAGCTCATTATCTTAAAGAGCTTTTTATCTTGCAAACTAAAATTGCTGTATTCAAGCTTATTTATATCCAGTTTCTCTTTAGTTTTTACTCTTGTCTTCTGTGCCTATGTTCACTGAGTGGTTTTAATTGGGCTTTGGAAAGTGTATTCGAGCAGAGACTCCAAATTCAAAGAAACAAAGAGCTCCCCTCAATCTTGGAGATGAAAAAAGTATATTAGTTGTTAGATTATCCCCTCAGAATTGAGTCAAACATGACAATGAACTTAATGCCACATAAAAACTTGTAATTTTATGATTACAAGCTAAAGGAATCACATATCATGATGAAATGATTAGTTGAATTTTTTCTTGTTTTGGAAATGTTATGAAAAATACTACCAAGGCAACAAATGAAATCAATACTTTCCATATTGCAGGAACAAATCTACACAGGCACTGACATCAGTCTGTTATTGTGTGAGATCAAAGAAGCTCAGGACGTCATCAATAAGATCAAAGAGATGCGGCAAGGCATGATGGGAAATGCCATCATCAGCATCATGAATGAGGTTATAATATTTAAACTTTGAACTTTTAGACCCAATCTTTATTCAGGTGCATAGAGGAAAAAGAAAAGTCAATACAGTAAAGTTTTTGTAACACAGTCATTGAATTGCCATTTTTAAAACTCACTTTATTATGTTAAAGAGAAAAATTATTGAATGAGAAAAGCTTGTTTTATAAGTCTCAGCCCATGAACATTGTAGTTTTAACTATTATGGAGACAAATCTTTCCAAAAATTCTCTCTAATCATACCTGATTTTTTCTCATCAGATAACAACAGAGGTGTCCAAACTGCCCCAATCTCGATTTCTGCCTCGCCCGCCTGGTCATGAGCTTCCTCTGAGACTTGATGTTCCAAATTTCCATCCACGCACATCGCAAGAGTGGCTGCACCAGCATGGTCTTAAAGGTAAGTCACTAATGTGAGAATATTGAGTCAATAGATTTCAAGTATGGATAAAGGTGTTCTTTGTTTCTGTAAGTCAAAGTATAATTCTTTATGGGTATGCATTAAAAAAAAAAACCACCATAAAAATATGTATAATTTATAGAAATATAAGAAAAAAATCGGTTTCTCCTCAGTGCAAAACAATTTAAATCTGGCAGTCTTACATTGTGAAGATCTTACTATATTTTTCTTTTTTGTCTGCCTCAGCAAAACGACTGGACCTTTATCAGGTGTTAGCACCAAATGCATACTCTTATAGAGAAGAATTCATTCCAGTAATCAAGAAAGCTGTGCAGTCCCAAGTACATGAGGTAAATCAAGTTTCACCTCTTTTTTTTTCTCTGTTGAACCTTTTTTTTTTTCTTCCTCAAAATCGTTTGATCATTGGTTTTTTCTTTATCTTGAGGAAGTAAGTTATATTAATACAAATAGGTTTTTGCTATGAAAATAGAATTGAAAACAAAATTAATGCAGTTAATGAGAGTAAGGCTTTTGTTTATTTCTCTGTGGACAAAGAATTTTTACTTGACACCCTTCAGATTGTTTGCATTATTGCCTCTGTTTCCAGTCACATGAAAGTGTATTTGTATCATCATTCCACCCACAGAGAGCCATGGTTCAGTTTCCCTGGCATGATGGCTCCTTGAAGAATCTCCATGTAGACATGAGTCAGTTATTTGAGTATCAAAAGCAACTCAGTGATGCTGTGGTTTTGTACGAACGGCGGGTCGACTGGCTTGCTTCTGGAAGCAGGAGAATCTTTGGAGCTGTCACAGAGAAAAAGTACAAAATTTTTATATATTTTTAAGGGCAATAATTTTATTTATTATATATATATATATATATATTTGTTATAACTGCAGATTAAAAAAAAAAATTGAAAAAATGAGCAGACTCTTCGATCACTCTTTCAAATGCTGTTAAATCTTTAAATTTTTAAAACATTTTTTGGTCTATTTTATGGTTTTCATACTTTACTTCCAAACAGCAGTTTATGAGTCATTGCAAAAGATTCTATTCTTTCCAATTGAATAAAAAATTATTATAAAAATAAAAGTTAAGATGATGGATGGGACTGGATTAGCAGGAAATTTTGTCACTGATGGGCAAACTGTTGGTAAATGGTCCCTTAGTTGAATTACATTAATTTTGCACAATGAGCATTTTTTCTCGTCTTCTTTAACAAGTAGTTTTTTATCTCAATTTATTCAATTCTTAATTTAAAAAAAAAAATTGCCATGGCCTTTTTTTATCTGACAGTGTCGTGATCCTAATTGACACGTCTGTGAGCAACATCAAGTACTTGGTCCATCTCCAACATTCGCTGCGACTTCTCATGGAGGAACAAATTGGCAACAAAGATTACTTCAACCTCATTGCGTATGTGATGCTCTTGTTTGAAAAAATAACAGCCATGTGAAGTTTTATGAAAACATAAAAACATGTAACTTTGAACAACTAAGGGCTGCTTTCCAATCATTAGCTCAACATTTGTGAGCATGTCCCAAGAGGACAGGAAACACTATGTGGGGAGGACAAAAAAAAGGGATATACAGATTGACAAAGGAGCCCATCAAAGTGAAATTAACAGAGGCATATATTTTGTATTTTTATTTATGGTTCGTCAAGTTGCACCCAAGATAAGAATTCAAAGATACATATAAATATTGCTTCTTATTATGATATTGTCTTTTTGTTCTTGGAGTAAACCTTTATATAAATTTTTCCCATGATTTAGAGTAGTTTTATTTTCTTTCTTTTTTTTTTTTTCAATAATGTCCCTGTCTTTTCTTGTTGTGGCCTTTGAAAATTTATGGAAAAGTTATCCTATATCAGTAATGAAGATATGATCTATTTATTCTTTCTGTAGCTTTGGCAGCAAAGCTAGGCAGTGGATGCCCACCATGATGAGACCCACACCAGAGAATCTCCAGAAGGCTTGGAAGTAAGTTCTTACCATTAATGACTTCAAAACTTTGACGCAAAAATGTAGAGGTTATGAGCACTACTAAATTATTGAAAAGATGATATCAATCTAGCTTGTCCTATAGGACATATTTACAATGGCATACTAAAAAGGCACTACATTTTGATTTGATGAACACTGTTTTACTAATATTTAAGATTCAAATTTTTTTTATATTTATGAATAGACTTTTTCTCTCCAAGTCATATCATTATATCCAAGATAATTTGAGGAGCCGAGAGATGAAAGATTATCGACACTAAAGAATTATGTCCTGAAATATCCTTGTTGTTTCCAGGTGGGTTTTGGATCTCCAGTGTGGCGGCAGTCGCAACTTCCTGTCTGCATATCGCATGGCGGTAGAGAATGATGAGGAGATCAAGCATCATATTTGTAAATACAAATGTTAACCTTAACCTTTTTTAAGTAATATTCATTCCTGAGTCAGTGGTTCTGTGGTGCCTCAGGTTGTATTGAAAGTTGGCCACATATATTATATTTACACTGGTATTGCATAATGAGTAATGATTTAACAATGAACTGTGGAACTTGCAAAAAGGCTGGCTTACCTAAAAATGATTTAGTATTTATTAAACCCGCGGATGTAAACAGAAACGTTTTCAGACAAGCCAAACTCTTGAAGTTAAACACAACTCTCAACCTGCTTTGTGTTAAAAGCTGACCTTCTGGAAAAACATGCGATCTCACTTTTATTCAATCCTAAGTCTTGTGAAGAGTTTCATATAAAGTGGTTCTATGTAAACTCATATTCAGATTTCTTTACAGTTTGAGACTTTTGGGTCATTAATAAACACTTTAGACACAAACAAAACAGCACCAACCGTATCTGAGGAATATCACATAATTATCATCTTACTGATCCAGTTAAAAAAAATAACTTTTCAATTTATTCTTTTTGGTTTGGTCTTTACAAATAAGTTCTGTTATTTTTTCTTTAATATAAAACAAGCAATCCATTTCAGAGCTCTCCTAGTCCATCTTTTAAGCCACATGGTAAGACTGAAAAAAAAAAAACACATACACTCTCTTATCCACAAGAATATCAACTGAACTGTTCAGTAAATATGGTTTTTTCATTTGTTCCTGGTTGAGCTCTGGGCATAAAATTTTTATGTTATTATTATGCTAAGCAGTTATTCTTAAAGTTTAAAGAAAAGATAATCAAGTGCGTTTCATTAACCTGTCACTGTGTACTGTGTACTGTCCACAGTCGTGCAGGGCTGTTATCTGTTCACCAGTGGAGTCCCTGACCAGGCTCCGGAAGTTGCGCTCGGCTACATCCAGGAGGCTAGCTCTGGGCGTGGAGTGCGTCTTCACACTGTTCTCTTCAACGTTGATGACTATGACTGCAATGGTGCCATACCTGGTCGCTATGCAAATATCACTCGTACAGCAGAATGTCTGCGTAACATGGCACATGTTACATCTGGTCGTTTTCAGTGGTTCCGTGAGACAGGTCAGTGCGATTTTTTTGTCTTTGCAGTAAAAGGCGGGAAAATAGATTGCCTGAGTTTCAAATCCCAAGATCGAATTCAGAAATTTGTGGATTTAAAGTTTAGTTAAACATATTGTCAGTCCTTTAGAAAGGCATAGAAATAAGTTTTATGGCAATTCGGGCAAATAACACCTTGATCAGTTATCTGACTAGCATAGTATGAAAACAGGGACCCGCTCCTGTGCATGGAGAAGATCACATGGTCATACAGGCAGCAAAGACTGCATTGTTTTCTCTGTGCTATTTTTTTTTCATTTCAGCTCTAGCCTGACTTAATCTAGTAGAAATTCATATGATAAGGATTGGTTTAAATTTACTTGAATTCAGATTTAGATGTAGACTGACTCTGAGTTGTTATCTCTTTAGATTAAAAAGAGAGTAATATAACTTTGCAAAGCAAAATTTTTAGTCAAGTCACATACAGGTGTAAGCAGAGTGTAAAATTTGCTGTGCTATATGCCATATGCATGCTTGTTGTATTTGTAAGCTCTGCTTTATCACTGGTATCATACACTCCACTACATTTGAGCAGTGAGAATGTATGCAATTTTTTCTCATGGTATGTCAAGGCTGTTAATTTGGTTTATCAGAATCTTTGAGAATTACTGTACATTCAATTATTAAATTTGATACGCTAAAACGGAAACATTTGCTACAAAACCAAGAGTGGGATTGATTTAAACATTGTGTGGCCTTATATGGAGTTAAATTTAAAATATACCATCACTCTTGCATCACAAATTATGTTTTGTTTGGCTCAATTATCCAAGAAGTTCACACTTTAGTTCACACTTTTTTTGACAGGTCACCTCAATGAAATATCATTTTTTGAACATCTGGGTCAGTCTTTATGGTCATTTTACAATACTTTTTATAATTTTGTTTGCATTCACAATGATACACCAAGCCTGCTTTTCATGTTTTTTTTTAATTTATTTATTTGTTTAATTTTTTGTTGTCTCTATAGACATTATTTTTTGTTTATGTCCCACAGGCCCCATTTCATTCCAGTGACTTATAAAAGAAAATATCAAATTTGCAAGATCTTTTGTGTCACATTTTTTTTTCTCTTTGTAGGCAAAATAAGAAAATGAGAATGAAAGAAATTGTAGATAGTCATGCCACCAAATTGTAGAGCCTGTGCATAAAAATGTTTCCAACTTTCTGAATTTGATGTTTTTCATTTTTGTTCTTTTTTCAAGTGCAAATAGCTATGCAAAAAGTGATGTAGTCATAATTAACATAAATTTGTTTCAATTATATAAGTGTTGTGCTTGTTGGTTCTTTTAGATTTTAATTTTGGTCAACTGCTGTCCATCACACAATTGAATAAGATAGTGAATAGCTTTTTATAAGTTTTATATTGAACCGTTATTAAGCCCTCTAGTCTCTGCACTGTAATCTTATGTGAGGAAACTTTGAGCTTTGTCAATCATTAAACACTCTGCTCAGACAAAAATAATTCTCAAAATCAATACCACAGTTTAAGTAATCACAGCAATACGTTACTTGCAAACAGTTGATTGTGCCTCCATGTAAAGCTCTTCTTTATTTATCATGGTTTATATCATGGGAAATTGTTTTTTTTTTAAATTTGGTCAAAGTTCAAAATTGTCCTGCATTGCATCCTTATCTTATCTGGAAACAATTCAAAATATACAAATCTAATAAACTTGAGCATGTCCAGAAGGCCCTTTTTTGTTTGTCTATAGGTCTTAGATTAATGTCAACTAGTTTACAGCAATCTTTATGGGTTTACACAGATTAACAAGGCTTCAGAGGGGTAAAACTAAATTTGAAGACCTAAACAATGGCAAACGATGGTGAAAAAGATAAAAAAAAATATAATATTGCATATCTGAAATGTTTTTACAATATTTTTATCTCCTTTAAAAAGATTCATGTGTAGAATTGTATCTCTTCAGTATCCTTACGCTTTAATCAATGATAAGACATTATGAAAAGTAAAACTGTATTAATTTTTTGGTTTCAGTTTAAAATGTTTAGAAAGGGTTCTTATCAGCTGGTGTTTATTGACATTTGATAACTTTCCAAGTACTTTTATACACTCCTTTATATCTTGTAAAAATCATGTTTTTTCTTTTACCAGGGAAGAAAACTTAAAATTATTTGATTGTAGTGCTGGCTTTCTTTCATTTCTTACACCTTGCAAATTTTATACAAATAATCATTTGGTGTTTTGTCAATTTCCAGGCATCATCGAGAATGATGACATCCAGTATATCAACTCAGAGATTGACAAGGCATTGAATTTTTCACGAAAGTGTGCTGTCCTAGTGGAGTCTGTCAAGAAAAAATATAGAAACAGATTTGTAAGTCCAAAGACTTTTTTCCAGTACAAAAGGTATTTTCATTTTCAAGTAAAGCAAAGAAACATTTGAATAATCAAAAATCCTGAAAATTAATAAATGTGAAGGATTTAAAAATGCAAAGAAAAAAAGCACTTATAAAATGGTGGGAAATTACATTTTGGAAGGTAAAAATATCTTTTTAAAGAACCCATATACTGGAATTAGATTTACAAATTTGAGACAGATACATATATTTTGTTTTCTACAAAACCATAGGATTGGATTTTTTTTCACAGAGATTTGAATATTCTACGAGGGTGAAAAAACAAAAACAACAGCTTTTGATTCATTAATATGCTGGAGCATTTTTGAACTATCCTCTTTTTTAAATTTATTTCACAACTCATTTTCTTGCAGCTGCATCATCCTGAGATGAGGGCCATCACGAGCTCATCTTCACTACGAGTACGACACCTCAACTATTTCCCTGAATCTGAGGAGACCGTCCCCTTCACTGCACTCCCCCCTCCAGCACCTCAGGCTGCAGCCTCTGCCACTTCAAGATATCAGGCGTACGGCAGCTCCAGCCGAGTGCAAGTGAGAATTTTGTCTTTGTCTTTTTCTTTTATCACAGAACTTTCCCTCTCCACCTATCCTACCAATGCAGTAAAATTTCCGCTGAACCTGTTATTAATGGATAATTGATGTTCCATAACACATCCTCTTTGGAAGGTAAAGTATTCTTTTAATCTTAAGAGTGGAGTTTTTACATTAACTTGTTTAAGTCAATATTTTTTGAAGATCAATAATTCAGGATTTTGTTGTCTATTTTCAGGAATTGTATTGTAATGTGCTAATCACATTTGAATGCTTCTTAAATGTATGAAAAATAATATTAAGTGATCTTCAAAGAAAAAAAAAATTAGTCATAGCCTTATCATAATTCTCACTATTACTAAACCATAAAAGGAGACAAATCTTCACTTTTACATAAAACTTAAAAATGCAAAAGAGTGCCAAAGTCTTTATTATGGTTCTAGATAAATCAGAAATTAATTTTTTTTGTGTGTGTGATTATAGAAAAAAAGAAGTTCTAATCTTACAGCTTTTAAAATCCTTGTTTTCTCTTCTTTCTGTTTTCCCACTCTCCAGACAACAGGTCTGATAGAGAGGTCTCGACCAGCCAAGGCCATCTCTTGGCGACCAAGCAGCGCTTCAAGTAGTACTAGCTCCAAGGATGAAAGGCCTGGACACAAACGTGAGTTCATGTTGTAGGATGAGGTTTACAATTCTGGCTCCTGGACTCATTAATTGTTGATTGACTGTTAGGAATTCCACAACACATTTCTATCAATAATTTTGATTTTTTTTTATGTCGAGAATTAAGCATTATGGATCTGAGTTATTTTAGGCTGCTTGTGGGTACCAGGCATCCACTCCTCAGAACACCACACAAAAGTAGAATTAGACCTACTAAGTATTTCAGTGCTAACTTAATCTTCAGTGAGATTGAGTTTTGGTCACGAATTCTCAACATGAGAATACTGAAAAATTTACCGAAGTAATGCACTTCACTTATTGCCCCTCTTTCTGATACCATCCATTAGAAAGACCTTATTTCTGAAGCCAGTTCGAATGATTCACACATCATTTTTTTTAAATTTTTTTTGTGCAAGGGTCATGTAGCATTTTGTCAAATAATGAGAAGATTTTCTAGAGGTCTCTGGATTCAGCGATGGACACAATAAGTGAAAGAAAAAAAGATTAAAAAACCATTATCTTTTTCTGTCTGTCTCTCCCCCACCTCTTGTTAAGATATGGATCAAACTGCTATTGTTCAAGTCAGCAGTTTACTTTGTCAAAGGGTAGAAAATGATTTTACCACAGAAATTTTCAGCTTGACTTTGAAACAGGTTAATGTCATATGTCACATAGCTTTTTTGTCAGATAAATCTCAACTCTGAAGAACCAATTTGCAGTGCTCATTGTAATTCTAAAGCAAATTTGCAAACTTTTCAGCTAACAAGAGTTTTTTTTATTTGTTTTCCTGTGACCTTAAGGCCTGTGTTACCCAATGACTGTTATAATCCTTCATAGCCTTAAATCTCCGTCAAAGACCATCGTCCGCGCGAGACCCAATGAACAGAGCACGATCATCACGCACCCAGGTGTCTTCTCAACACTTCTTTCTGGAAAACAAGAAACATGACACAGGTAGTAAATGTGTGGCTATTAAATGTTGATTAAAATGATCTTAGAAACATTTTTCAAACAAAACTAGTTTTACAAAAAAATTCTTGCAAAATAAAAAAGAGACAACAATGTCATTGTTCATATTTTAACTATATTTCCCAATTGCTGACAGTAAGAAGGCATAAATAAAAGTGAAATGGATGATGTTTTACGGTTCATCTCCACCGATAAATTGAATAATGCTTTAAAAGATCAACTCCTTCCTTTTGAATATACAAAAGTCTTTCTTTCAAATCAATAGAAATTTTCTTTCCATTGCTAATTTTACTATAATTATGGCTTTTTTGCATACAATGGCAGTATCCATCATTTTCTAATTATTTCACATTTATTTAGCAAACACTGTGATCACATATAGATTATTATAAACACAACTAAATTTTTTTATAGTATTATCTAAGATATAAACACAGTGATCTTGCTGCCATAGTTGTTTCTAAATGCTGTCTGCTGTTTGTATGATTGTGACCAGGAAGTGTCTACAGCAAGTTTTCAGGACAGAAAACAGTGAGGAAGCAAATCCCCAATCTGAGCATTCCAGAGCTTGAAGATTCCATCACTACAAAAGAGGTATGTTGTTTTGAGACTTTCAATAGAAAAGGAGACAAGTTAACAGCAAAATATTGCTATTAAAATGACCTTGACAGCACTGTTTTTTTCCTGTTTTTTTTAACACACAAAACCCAGTAAAATATTGTTAACTGTGGAAAAAGTAACTTTGTTTTCACTTCATTCATATTTCGCAACTTAAAATGTTATTTTTTTAGTGCATCTACGCTGGTTTGACTATAAAGAAATTTTAACATTGAAGCAAATAATATCTTCAAGCAGGAAAGTCAAGAAAGTCAACAACTTTTAATTTTATTCCTCCTCATTATTTTCAAATATTCTAAATGTAGCTTTTATGTCACTCCTAGGAATTTTATAATCACGTGTGCTGCAGTTTAGAACAGTGCTTGTATTTTAAAAATATTTTTATATATATATATATATATATATAAATATATTTATTTTTTGTAGGTCTAGGATAAAACAGAAAATATAACATTCTTGCTTTATATGATGGTTTTCCATATTCAAAATTATGAGATCAGACTCATTAGAATTGGTGGCAGTTCAATTTTTGTTCTTCTCAGCTTTTATTTGCACATTTAACTTTTCTAATTCTGTACTTAAAGCAATTTGACATCAGTTATCTTTCTGATTGCAGACTTTACTTCCTGTACTATATTTTCATGTAGGCATATTCTGTTAAATCCTTCCTTTCCAGTGGTTGCGTATCTACAGTCTAGCAAAACTGAAGCTTGATCTCAACAAGATGGTGTCGGGTCCTGACTGCAAACATGAAGAAAAACCAGTAAAGATCCTGCAGAAAACCATCACAGCTAAAGTGTGAGTCCTGGGCCACATCTTCTGAACACAAAATGGTTTAGCAGAATTGGAGTTCATATATTTTTTTCAACAGTAATAGCAACATTTGTTGAATTATTCATTGAAATGGACTTAGTTTGCAGTTTTATATTTGAGTATCCCTTTACCCACGAATTTTTTTCTTGCGCAGAAAGTGGATTGCGTTTTATATGCTGAAGTTTCAGTGCTTCATAGAAATATAAAATTAAAATGGTTGCAAGTTGACTTCTCAGTTTAAGTATATGATTTAAAAAGAATGGAACTTATGAATTCAGTTCCAAGTCAAATCTAATTTTGAGACCTTTTTAATTTTTTTAGTTTTTAATTAAAAATTAAGGCAATTTGAACCTCAACAGCAGTTTCAAAACAAATTATTCAACCAGACTGTTTTGTGCATATTGCCATCAACTTTTTTTCAAACATATGAATAATTTAATGTTAATAACTTGATGTTTGAAAGTTGCAATGATTTGCTCCTTTGCAAAAAGACCTCCTTAAGACAAGTGTGTGTTCCACAGGTATCCTGATGTGTTCCCTACAGTGAATGTGAAAGGAACTCTTAAATACATGCAGCTTTTGCCTCATGAGCTGAGAGATTACGAGATGCAGCTGGAGAAGGTGCTTCGCAGATACCTCAAGAGGCTGCAGTGGCTTCTCAGTGGTGAGTCCTGTCAAAAGTAGTGTGGTAGTTTGGAATCACATTTCTTTAATGCTTGAAGAGACTGCATCTGTCACTCAGCAACTGGATGAGGAGGTAAGTTTGCCTTGAAGGATGAGCCCTTCAGTACTCAATGTCTCCTTAGAGGGCATTCAGGTGGAAAGCTGTGTCACACAGTGTTGGTGTAGCCTGGAGCTGAGACCTTCACCACCCCCAATGTCTCTTTAGAGGGGATTCAGGTGGAAAGCTGTGTCACACAGTGTTGGTGCAGCCTGCAGCTGAGACCTTCACCACCCCCAATGTCTCCTTAGTGGTGATTCAGGTGGAATGCTGTGTCACACAGTGTTGGTGTAGCCTGCAGATAAGACCTTCACCACCCCCAGTGTCTCTTTAGAGGGGATTCAGGTGGAAAGCTGTGTCACACAGTGTTGGTGTAGCCTGCAGCTGAGACCTTCACCACCCCCAATGTCTCCTTAGTGGTGATTCAGGTGGAATGCTGTGTCACACAGTGTTGGTGTAGCCTGCAGATAAGGCCTTCACCACCTCCAGTGTCTCTTTAGAGGGAATTCAGGTGGAAAGCTGTGTCACACAGTGTTGGTGTAGCCTGCAGCTGAGACCTTCACCACCCCCAATGTCTCCTTAGTGGTGATTCAGGTGGAAAGCTGTGTCACACAGTGTTGGTGTAGCCTGCAGATAAGACCTTCATCACCCCCAGTGTCTCTTTAGAGGGAATTCAGGTGGAAAGCTGTGTCACACAGTGTTGGTGTAGCCTGCAGCTGAGACCTTCACCACCCCCAATGTCTCCTTAGTGGTGATTCAGGTGGAAAGCTGTGTCACACAGTGTTGGTGTAGCCTGCAGATAAGACCTTCATCACCCCCACTGTCTCCTTAGTGGTGATTCAGGTGGAAAGCTGTGTCACACAGTGTTGGTGTAGCCTGCAGCTGAGACCTTCATCACCCCCACTGTCTCCTTAGTGGTGATTCAGGTGGAAAGCTGTGTCACACAGTGTTGGTGTAGCCTGCAGATAAGACCTTCATCACCCCCAATGTCTCCTTAGTGGTGATTCAGGTGGAAAGCTGTGTCACACAGTGTTGGTGTAGCCTGCAGATGAGACCTTCATCACCCCCAATGTCTCCTTAGTGGTGATTCAGGTGGAAAGCTGTGTCAACAGTTGTTGTGTAGGATCTCTTGAGACTGTCTTCATGGTTAAGGAAAGAGGTTTGGTGTTTGTGAAGTGAAAGTATGACTTCTGTATTGCCAGTAGGTTGGGAAAGAAAGTAGAACTGGTAAAGAGCAAACATTTATTTGATGTAAATGAAAGTCATTACCTGTCAGATTTTTTGTTTTGTTTTATATTCTTGTTCTATACATCTTAAATATCAATTCACAGATTTTCCTTTATCAATATCTCTAACTATACAGGCAGCCGTCGTGTATTTGGGACAATAGTTCACAAGCATGTGGCTATTTTGGTGGATACATCAGGTTCAATGGAGCCTCGCATGGACGAGTTAAAGAAAGAAATGGCAGCGTTGGTGTGGGATCAGCTTCACAAGCAGAGTATCAAGTGAGTTTATTGTACAGTTTAAAATTAACTAAAAAAATTTTCTTTAGAAATTGATTTTCTTTTAGATTACATACCTACAATTTATTCATCTTGTGAATGACACTCAAATGGACAGTTATCTTTAATTTTGAATATTAAGCTTTTCAAACTCCTTCTTTTCCCTTTAAATGCAACTTTGCACAGCTCAAATTTTGCATGAACACTGTGTGTTCAGTATGTCTAATGATACAAAAAAGATCTTTATTCAATGGAAAGCTAAAGTATTGAGAATGAAAATTTTGTATCTATCTTCTACAAGCATATAAAATTGTTAATACTAATTCCATGTTTTATTTATGATCATTTATGACTGAAAATTTCATTAAGCTACTGAACTCATCAATTATTAAAAGCCTGACATTGATGTATCTTGAGCTCTGTGTTATGGAGAGGATAAATCCAAGATTCAGACTTAATTACAATATATTTATACAAGTAATCTGCAGACTTACATGGAGTATATTTATATAAATCAATCAGCCGTAAATTGACATGCACTTTATTTGTTTCAATCAATCAGCCATAGACTTACATGCAGTATATTTATACAAATCAATCATGACAGTTTCAACCTGATCCGTTTCTCTGGCTCATGCTCTGTATGGAGGGATGCTATCCATCCACCTACAGAAACCAACTGCCATGATGCGATTGGTTGGATTTCTCACCTGGTTGCGGGGGGAAACACCTGTACACTGGAAGCTTTACAGGTAGTTTAATTCATTTTTTTTAAACATAACTGTTTTGACAATATGTCTGGAATAACTTGCAAAGTTCTTTATAAAAAGTATTAAAATAAAAGTTTTAATGTGGAATTATGGTATGTACCCGAGCAAAAAATTGATCATGAATGTTAAATCAATGAAAAAATTTTTAGAGAGTATAGGGAAGGATTTCTTTTAATTTATTTAAAGACATACCATCAATTGACTTCCAGATCTTCTTTATTATTTTCATTCCTCAATCCCATGTACATTTTTTTTTGTAAATGTTTGTCTCAAACACTTGAATTTTCCTCTCTCAGCTTGCATTCCGAGACCCTGATATTGACGCAATCTACTTACTGACTGATGGGAAACCAGACACAAGCACGTCCCTGGTGCTGAGGGAGGTGGCTAAGATGAACGAGCGGAGAAATATCAGCGTCAACACAATTTCCTTTAACTGTACTGACAGGTCCGTGGTGCTGACATGCCAAAGTGCATTTCAATTTTGATAAATTTATATTGTTCAATCTTTTGCATTAATGTTATTAACTATTATTATTATTTTTATATTATTATTATTATTATTATTATTATTATTATTAATCTTCTTCTTCTTATTATTTTTGTAGTTGTTGTTATTAACATTTTTCTGTAGTATATATCCCAAAGTCGGACAAAAAATGTTATTTCTTGGCGAATGGCAAGTACTCAAGTGTAATAAAGAAACCATGGTTAGGTGCATGAAAAGTTGATTCTAATTGAGCTTATGTTGTAATTGTGTTTATTATTAGCTTTCATAACTTAAACCATCAAAAAGTGTCAAACTTAACAAATCTCACTTAAAAACAAACACCTTACAATGAAGTACATTTTCCTTCCGCTTCAGCACTGCCAACAACTTCCTGAGACTTCTGTCCACGGAGACAGGCGGCCGGTACCACCGTATCCATGATGATTTTGATGCTCAATTGTTTGTCCACAAACTCTTGTCTGAAGGTTTTGATGATAGTGAGGTGAGCCTAGTTGGTTTGTTGGTTCTAGATATGCTAAATGAGGTAAGCTTCATCAATATAGTACTGATGAAGCTTACAAAGTGAAAGGTTTATATAGTTTTGCTATTTCTATTTTTGTCCCGTAATTATTTGTGTGCCTATTTCCTTTTAGACCTTGTATTATACTATTTGTAGACACACACGTCCTTTTGGATCCTTTATAATCACCAAGTTATCCTCCAAGTGTGTTGTTTTTGCTCTCTATTTGGATTCATACATGTACTTAGCTATGAATTGTATGACAAATCTAGCCTTATTATTATTATTATTATTATTATTATTATTATTATTATTATTATTATTATTATTAAAAGCTCCGAGCTACTACAGGACAATCCTTATTAGAATCCAATGGTGCCTAATAATCTTTTCTTGACAAGCAAAACACTGTATGACACAAATTTTGTATTGGTCTTCAATGAGTATAAGAGCAAGTAAATTCAGTGAAAAACTTTAAAGCAGTCAGAAGATTAGACTGTGCGCATCGTCTATGTTTTAGTGCTGGTTAAATCTAATTAGCCTAAAGCTGAGTTAATAGAAGGATAAATTATCTCAGTAAACTTCCATTCTTTTATAAGACTGCACCAAATCTTCGTCTGTTTGACTGAATACATAGATAATGTTGTGACTGAATTTTTGCAGTATCCTCATCTGCCGACATTTGAGGGAGACGATCTACGCAAGCTTGGAGCTGAGATCTCACTGGCCCGGAAGTTTCTGCAGCAGGCGCGGGTGTATAAGTGAGTTCTCTACACAACTGACTGTGTTCTCTTTCATTCATAGGAATGACGATTTAATTATTAGATTGTCTTTTCATTCTTCAAACAGAGGTTCATTTCAGTGTTTACTAGGATGTAAGATGATTTGTAAGATACAATGATTAACTGGTTTTTTTGTACTATATTAAACCAATTTCTATAGAGTTTCATCCCTTTTCCTCAAACTTTAATAAGTTGATTGCACAGATAATTTCAATCCATTAAAGAGTCCCATTGAGGTTTATGGTTCCCTAGCAATTCAATTTAAGCACAATAAACTGCTTTATCAATTCATTTCATAGAATAAAGATTATTTGCCAGAAAAACAGGGCTGTGTAATATGTCTTTGTGTTCACTACTTTTTGTTGCCAAAATAATTTCAGTAATGTACTTAAAAAATCCATTCAAAACTGGATGCATTAAATATGTTTAGCATATATTTACATAGTTCAAATTCAGTGATTTGCTCCATTTTCACAGAGCTCTATACAAAGCTAAAGCATCCCAGGCTGCTGAAAGACCTGCAAGTGCAAAAGGTAAACTATTACATTTTTCTTCCTTTTTTTCCTTACCATTAGAATGATTTGCTCTCCATAGGCAGAGTTATCCCATTTTTTTTACTCCCCCTTATCTTTGCCCCAATATTGATTCTTATGGTAATACCTGTTATATTAACTTCTAAAGTAGCTTCTAGGCATAAATTCAACGAGTTGAATCACCACTCAAGATCTTTGATCAGTTTAACTTTCCCTTATCATATTCTGCGACTGAGACTTTCTGTCAAAAGGATAGACCTAGTGAGATTGGATCTGACTCTGCCACCAGATGACAATCAAGAAGTGGAATGAATCACTCCTAATTGCCAACTAATGAGCTATCTGAAATCCAAACCATAAATTCATGTAAAGATATTCCTCTTCTACGCACCAGTCATATCCACTCACTCAGTGAACAAGTGATGGACCCAAATGGGTTTAGCTGCCATCTGCACTCTTATCTCATTTGGGTGGGAGACACGGAATGTGTTTGCAGTAGGCCCCTGTGAAGTCTAAATGACTAAGTGACAGGCAGATCTAACATGTATCAGACGTGTCACACTAGATGAAGAGAGTGAGATGAGAGGGGAGAGGAAAGTCGCTCAAACCCATTACTGTCAATCAAATTTAAAAGTGTATGACAAAGTTTGAAAACTCAGATGCTGAGACGAGGTGACCTTGTTTGTTGAAAAATTATAAATATAAAGGATAAGTTTTATATAACTTCATGCTTGTTCGAGGAAAAGAAAGTAATAATAAAAAAAAACAAAGAGAGAATTGACAGAGGAAAATAGATGATTTTTAGGAATCTTGCTCAACTTTAGTTTTACAATCTGCTCAAAGCAATGCAGACTAAAGGCCTCTCCACAATCTCAGCTGTCATTCTTCACATATGTTATTAATACTCGGGCAAGTACAATTCATCCTTCAGACTATGATAGAATCATATCATGTTTGGCAACGGTTAGTACAAAATAATGTATGCATTCTCTGCACAGTCGTAATTCCACTTAAAGAAATACCAGCAAGAATGTTGCTACATGAAATCTATTACAATATCTACAAAAATGCCTGATTGCTTCACCCACCATGTATCAACATTGAACTAGCAAAAGCATTTGTTATTCAGGAAGATAAGAGATAAATTTTTAATTTTTTATGAATAAATAGTGATTCAGTGCTAAGTTGCTTTTTTTTATTAATAGACAATTTTTAATTGTAATCTACTTTCACTGTTTCTAAGACTTTGGTGGAATTTTACATATTCAAAAAAAAACATTTAAACGTGTTCTTTTCGCAGGACTGACACCATTTGTGGTTGGAAGACCCAGACCAGTTTCTGCTACAAAATCTTAGTTTGGATTCTTTCTTCTATCAATGTAACTTATCCAATGCATTGCACATTTCTGTGTCAGCTTCAGGTTAAAAGTTTACTAGTACTAGTGATGGTTCAGGGTGTAGTAAAATGTTAGAGTTATATAAAAATGTAATAAATTAAACGCAAAAAAAAAAAAGACTTGAAAATAATTTTTTTTTTAACCTTTAAACAAGTCTGACTATAAAAAAAAGGACTTATGATGTTCTTAAACTTTATATTTTTTGATGTTCTCAAATGTTGGAACTTGATTCCTTTTCTTTCTTAAAATCTCTTTTGAATGTTAATAAAACTTCTTTTGCCATTGTACATGAAATAATCTACCCGTGTCTCACATAGTAATATAAATGTAAAAACTTAATTTTCTCCTGACCAGTAACAAAGGATTAAGCCATATGTATGAGATAACAACCTGTTATTTCAACCTGCCACATATAAATTTCACTGCTTAGTTTATGTGGACAAGACAAGAGTAACACAATTTGATTGTTTTTATTGAAATATTCTTTACACACAATCATTTGGATTGTTTCGGTGTCAAGATATGTTACCATTAGCTTTTTCAGAAGCCAGTATTGAATTTTATATAAAATGACTGTTAAGAAGGTTTTTTTTATGTAAACACATAAACAATGTGAAAGTTAATGCTGTGATATTTAACCAAAGTGTCAAAAATCCACAAAGATTGAGACAATCTGAAGGACTGTGCTTCATTACCTGCCAAAATCTGTATGGGTGTAGCATATATGTACATGAAGTTCGCTCACTTGTAAGATATTCAGTTGAACATTTTCAGATTAGTTTCATGTTTGGAAAGGTGGTGCTTTTTAGATTTGGATCAAAATTTAACTTGAAACTTAAAACAAACATCAACAGATCTACAATTGGAAGGGGAAATTCACCCATTTAGAAAAAAGAAATTTCATCAGTTACAATGATCATCGAACAAAATCTTCTTGCACAATATTTAGCTAAAAAGCTTTTGAAAATATTATTTGCATATTTCACCTTTTCTTTAGCAATACACAAACAGCTATTGATAGTAAACTGTCATATTTACCACAGATCAAAGTTAAATAAGGAATGCAGTTAAGACTGTGATTGTGAGATGTTTAAACAAAGATGTCTCCCTGTATACTGATCTTAAAAAAATGACATCAGTGTGTCCATTGATCGCGAATATCATGAATGATATAAATTTATGTGGTCTCCTTTGTTTTCCACACCATTGAGATGATCACAGATTTCTGTTTTGTGTTTCTGTATTGCTCCAACCACTTGAGTTGCACAATTCTGATTTCTCTGCTGTATATTATTGTTAATAATTTAAATTTAATTGGGTCCCATGCAAACCTTTGTTAAATGAAAAACAAAAGAATAAATAAAAAAAAATAATTCTTTTCATTTTGTTTGCCTCTACCCTGTTTTGCAATAATATTTTTTTTGTTCTCCAAATATGCAACATTTCAGTAATGAACTGTCACACATACACAAAAAAGAACAAAATCTTTTTTTATCACAGTGGAGCTCAACTTCGTCGTCATTATTGCAAAATATAATTTAGGAAAAAAGAACAGTAACAGATGTCGGTTAGGTACATTAAATAGCTCATCAATAGTTACATGATCACTAACTTTTCAAAAAAGAGTTACATAGCTGCTAAAATAAAGTGTGAGAATTGATAAAACAAAGGAAGTAAAATGTCTTAAACAACGAGATTCACAACACCAAAGAACATTTTTAAAAAGAAAAGATTAATTTATTGCAATATGGAGCAAATATTTTCTAGAATCGAAATAGGCATTTGCTTAAAATCAAAATAATACAATTATTGTATTAATGAAGGGACGGATGACAAGCAGCAGAAACAAGGGACACAACTTTTATCATAAAGTTTTGAAAGCTTTTCTGAGCTGGTTGAATGGCAATAACACAAAATGGAATTTAAAACTCATCCAAGCCTGCCACATATATTATGGAAAACATACATAAGGTTCAATTGGTTCCATTGAAAATTGATTTTAAAAATGGCATTCTTACTCATCTTCTTCATTTTCAATCAATATCTTTTAACTGGAACAAAAAGACAACTGTAGCTTGCAGATGCACAAGATTTCTTTGGCTTGATGATAGAAGAAAATAAGTAAAAAAGATGTTTTATTACACACCAAATCATTCTCACAAGCTTTTTTTTCTTTATTTAAAAAAATATCCAAAACAAATTTGTATGGTATAACAAATCATTTAGATGTTGATTCCTGGCTGGCAGCTCCAGTAGCAAAGTCCTGGGCATAAGTAGTCAGCTCATCACAATACTTTGTGCTGCGATGCTTGTGTTTGACACTGTCCACCTCTCGCACAAGCATGTGGGGCGCTAGCTCTGAGGCTTTCTTCATAACCTCTGATAGAGAGAAAGATTGCAATCAAGATAAGGAACAGGTATCATATAATAAAAATCTGCATTGTGATAGATGAAAAAATAAAATAATAAAATGTGTTTTAAAAAAAAGCTATGAGTCTTTCATATGATGAGTAAATTTGTTGGCTGCAAAAAAAAAAATCCATTGTGAAACCAACAGATTTCACTTCACTGAAAAGATAGGACATAATAAATAAAATCATATAAGGAGACACTTTAAACAATGAAATTAGAAAGGGGGAGTGGAGAAGTAAGAGAGAGAGAGACAGAGAGAGAGAGAGAGAGAGAGAGAGAGGGAGAGGGAGAGAGATATAGAAGAGAGAGAGAGATTAAGAGAGAAGGAGAGAAAACTTGGATCACAGTTAAAAGTAATGTATCATCACCGAGCACAGCCTTCTGGATGCTTGACTCAGGGTCATCTAGGTGGAGCAGGAGACCTCGGTAGATTGCCTCTAAATGACAGCGGTACAGAGCAGCATCATAATTGCCTGCAAAGCAATCAAAGTAGGCCAAAAGAGTGCGAGTCATCGTCAGACGAATCTCATTGCTGCTGTCATCCAGGCGCTAAATGAAGGGAAAGAGAAAAGAAAACATTTAAAACTTACTAACAAATTTCTCACAACAAAGGAGAAATACGAGAAGAACAGTTTGAATTTTCCCTCTTAATTTACTTATTTTATCAGGATTCCCCTCACTAAAAAGCTTCTTTTTAAATCTTTATTGTGATCAAATTTTTTGCTTAATTTGCTAAACATAAGCAATAGTTAATGGTTACAAATGACCTGAAAGGCAGTGAGCGTAACTGGATTTATTGAAGAATCTGGTAAAGTAAAAATGATTTTAAGGACTCTTTGCCTTTTACCTACACAGGCATTTAGAAGGGTCTCATATTTTGAGTTAAGCGTTGCTCATGACAAAGCCACATGCTAGATATTTAAGCTATGAATTTCACAAGAACGCTTCACAAAAAAGTATGCTATCTTTATCGGATAAAAAATTGCATCTTTCTGTTTTGAGCTGCCCATAATTCAAACAGCTGCGCAGCACAGTGAAGTAGTTTTGCAATTTCAACATTTAAAAAATTCACATTGAAATATATGGCTCTACACTGTTTCTAGCATCCTATTTCTTGTAAAGGACTGAGAGTGAGATAAAGTGGTAGACAACTCCTAGCAGCCCATTTGAGCATGGAATAGTCTGATGATATTTGAAAACACTTGTTAGGGCAATTGGAAAAGTCAGGCATGTAAAGCTGAAACCAATAATTTTTACACAACTACCGGCTGCAGCCCATACAAATTCATAGAAGACTGGTGAAAAACAGCTGAATGTCAGTATTTTTTAAATCACTATTTTGTAAAACAGAAGCATCTAGATCTATCTGAATCTGCAATGCTTTTGCACATAGAATTATGCAACCTAGTTAATAGTCATGAAATCTGTTCATCATAGAAGCATCTGGATGATGTTCAAACATTAATATTTCTTGTGGAATATCTTTCTTCCTTTGCATTTTACATAATACATTTTTTTCATGACACTAAGACATAGCAGTAAAACCAGAGCTTTTCAGCGTTTAGATTCCTGAGAGCAGGCACCACTGCCATTATGTTTGCACAGCAAAGTTTACGGTAATGTTTTGTGAAATTCCATTTGTGACAGAGAATTAAGATCTACGTTAAAATTTGATTCTAAATCTGTTTATTTACAAACCTAGATTGACTTTTCCCCAAAGTAAATCTTGAGGCCTTAACCAAATCAGGGGATCTAAAAATTGTTCTGCAGTTCAAAAGATAAAAAATAAAATGGAAAATATTAAGCTACACCATATTGTACAGTGATGTACCCTTAAAGTTTTGGAGAATGTATGTATACTGTTCTACAAAATTTGAGATTTTATTGTTGTTTCAATACTGATAGTGTGAACATTAAAATTACCAAAATATAAATAATATTAATAACCTTCAGAAGCTCCGGGTACAAGTTGTGTAGTCTGTCCTGGCACAGTGTGGTGCCCAGTAGATCAAATGTTCGAGTCAGGACACGACAAGCAACCAGCCTGGTTGTGTTGGTATCATCCTCAAGAAGGGAGATCAGCTGAGTCACAACAGACTCGGCAATCGGCTCCATCTGACTCACCCAGAGAAAGAAAAACAGGTATTGTCATAGCAGAAAAAAAAACATTGATCATTCTAGCTGGTGCAAACTTAGAAAAAGATTTACGCGAGATGAAAATTGTTCTTTGCTGATTTTAAAAACAACAATCTGACTCTTTTATCAATTAAATTCATATCTGAATTACAATTTTTATTATTACTATTATCAGAATTGATGTTACTGTTATTACGGATTTCTATTATCATCAATATTATTTAGATATATCTTCTACATACAAATATTTGTCCATAACATAATTCTTATCTAAGAACTTGCTTCAAGGATAGAAACTGGACAAAATCTTTTTACAGAACTTTTGAAGGTGGCTGATGCAACAGCCATAAGACTATTGATAGGGTCTTGATTCTGTTCCTAAGCATGTCTTTCATAAAAAGGATTTAGTCTTCAATCAAGAAGAAAGTTGACAATTCAATTAACTCCACCCAGCTTTAAACTTAGATCTAAATAGCTTTTATCTAGATTTATATTTAACTGGATCAGTGTGACAGTAATTCATATCGACAAAAGGTCTAATTTAGGTCTGACACTACAGTGTAAGCCATATGCTTGTTTCAAACAAACTAACAGCAAATCACGCTTTTCATTCTTTATGTGATCAGCTTCCCCTCCTACCTCCAAAACACATTTCCCTCAACTCTCTGTTTGAGCACAAAAAATCAAATCATATATAAGTTAGAATACGCCTTAACTCTATCATGCTAAGACATTGCTTTTCTCCCCTTCACTTACTTCCTTTGGACAGCCTCAACCAAGTAGCCTCAACAGAGGGCAGGTCAAAAATAGCTCTTCATGCACAGCTAGCACATATGACTTGGACCTGATTTTCAGAGAATCAACTGACTTTTCATAATTTACAGAAACACTCACCACTGACTGCTTTCTTACAACAAATTTTGAAAGATATAAGAAAAAATGTTACTAGGTAAAAATTTAAAATCACATATCGCCGCCTCATTCTTCCTCCATAAACACACCTTCTCTTTGGTTAGCACTCCACTCTGAAGCAATGCCCACATGCATGATATAGCTGTGGCCCTGATTGCCGAGGCAGTTCGTCCCGCCTTCCACACACAGTTGGGGAGGATCATGTCTCTAGCCACAATCACAGCAAACTCCCCAAAATGGTGCTCTGAGTCCAGTGTGGTCGGAGCAGCCAATACAAGGCGAGACAGCAGAGAGAAAAATTTGAGTCTGAGCTCTGGGTCTTTCTCTGGCTGCAGGTTGGCCACAATGATGGGGATAATATCGTCCAGGTGCTTGCCTACAACAGGACCTGGAAGAGGAAAGGGTCCAGGGATGAGAATAGATAAAAAGATGCTGTCCACATTTTCTCATCTTACCCAAGTTTCTCTTTGCTCAATCTTTGTAAATCTCAACATATCTTAAAGTCTTAATTACAACAAAATAAGAGAATTATTTCTTTCTCCCAAAAAATACTTTGTGACTTCATTATTGAGAAATCCTTGAGAAAACCAATTTGTTAAGAATCTTTCATTCCACCTCAGGATTTACGTATGGCTGAATTTAGGCAACTATTTCATCTCAATCAAGATATGTTTAACACATAACCCTTTAGTATAGTAAATTATTTATTTTGAAAATTTTGCATGATGTACTGTTATCTTTGTTCCAGGAATTAAGCAATTAGTTTGTTTTTCCATGACATTGTTAGCACAATTTTGTAACTGAATTATCTTTAAAGACGCTCTTAAGACAGAAAAAGGAAAATAAAGATAGATGAATTTTATGTAATTAATTGTAGAAAAAAGTGAGCATGACATTTCTTTCACAAAAATAGGATATAATCATCAAAACTCAAAGGTCTGCAATTCCACATCTACTTACCTGCCTCTACGAGGAGTGTGTCAAAAATCTGCCTCTCTGGTGAGAAATTTGTCCACATATTCACCCCATCACCAAATGAGTCAATGAGAGCCTTAGTGTGGATCTCAAACAGCTCACCCTTCCGTGGTAACCCCTGTGCTCTGGCTAACTCCTCCAGGGATTCATTGACCTGAGTGTCAGTAGAAAATATGTTACAAATGCTTGTGGCTTACAACAGACTCAAAATTATATTAATAAGTCCAAATTAACTATTTACTTAAGGAGATAAAGAAAAGACTGTATCATTGTGAAGCATTTGAGATCATGCAATGTATATAAACAATCAAGATTTGGTTCTATAAAGCTACCATTGAAAACAATCGAGATTTGGTTCTATAAAACCACCATTGAAAACAACTGAGATTTGCTTCTATAAAGACACCATTGAAAACAATTAAGACTTGGTTCTATAAAGCCACCATTTAAAACAACTGAGATTTAGTTCTATAAAGCCACCTTTTAAAACAACTGAGATTTAATTCTATAAAGCAAATATTGAAAACAATCAAGATTTGTTTCCAAAAAGCCATCTTTGAAAACAATCCAGATTTTTCTCCTAACAAGACATCTGAGTTTGACCAAACTGATAGATAGCTTGGCAAAAATGCTGACCAAACTTTTGAATCATATTTACCTCCAAACTTGTAATTAAGAAACACCAATGCATCATTTTAGATCCAGCTCAAACATTTAATCAGAAATTTAAGCTTTCTAAACATAGAAGTCAAATTTTCCTATGTAAAGAAGTAAAGGACTGACCATTACAAATCTAGTCTGACTGGTTGTTAGAAAAGCAGATGCCTGGGTTACAGGAAACTTTATTACTTAAAGCTCATTCACAATGAAAGCTACTTTCATTGGTTTGAGCTTTTATCTTCACAGGATGTCATAATGTCTTGATGTAAAATAAATGTATGAAAATTCACATTCTATGACATTATATTGGCTATGCTTCTGTACAAATGTCCTGGCCAAATTTTCCAAGCGATCATAAAAATGAAAATAATGTGATCTTAGATGGAGATAAATGTTAATCTTTTTCTTTCTGGATTTAACATGCTAAGACTTTAAATCATTCACCCCACTTTAATTAAAAAAAAAACCCAAAACAAACAAACAACAAGCAAAAAAAACAAAACAAAAGGGCATCAGTAACTAAAGTCAGAAAAAAACACATAAATCACAGACTACATTATGATGACAAGGTACAGCCTGCCTATGTAAGAAATCAATTTTAAGTGTGAAAAAACAGCTGACCGCCATTGGAGTATAGTTTAAAATTTGGAATCATGAATTCCCCTGTTTGTAAAACCATGTGGAAAATTGAACCTTTTATAATCATAGTAACATGAAAACAGGGAACTTAACTTACAAACAGAAACATAAGTGATTGAGACATGGAGGTGCATAGCATTTGAATACATACAGAAAACTCTTTCAGACTGGATTTACAGTATGATGACATAATGGGTAGACACTAAAAATCAGTGTCTTAAAATTAAACTTACAGATTCTGCAACCGATGAACTCTGTGACATTGCCAAAACTCCCACAAGTAGAGTAAATAGTTGCTGACTGACTGGAGCAACATCTTCACCCACAACAGACATCAGTGATTGACAAAAGTTAATAATCTGTCCATGGAAAGCATCATTTTTTCATCAATACGATTATTTGAGTTACACATTAATATCTGCTCTAATATTCACTTTTGGCTACCACCTGAGGTAAATACAGTTTCATTGCACATGAAAGCTGCTTTAATTATTCCTTACATGTAATGATCAGTTTTCCTCAGTCTTTCAACTTTTTGAAAAAGGAAATCTTTTATAAGAGAAGAGGGCTTTATATATAATGATGCCTATACCATATAAAGTTACTTAAAGCCTTAGTCTCTATTTTTTAGATGCTAAATGGTAGGATGGCATATAGGTTTGCTTCAAGAAAAAAGCACCTCAAACAATGCCCATGTTTCATGGTTCCTCCATCTAGAAATTAAAAGTTGAGGCTTTGCTTTACCTGTTGGTGCATCTTGTCATCCACTGTGTGACTCACATCTGGATTGAGTATTGACTCAACCAGGTCGGTTTGGTGTTCCATCAAAACATCTTTGGGTGAGCCTCGCACAACCGCTGAGATTGTCATGACAACATTGTATGACAAGGCCTGACGCAGGCCAGTCAAGACCAATCTTTTCCAGGTCTCAGCTCTGACAAAATAACCAACAAGCTCCGCACTTCTCTGAATCTAGAATGTAACGAATATAGAAGGGGCTTGTTATAGAAATACAGAATGAAAAAAATGTCTGACAAAAACACTAAAATCTATCAAAACTATCATCATTCATTTTAAATGAATGAAATTTTAGAGAAATAAAAAAAAATGAAGTATTAGAAAAGGAAAGAAAAAAAAATGTTAGATTAAAACATTTCAATCTTTTTCTCAAAGAAGGTTTCATTGATATAGAATTAAAGAATTTTAAAAAATGATGACAAACATTCTATTCTGTTCATCAAAAGCATGAAGTAATATAGAATGCTTTTGCTCTGTTAATAAGTTTATTTAGTAAAAATCAGTATCAACTAAAAATTTTTCTATGACTTAATATTCTTGTACTGAAGTTAGTCATACCAAAATAATGTTTGAAAAAAAAAGGCAATAAATAAGCAATAAATAAGGAATGCTGTTTAACTGTGGTGTTTATATAGATATATATGTTATATAAAAAAAAAATAAAGTACAATGCAAACTAAAACCAGCAGTTCCCAACAAAGACACAGGACCATGTGGGATTACAAATGCATATACCACACCAATTCTAGGCCTTGGCACAAATAAAAGAGAAAAATGACTCTAACTATTACAAAGCTCATTAATTTTTTATGCCACTATATTATTAACAACAAAAGGTTTCCCTTGACACTGGGTTAAAGTTTTATCCTCTTCCCATCAAGTCTGCTATATTCAGTGACAGCACCATCACTATATGTCCTACATGAATATGCTTTTTGTAAACTTATTCAATGATCACCTTTTTCTTTCACACTTGTTTTAGGTTCATTGCTGGACCTGTTTCTTAGCTAATGAAATTTAGATGATGCTTAAATTTTATTTAAATCTAAGCAAACACCTTGGACAAATTATGGGGGAAGTGGATTCATTTCAATACAATAAAATCAAATTTGTGGTACAAAGGCATATAAGAAAAAATTATTTGCTCTAATCTATAACAAATGTGGCCAAAATGAGTTGTCTTTAAAACACTAAATATAGCCCTAGCCTATAGATAAAACTCTACAACATTTTAAAACCTCTATACTTTTTACCCACTTCTCTTGCTGAAATGCAAGAAAAAAGGGAATGACCTACATCTTTGACAACTCTAATATCCTCATCATGACAGGCCTTGTAGAGTCCAGTGAGCAATGCCTCAATATGCTGTGTCGTGTAATCCTCAGCGTTTACCAGCAGCCAGTACAGCAGTGAGGCACATTTAACCCTGGTCTCTGCCACCCAGTCTCCTAAATCTCGTATAAGACCTGGCAGGATCTTTGAGAGGTGACGGTTTACAAGCACCCGGCAGCCTAGGTTGGGGCGTTCCACTGAGAATGTTTGTGATACACATTTCATTACAAGAACATAAAAATAATAAAATAATAGTCATTGAAAGTATCCAAAAGTTTATAAAGTTGCTGAGGAACTCTGGGATGTGAGAACGATAACAAAAAAAGATAAGACCCTGTTAACATTGACTTGGTTCTGAAGTTTAAACTGACCAAACTATTTGCATTACCTTCTCTGCTGTGAGGCTGCATTCTTTACATCTGTTTATGTCTGATTTATCATATTTGTTTGCATTCAAAATTTTAGTGGAATTTTTACATTAAATGTTATTTCAATCTCTAGATCTAGGTTTAGGTAGTTGTTGAGACCACAAATAGATCACTAAAATTGCTAGATAATTACAAATACCTAAATGTCATTCAAAAGAAAGCGTTTAATTCTCTTTACTTTTACATATAATGTTTGTGTGTTTCTGTTTCATGTTTATAGAATATAAAGTAACTAAATAAAATATATCAAGGGGGGAAAACCTACTGAAAATAAGTAAGAAAAAACTGAACAGTTTAAGAGTTAAGTCTTTTTTTTTTAACTTTAAAGGGAATGATGCCTGATGAAACAATTAATTTTTTTTTGCCTCAAAACTCTAATAAATAAATTCTTGGATCTATACGTAACACAAGATGAATTTGAAGTAATTCTTATCCTTTGCACTAAAAAAAAGTTGAACTTATATAAAGATTCTGAAAGTTTATCCTCTGCAAATGCTACATAAATAACATATCATTGCACTATTCTGCTTTACCGCTACATTTTGTTTAAAAAAAATATATCTTATTCAAATTTCATTTCATGACACATACATACTCTACAAATATAGAATTACAACTGGTAATTAGAAATTCCATGCCTCTGCCATATGTACATATCATAAGGTTTAGGAAAACCTGTGAAATCATTTAGAAGTGCTTAAGACATATAACCCAAAGCAACACGGCCGGAACTCTGATGACAAAAAATACAGCAAATCTCTAACACTGTAACAGCTTACGATTGGGAGGGTAGTGTGCGGGCTGTGGGGCGACAAAGTCCAGCTTGTCTTTCAGATCATCTTCGTTTTCTCTCTCATACTTAAGCCCTGTGGAAATAAACAAAAACAAAAAATAAAAATTGTGTACTGCAGAGCTACTAGATCAAGAACAGTGTGTGGCTAGTTAACATGAGTTGCTGAAGATTCATGGAAAAGACTAGACTATACATTAAGCCTACATTTGTGCCTACATTTAGGTACTAAAGAGTCTCTAGAATTCTATCTTTACCCTGTTTCACAAGCAACAATCTTACCAACATCATGCCACAGTTCATCTGCGAGCTGCCTTATTTCTGTCTGCTCATCTGACAAACTGGTGAGGAGAAGGGGAATGAGTTTGTGGTGATAGGAGTATCGATCTGGCAGATCCAACAGCCATCCGCCCACAACAAGCGTTACAGCCTTCCGAACTGAAGGAGTCTAAAGGTAGAAAAAAATCTAATAAAAATGCAGTGTTATAGCCATCTATCTAACTGTACCATTATAAAGAAACTGAGTATCTTTCTATTAAGCTGAAAAGAAATTCCTTTCATGGCAAAATACAAATAATATTTGAGAAATATGAGGGGTACCATAAAAACTACATGTACCTCAAAATTTCACACCTTTCAGTCATATAATGTGAATTAACTTTCACAAAAACTAGAGTAACGGTAATCCATTTAAAGAGATTTTGTTTTGTGAGAAGTGCTGAGAAACAAAGTGAAGGGAAAATAAGAACAATCCACATACACAGATTTGCTCTGGAAATTCCAAATTTCATTATCACCATTAACAAATTTACCTTATCAAAGAGTCGTTGTGCCAGATGAGAGATGACATCGTCAACTGCTTTTCCGTTAGAATATTGCAAAACTGTTCCTGTGATAAAAATCAACCCCCAAAATAAAGGCCTTTATGATCATCAAAACTATTACAATTTACAATGTCAGATGAAATGGATTTATTAAAAAAAAAAATAATAAAATTATAAATTGTTTAACCTGAACTAGTCTATTCAGTTTTGAACAATAAGACAATCATTTTCATCTTTTTTTTTTTTTTACAAAAGCTACATTAAATCTAAAAGGGGTTTTATGAAAGTCAGAAAAAAAGGAAAGGAAAAAGTCCTGGTGATTAAAAAACCCAGGGTGTCCCAGAAATTGCATTAAAAGATGATTGCAAATTAATACTGCTTGAAGTTGTAAAATCCCATCTAAATTTTGATTTTAAAGAAAGACAAAATAATGACTGAATCAGTTTGGATCTAGACATTGAAAAATGTTTAAATAACTAATCATATCAACTCAGATAAGATGACAAATGGCAATAGAAATGAATGTTTTAATACATATGAGTATTAATGGGTGCTCATCTGAAGTGTGATGTAGACCTATGACAAGACGATAGAAGAAACTGACTAAAACCTCACTCAGAATTTTAATATTGCTTCAAGAAAAAAAACACAAAAAAAACATGTCCTGTTTTCTCAATCAGGGCTGCAGATTATGTTTAAAATTTGAAGTTCGAAATGATTTTTAAAATTCTCCGATCTCTGATAAAGTTAAAGTTCCATCATAATGGTTTCATATTATTATGAAATGTGGGGTTCTTTATTTAAAAAAAAAATAGTGTTCTAATCCTTAATTGTAAAGATGAGGAGTGTGGAGGAAACAGGAGCTCTTAGCTAATGTGGGGCTCATTGAAAGAGGGCTGGGTATCATCTTTAGAACAAAATTATAGATCTAGCTCTACTAGGAACTTGTATTTTACTTTAATTATTAAAAATGTCTTTCTTTTTTTTTTCTCTAACTATTGCCTTTTGTTTTTTTTTTTTGAATATTTTATTATGGTCCACATTTTTCTGTTGGTCAAATTTACATTTCAAAGAACGGAAAAAACAAAACAAAACAAAACAACAATAACAAGAACAAAAAAAACTAATCTAGACCTATAGATGCATACATAAAGTGAGTATATGACTTAGTATTAAATTATATTGTTTCAATTCCGAAAACAGCTTCCTGTCTTCAATTCAGGAATTTTTCTACAACTCCAACAAAATTATTGAACAAACAAATAAAAACAAAACAAAACAAAATCAGACTTTATTCTCAAGCCAGCCATAGAGACTTTCTAGAAATCCAGTTTAGCATAAACATTAGACTTATGATGTATGAAATAACTTATGCCTTGGTGACAGTTTGACTTTCTCTGAGTTTTTTTTAGAAGATTTTAGCTTTGTCCTATTTTACACCATCGAACAGATTTACTCACCTATCGTTTCCACTATTAAAAGACGAACTTTGGAATGTTGATGGGCTATTGATAATAATAATGGCTTCACCAACGTGTCGGCTTGCATATAAAAATATTGTGGAGAGGATTTGGCTAGAAGTGAGGCACATTGACAACTTTCTTTCTTTACTTCTGGGAATGGATCGACCAAAGTTCTTTGCAAAATTCGAACACTGTCGTCGACATAAACACCGATTGCTTTGCCAACCTTTTCAACAATAAAATGCAAAAGAGATACAAGCTGCGAACGAATCTCCTCTGAGGGTTCAACGATCTCTTGTTGACCTAATCTCTGAACTAATACTGGAATGACATATGATAATTTCTGTTCCAAAGACGGCACATGCTTGAAAAAAGAATAAACGATGTCTATAGAAAGTTCTCGACACTTTTCCACAGGATCTGAGAAGGATTTCAACAACGGTTTTAGTAATTCGGCGCAGACAACATCCAACTCTTTGTTGGAAAGCGGGGGTTTTCTATCAAATACTTCTTTCCGAATGCTGATCAAGGCATTTTTACGGGTGTTACGATTATCCTCTCCGAGACAATTGATCTGTCGAGTCAAACTCTGGACGACAGCATTGGAATTTTCCTCGGTGTCCGCCATGATTGTTGATCGCAACGCCTCGGTTTGGTTTTACTAGACCTATGTAAAAACCGGCCCGTGTTTCGGTATCAGCAAAAAAGAAACGAAAATATCACCTCAGATTGGAGACAGATCGAATCCTTCTGGATAAGATGACACCTCTCTCTCTCTCTCTCTCTCTCTCTCTCTCTCTCTCTCTCTCTCTCTCTCTCTCTCTCTCTCTCTCTCTCTCTCTCTCTCACATATATATATATATATATATATATATATATATATATATATATATATATATATATATATGGTGCCAGCGACATTCCATATCATTGTTGCTACTGGGGCTGAAAATAATCAGTTTTCTGCTCTACACACGGGTCAGTCACTAACGACATTGAGTATGCAGGACCAGAAACCATCCATCCATCTATCTATTTTCCAATCTATCTACGAGATCTAAATCTTTCATTTCGAGTAAGAGAAATGGTGAAATGCCCAACTAAAGGAACTTTGAGATATTGTAAAGTTTTACCAACATATATTTATTGCAATTGATTGGGTAGTCCTAAAACGGTATAATACTGTATCGCTCTGTCTAACCATCTATTTATCTCCCGTGTCATTTTATCTATCGATCTATCTCGCCGAACTTTCAAACTTATATGAAAACATAGATCTGCATCTAAAGAGAAATGAGTATTCCTTTCAATTCATAGCTGTTTGTAATTCTGGTATGTCTCATTAAAAAACAAAACAAAACAAAAACCAAAAAAAAAAAAAAAAAATCAACAAAAAAACAAAACAAAAACCAAAATGAAAAATAAAAACAACTATATCATTGTTTTCTATTTTTATTTCATGAGTGGGTTGTTTTCAAACCTATAAGATTTTTTTTTCCTATTCGGGTCTAATCTCATCAATGTTTAGATTTTGTTGTGTATTTTTTTATTTTCTTGTTTCCTTTTGCATTGAAAGTTTTAGCCCTAATTCAGTAGCTTTGATGAGTTTTAAATTAATTGAAAACTCAAAAATAACAGCCTTTTATGATTACTTTTATGACGTAATTTTTCCTATTTTACATATTCATACATTTATCTCTACCGGTACTATTATTAAAACAAGAATTTGGTTAAAAATAACATAAAAATAAAAATAAAACAGTAGCAAGCACAATCGTTGGAATTGACGTATTTGAATACAATAAGGGGATTTTCTTTCTCTAAAAGTGAAAAAAAAAAAAACAACATTTTTTGAATAATATTTTCGGTTTATAAAAATGACTTCTTGTGTAGGACTTTACTCCCAGAAGTAAAGAGGATCGGATCGCTGCTCAGCATGGAACACTTGACAGAGCGAGTAGATTTACTGAGGTTCAGAGTATTATTAGCCAGCCTACGCACAGAAAACGGATCATAGAAGCCAAGAAAAATTCTGGATTTCATTTTGAAGAGAGAAGGAAAAATACCCATGAGAGATAGATTTGTTGAGGAAGTGATTACAACATAGGACACTGCACATTTTGAAAAGAGTGAAGGAAACCTCTGCAAGAGTAATGAGAATTTAAACTCAAACTGACTTCTCCATGGAGCATCATAACCGAACAAGATTAAAAGTTCAAATTCAACAAGACTTCTCCATGGAACATCATAAAAAAGAAGATTAAATCTTTAAATCGACAAGACTTTTCCGTGTAGTTTCATCAACAAAGAAGATTAAACGTTAACAGTGCGGAGAGAATGATATTTTCTCTGTTAACAGTGCGGAGAGAATGATATTTTCTCTGTTAACAGTGCGGAGAGAATGATATTTTCTCTGTTAACAGTGCGGAGAGAATGATATTTTCTCTGTTAACAGTGCGGAGAGAATGATATTTTCTCTGTTAACAGTGCGGAGAGAATGATATTTTCTCTGTTAACAGTGCGGAGAGAATGATATTTTCTCTGTTAACAGTATGGAGAGAATGATATTTTCTCTGTTAACAGTGCGGAGAGAATGATATTTTCTCTGTTAACAGTATGGAGAGAATGATATTTTCTCTATTAACAGTGCGGAGAGAATGATATTTTCCTTGTTAACAGTGCGGAGAGAATGATATTTTCTCTGTTAACAGTGCGGAGAGAATGATATTTTCTCTGTTAACAGTGTGGAGAGAATGATATTTTCTCTGTTAACAGTGCGGAGAGAATGATATTTTCTCTGTTAACAGAACGAGTAGAATGATATTTTCTCTTATTAACAGTGGGAAAATGATATTTTCTCTGTTAACAGTAAGGAGAGAATGATATACTCTATTAACGAATTAGGAGAGAGAATGATATTTTCTCTAACAACAGTGCGGAGAGAATGATATTTTCTCTATTAACAGTGGGGAGAGAATGATGTTTTCTCTATTAACAGTGTGGAGAGAATGATATTTTCTCTATTAACAGTGGGAGAGAATGATATTTTCTCTATTAACAGTGAGGAGAGAATGATATTTTCTCTATTAACAGTGGGGAGAGAATGATATTTAGTAGAATGATATTTTCTCTGTTAACAGTAGGAGAGAATGATATTTTCTCTGTTAACAGTGAGGAGAGAATGATATTTTTCTCTATTAACAGTGTGGAAGAGAATGATATTTTCTCTGTTAACAGTGCGGAGAGAATGATATTTTCTCTGTTAACAGTGCGAGTAGAATGATATTTTCTCTGTTAACAGTGCGAGTAGAATGATATTTTCTCTGTTAACAGTGAGGAGAATGACATTTTCTTTGTTAACAGTGCGGAGAGAATGATATTTTCTCTATTAACAGTGTGGAGAGAATGACATTTTCTCTGTTAACAGTGCGAGTAGAATGATATTTTCTCTGTTAACAGTGCGGAGAGAATGATATTTTCTCTGTTAACAGTGTGGAAAGAATGATATTTTTCTACCTCTGTATGTGAACAGTTAGGAGAGAATGATTATGTTTCTCCTGTTAACAGTGCGGAGAGAATGATATTTTTCTCTGTTAACGGAGTGCGGAGAGAATGATATTTTCTCTGTTAACAGTGCGGAGAGAATGATATTTTCTCTGTTAACAGTGCGGAGAGAATGATATTTTCTCTGTCTACAGTGCGGAGAGAATGATATTTTCTCTGTCTACAGTGCGGAGAGAATGATATTTTCTCTGTTAACAGTGCGGAGAGAATGATATTTTCTCTGTCTACAGTGCGGAGAGAATCATATTTTCTCTGTTAACTTAGTGGGGGAGAGAATGATATTTTTCTCTCGTTAACAGTGCGGAGAGAATGATATTTTCTCTGTCTACAGTGCGGAGAGAATGATATTTTCTCTGTTAACAGTGCGGAGAGAATGATATTTTCTCTGTTAACAGTGGGGAGAGAATGATATTTTCTCTGTCTACAGTGCGGAGAGAATGATATTTTCTCTGTTAACAGTGCGGAGAGAATGATATTTTCTCTGTTAACAGTGCGGAGAGAATGATATTTTCTCTGTTAACAGTGCGGAGAGAGAATGATATTTTCTCTATTAACAGTGCGGAGAGAATGTTATTTTCTCTGTTAACAGTGCGGAGGAGAATGATATTTTCTCTGTTAACAGTGCGGAGAGAAATGATATTTTCTCTGTTAACAGTGGGGAGAGAATGATATTTTTCTCTGTTAACAGTGGGGGAGAGAATGATATTTTGCTCTGTTAACAGTGGGGAGAGAATGATATTTTCTCTGTTAACAGTTGTGGAGAAAGAATGATATTTTTTCTATTAACAGTGCGGAGAGAATGATATTTTCTCTGTTAACAGTGCGAGTAGAATGATATTTTCTCTGTTAACAGTGCGAGTAGAATGATATTTTCTCTGTTAACAGTGCGGAGAGAATGATATTTTCTCTGTTAACAGTGCGAGTAGAATGATATTTTCTCTGTTAACAGTGCGAGTAGAATGATATTTTCTCTGTTAACAGTGCGGAGAGAATGATATTTTCTCTGTCTACAGTGGGGAGAGAATCATATTTTCTCTGTTAACAGTGCGGAGAGAAAATATTTTCTCTGTCTACAGTGGGGAGAAGGAATGATATTTTTCTTTGTCTACAGTGCGGAGAGAATGATATTTTCTTTGTTAACAGTGTGGAGAGAATGATATTTTCTCTGTTATTAACAGTGCGGAGAGAATGATATTTTTCTCTGTGTTAACAGTGGGGAGAGAATGATATTTTCTTATCTAAGAGGAAGATGATATTTTCTCTGTTAACAGTGTGGAGAGAATGATATTTTCTCTGTTAACAGTATGGAGAAGAATAGAATATTTTCTCTGTTAACAGTGTGGAGAGAATGATATTTTCTTCTGTTAACAGAGTATGGAGAGAATGATATTTTTCTCCTGATAACATGGTGTGGAGAGAATGATATTTTCTCTGTTAACAGTGCGGAGAGAATGATATTTTTCTCTGTTAACAGTGTGGAGAGAATGATATTTTCTCTGTTAACAGTAGGGAGAGAATGATATTTTCTCTGTTAACAGTGTGGAGAGAATGATATTTTCTCTGTTAACAGTGCGGAGAGAATGATAATCCTTTTCTCTGTTCCAACGAGTATGGAGAGAATGATATTTTCTCTGTTAACAGTGTTAAGCGAGTAGAATGATATTTTCTCTCTATTAAGGTACCCAGTGCGGAGAGAATGATATTTTCTCTGTTAACAGTGCGGAGAGAATGATATTTTTCTCTGTTAACAG
>JAWDGP010003133.1:7500-27247 GCA_033675545.1 Elysia crispata | reverse complement strand
GATATTACATAAAATTGATAAATTGATCGTGAAGGCCCTTGCTTACTTTTGTTTAATTAGTGCAATGGCTAGTTCGTTCTATGTCTAAATCTTTGCGTTTTGAAATAAAATATTTCAGTACATTTCTGTTTAACAAAGAAGCGTCGAGCAAATGTATTTTGTAATTGATATATTTTAAAATAGAAAAATTAATTGCAGATAACAACAGGAACTTTTTGTTATGGAAAAAATATCAATAGTCAGAAATCTGCTGACAATGTTAATAGTCAAGATAGAAATATTGAAGCTGCAATTTCGCGCGGGTACAGACCATCAACCTCAACAAGCATGGATCTTTGGTGAAAGAGTGGGAAAGTGGAAACACTTAATTTCAGTTTAAAATTGGAAACACTCTAATTCATCTAAGGAGTAAAGGTTGAAGTATGGGCTTCTATCATTGGACCATAACGTAATGTGTTCGGATTGCAAACAAAAATATATTAAGTATAAGGTATTGTTGAATAATAGCAATAAAACAAAGTGGTATAAAGTGAGGGAATATAATGTTAAACAGAAACTCACAGGGTTCGGTTTTAGATTCTTTGTAACGAGGGCGTACGAAGATTTTAAGAATGTTTGTCTGAAGACACGAGTGATGCCAAATGTCGCAGATAAACCTAGTTTATCCAGCCATCTGTCGTGAAAGAAATGTAAAAATGATGTAAAGATAATAAGTACAGGAGCCCTGCTTTGGTTAAATTGATTGGACACGCTTTATAATTCATAGTAAAAGGTGACATGAGAGCTTCATCATATTTTGATATAGTATCCATATTTTTAAGTTCGAGAGTTATGATTTCATAGGTATAAAACTGACTAAAATTTACATTGAAAAAGATGTAGTTCTTTTGGGGGGAAAAAAACGAAATTGCATCTCCGTCTTGCAAGAATCAGGTAGGACTTTTCTTTTTAGGCTGGTTTTACATCAATGGTCATTAGTATTCTGTTGGTCACTTTTAAGGGGAGACCCACATATTTTGTATCAGGTAATATTGTGTTTGTGGAGAGACCTTCACAGGAGGCGATATACCTCTGTACCTACAATCAACTTTAGAGGCAGTGTCAGGTTGTTAACGACCAATTTCTGTTTCAGTCTTTGTCATATCTCCTGTCATGCTGAGTATTTCTTGTTTTGTCTCTTGATTTTTCTTCGTTAAAGCTTTTGATTTTTAATATTTTTTTCCATAGTGCCAGACATGCAAAGTAACTTATATATGAAGAAATCATTCAATCAGAAATCAAGCAAATATCAATCAATCTATATATCAGCAACCAACCAATGGATCATTATCAATTATCAATCCCGATCCATCAATGAATCAATCAACCATCAATAATAAATTAATGTTGTGAAAAATAGGTGTCACAACAGTCCACACACTATAAAAACTTAAAACTTACAAGAACCCAGCAATAAAAGCATTGGAGACGTCTGGCACGCCCCCACCTGACGCCGTGCTGGTCTCTGTGAAGCGTATAGGTTTCCTCAACCTGCAGCTTCTCCAGCTGATGTTGTAGGCAAACTCCAGCTGGGTCCTCAGGGTGTCCATCACCTCCACGTCCACGAAGTCTTGCGTATGGGCTTCCTCTGCTCTGAAGTAATAGCTTTGTGACAGAAAGTAAGCGATCGGCATTTTAATAGAAGTAAGTTGTAGTGATGAGGTGGATAGACGTATACGTTTAAATTAATAATATGTATCAAACAGGGTACTTTGTAGACTTAACTTTTGTTTAAGATATGACAGGCCCGGCAAAAACTTTGTATATGAAGGAATATGCATACAGAGGAAAGTAAGAATTCAAAAATGATTATAAGAGTGATAAAAATATTTGGCCTTTGGAGCATGGCAGAGAGAGAGAGATAGAAGGAGAGAGAGAATGAAAGAGAGAGTTAAACAAGAGAGAGACATCTATATTATGTAAGATTTCTTCGAAAAACTAATAAGAAGTAATACTTATTAGAAATGAATAGAGAGAGAGAGAAAGAGGAACAGAGAGAGAGGGAGAGAAAGAGAGAGAGAGAGAGAGAGAGAGAGAGAGAGAGAGAAAGAAAGCTTGACTATTATCAGATTTTTTTCAAAATTTTATAAGTCAAGTAAAACTAATCGGAAAGATAGTGAAGTAGAGGAAGAAGAAGAAGAAAAACTAGAAAGAGAAGAAGAAGAAGAAGAAGAAGAAGAAGAAGAAGAAGAAGAAGAAGAAGAAGAAGAAAAAGAAGAAGAAAATAGAGAGATAGAGAAAGCGAGAGAGATAGAGAGAGAAAGAGAGAGAGAGAGAGAGAGAGAGAGAGAGAGAGAGAGAAAATAATCAGAGGACAAAGACAGAAGAAGAGATACAAAAAACTATTGATAATGATTTGACAGGTTTATATTGCATTTATTTTTCGCGACAGATGAAAGATGATACAACCAACTGAGTTATTTCCCCTTTATTCTTTTAAGAGTCTTCATTTAAGTGAGATATATATATATATATATATATATATATATATATATTTCACTAACTGGTGAAGAACCACTTCCGTGGTAACTTCGCATCCATTATTTTGAAGAAATCTGAGAAAAGAGACAAAGGAAACAAGGCATAAAGTGAAGGATAAAAAAATCACATATAGTTTTAATTTCCTTTTTTCGATTCCAGTTTTTAATCTTTAAAACTTCTTGTCATGCCTGGTTTCTTTTTTTTTCCTATTTTGTTATTTTAGTTTTCAATAAGTGAGCATACTTCCTCGCTTTATGGCATGGTCGGCCCACTCTGGGCTGGGAATGTGTGGAGTGCCTCCCTCGTGACTCATTGGAGCAGAGGGCAATATAGAAATAAAATCAGAGTAGCACACTAATACAGCTCACCAACCGTGGAGTCGTCACGCTTGCAGGAGAAGAGACGAACTCCACAAAACTAACCCACTAGATAGGAATCCCAATCCTAACCCAGTTCGAATGCCTGTTTTTTTTTTTTTTTTTTTTTTATTTAAACAACAGTTAAAAGAAGTATGAAAGGAGTAATAACACCCAACTCTAATCAACTAACCAACCGGGTCACACAATAGACAAAAAATAAAAGGCACACGGGTAAAATATCCTCGCTTTTGCAGTGTTCTTCTTCCGTCTTTCTCTCCCTCTTCATTCTTTCCCCATAATCTTTAATCGTATTCGATTCTTTCCCATTTAGCTACAAACACCATTTTTTGTAGAGTAAACGCTCACTGTGCCAGATATTTGCGGGATGAGCTGAACGTGTCCAGGTTGTTTACGCCAGGAGCGTACAGACCACTTGCAGCATACTGGGACATTTGGGATAGAAGATCTTTCAAGGTCGAGTAGTCTTTTACCAGTTGGTCTGCTTCAAGGATGACACCAAACTTCCGTTCGTACAAGTTTGGCTCTGAAAATTGTCGACATTTTGAAATAGTGTGGATTAAATATACTTCATCAGCAACATCTAGACTCATATTTTTATGTTTCGTTGCAATTTACCAATAAAGTAAAATACACATTCTGAAAAACTTGAACTTCTTAGAGCGCCTTTATCATTATTTTTATTTTTCATTACACTTTCGACTCTTCCTGCGTTATCATTAAAATTTTAGCTGAAAAAAATTACAAAGCAAAAATTTTAAAGATCATAATTTGTGAGCCGACGTGTGCAACATATTTTGAAATATAAAAGCAGCCACGAAGTGTTCACATCAAGACACTATCCATTGCTGTTTAGTGAGTAAACAAGCTTGACGATGAACGGTACAATCAATATTTACCAATGCCTAACTCAAACATCGGGATTTTCATGCCTCTGGAGGAAGAGTAGTCCAGGAATTCCTCAGCCAGAGTCGGATCCCACGACCCATTGTGACGGTCGAGGAGATTCAAGTCCCACAGGATGTCCTAACCAACTTGGTCACAGAATCTGGTTATGTTGTCCCAACGTTGACCTGAAATACAGCAAACTCTCAAGTCTTAGTAAAGTTCCTCATAAATCCAACGCTCAAATTCCTGATCGAACAAAAACATCACAGTATCCCACTTTGCTAAATTCTCATTGAAAAACATGAAAGTCAGATAGTATTTTTTGGAAACTTTAATTCAGGCCGTTTATTCGAAAACATTTTGGACTTTATTTATTGCTCAAATAATTGCAGTTCTTGCTTGTGATTTATGCATGGGATACTGGTATATTAATGTCATTTGAAATATATCATAATTTAGTGAATGTATGCTCTTTGTTTTTGTCCACTTTAATGGACCATCGCACGGGTGTCCTGTAGTTTGGTACTGAGTTCTGTATGTTCAAGTTTATGTCAGAACCAGTTCTCAAGATATTAACCCAGCACTGCTGGTCTACATTGACATAAGATCGTGAGTTTTAAGATTCGCTCTATGGCATTTATTTCTAGTGAAAATTTGATTTTATTCGAATATATTCCAATCTTCGTTAGAGTATAATTTTTGTATCGTATGTTCGTTAACATAATACGGTCGGAGGTTTGATCAGAGTATTAAGACAGAAAAATCAAATGTTTTTCCTCAAAGCGTTATTGTTTAGCTCTAAAGTCTTTGGGGCAGTTTCAAGTCTGCATTATCTCTTTATTTCATTCAATAGCGGATGACACTTTACTTTTTACAATTTATATACTTTCATTTTGCTTTATCATGAAGACTGTGGTAGGTGCCTATAGCGCATGCGCTCTCCCTTTGTGTTCGAGCAGGCCGTTCAGATATAGTTACATGCGAAATATCTTGGTCTTTCTTCCATCCACTTTTACTGCTGAGACCCTTTTTCAATTTTTGTGACTACAATTGAAAAGGAAAAAACAGCAGATTCCCTAACTTAAGTGATATTTATGACAGAATTATAGATTTAATAATAAAATATATGAATATTGAACATAGCTATGGTCGCAATTGTTCACGAAGATCGATAATTTAAAAAATGTGCAAGAACTTTTTGAAACTTTGTAGCCCATGACAAAAACGTTAGCTTATAATGGTCAGAAAGCATTTATTTTTTGTTCAATAATACTACTCGATGCTTTATGAGCTGACCTTTATTTTGTTATATTTCATGTTTGTGAAGAGAAGCGTTTTTACCTCTATAGTTTATGAGATTTAAATACTATTGTTTGTGCGAGATGTCTGGCAGTATGATATAAATTCCCTTAAAAAATTTTGGTTATCAGGTGTCGCTTGTCCAGCGTATCTACCCGTTTTTAAACATAGGAATTAACAACCAGCTTTGAAAAGAGATCCAATGGGAAACGAAATCAAATTGAAAGTCCTTAATGCTTTTATCATTGCGAATAGATTTACCTGATATGGTAAAATCTAAGTCTTCTGTTGATTTTTTTCCTGGCGCAGTCACTTCCACACAATTAGCATCATCAGAGATCGGGTCAAAGTTTAGGAAGTCGGAGTACGTCCCACCAACTCGAACATCAGCTGGAGACAGAGCAGCGGCGAGGTTCTTGAGTTTCTGGGAACTGGAGACAGACATTGACAGTAAATCTTAAAACTTTAAACTCTAGTTTAAAAACCAGCCCACCGACTATGATATGGCGATCTCACCATGTTTTTCTAATAAAATGAATTTAAATAGAATCTTCCCAAAAATAAATATCGGAGACGGCAAAGATAGAACTTTCGTTAGACCTCTTTAATACACATCGAACAATCGCCGTCCGGGTTGGAACGCAAGGCGCCGTGCATAGAAATAAAAACTATTCTCAATCCGCACTTACACACGCATCGACAAAGGTTGATTACGGCGTTTTGCCGTGTACGAGCTCCGTGGTAAGGACGGCGTATATTTCATGCCGACGCATCGCCGTGTCGAATACGACAAGGAAACTTTCACAGGAGTCAGTGAGTGACTTCACACTTTTTAGTTGTCGTCGTTAATTTGCTGTCTCTTTACAAATCCTTATATTACAAAGGAACTAATGTTGTGCTGACATGAAAGACCATAATTTTCTCATCGTGTCTCATTCACTCCAAATTAAAGCGGTAACATTTCAGATCAAAACTGTCACAGAACTTAACGCTAATCGTTTAGTCTCTTTTTTTTCCTTCTTTGACAAGACGTGGGCTGATTCGAATGAAAAGTTAATCAAAACTTGGCATCGACATTCTTATATGATTTGGGAAACTTTTTGTTGTCCTGTCGCAGGTTTTCAAAAAACGTCACAGACGCTCCAGCTATTGCCCTTTGCATATACAAGGCATGGACCCATTAAATTCTTCATAATCGCTTTTTTATTTTTAGATACTTATAATGTAAACAGAAAAGTTCCATAGTGACAAGAAGAGCCAAATGAAGATGCTAACCTGTCGTCCATATGATAAGGAAACGAGTCGCTGTGTGTGAACACAGGCGCAATGTCGCTCACGGCGCGCCATCCACGGTGGACGATGTTTGGTCGCTGTGTGTGAACACAGGCGCAATGTCGCTCACGGCGCGCCATCCACGGTGGACGACGTTTGGTCGCTGTGTGTGAAGGACACACAAAATAATGATACCGCCTCCTCCCTCTCTCAGGTCTATGATTACTAGTATTATTTTATATGCAAGTGGTAAGGCTCTTTCCTCTTGTTTTAAACAGAAGAGGATATTGAAATTACTTTTCTATGACCCTCTCAGTACCACCGTCTGCATACCATTATTTACCATTATTTAAATGATGTAAATTTTACTTTCAACGTAAATACTTCGTGTAACTTATAAGACTAATATAAAAATACAATAGAGTTACTTCTCCGTGGATTCGGCGGGAAAAAATACACTTATAAGGTTAAAAATCGCATGGAAAAAAGAAGCTTTTGTCGAAAAATGAATAAAAGTGACATATTCTGCGTGATTTACTGTTTGCATTCGCTTATAAGCAGTGCACAGATCATCAGAAATTACTTCAGAAATGGAGGAAAGTGTTGTGATGCCCTAGTTCCTGTCAGTCTACTTTTGCCGCTCTATGGTCATTTTTCTCGGATATTTCCAATTCTTGAAATTAAGCTCACACCATTATGTCCCGTTAGCTATTGCGTTACCTGAAGTCATAGCCAACCAGGCCACGTCGCAGTTGACCTGAACTAAACGTGATGATCAGGTAACTTGGGCTTGTGATATGGAGTGACTCCGTGACGTCAAAGACCAATGTCATTAGTTGGGTCTCCACTTTGAGCTCTTATTCCAGCCACATAGAGGAAGATTAGGGCTGTCAATAAAATCAGCGCACCGCCATTCAGAGAGAAGTGAGGGAGCCCCATAATTCTGTCACAATGTCTGAAAAATCTGTGAAAACAATGCTATACAAGGGAAAAATGGTAAGCATTTCAGTGTTTGGACAACCGTAAAGTTCTGATTTGACACAAATCAATCCATAAAGAGAAACTAGGATTTTTCTTCCATAAGAAAGCAATGTTTCTCAATTTAAATCAATAAGATTAGTTCGCAAACTTTGTAAATTCCAATCCTATTTATAGATTGTTTTCAACATTCTTGTTTATTTAGATAAATGGACATCTATGGATTACGGCAAGGCACTCTTTTGCAGGAAATTGTAGCCTTTTAATAAGCGGTTAATTAAGTGAGTCTAAGTATTAATATAAGTTAAGAAAGAACAGAATGAGCTAAAGTTGCATATCTTTTTATCATGCTTGGAAGGCCCTAGTTTGCACCACATTTACAATACAGAAGTTGTTACTGGGCAGCTTAAATTAGTGGAATAATGTTTTAAAAAAAATAAGCTTAAAGATTTGCAATCAATTACTTACATGTTCCATTCAAAATATTATCCTTGAATTTTCTCAAACTTTCTCAAGGAAACTTATTGGAAATTATCTAGATTAATGATGCAGCAAACAGCAATCAGGTGAAAGTCATGAAACACGAAGGACACATGAAACACCGATATTCTCTACATGTGACACATGCAAAGTGGCTTATGACTAAAATTCTGTTTATAAATAAAGAAATCACTTTGCTTCTTATTAAATATTTTACATTGGATCAATAAGACACAAACCTTGGCGGAATCATGGTATTCCTCTGTACAAAGAACTCCAACCCAATGAAGTCTTTTATACATCGCAAATATGAACAAGTTTCACGGAGCTATCCAACAGGAAAATATTGGTTTACAAAAAAAAGAGAAATAACTAGAAGCCACAGTCCTTTATGACCCTCTCACATCTGGAAGCTTATGAAAAAAAAAAGAAGAAGAATGCATGTTACTCAACGCCTCACCTTAAAAAAATGATGGTTTAATAATTTTGTGTAAATTGAGAGCGCATATTTGTATTGAGGTAGATACAGTGACTAAATAGATTCTGTCATAGATGTTATATTTCAAATATCCCAAACTATGCGCTTGAAACGGTTGAAGGATTGATACGTGTCAAATTCTGGTTATAAATAACGAATCCCGATCGCACTGACAAAATGTTGCTACAAATGGACAACTGGCAGGGCATCAGTGATACAATTGCTCATTACAACGAGTAGTTGAACACAACCGTATGATACAGTAATAGCTTCATTGTAATACACCAGAATCACCATTGTCTGTCTGTTTCTAGCTTCAATGATTATAATTGTTACGTCGGCTCAGTTACTGTTCTAGTTTGTGAGAGTTGTTTGGCTTTTGGAGAGACTGTTCCCTTGGGGTGAGGTCAAATGTATCAAATCTAGCATAAATTTGGTAAATTATATTCTTTGACACACAAAATGCATATTGATTCTTTTTTTACCTGTTAGGTTTTGATGACCTGATCAGGTTTGATCTAGCTCACAAATATATCAAATAAATCACGTATTTGAAAAGAAAACCTAAATTAATTAAGGTAAAGGCTTCTTTATTAATTACTCGCTTCGTTGGCTCTGTTTTACATGTTCCACTAATCCGTTTCGATACTCTGGTAGGGACTTTGGGGGTGCTAAAACGTCAGAATGAAATACTGCCCCATCACAGGTAAGCACAATCTTACTCTGTCCAGCATGTACCGAGGGTCAATGGTGAGAATCATCGTAACTCACACAGGGACAACCAAGAACCAAGAGCTTGCAACTTCAGACTCAGTCAAACACCAACGGTTAATGGTAAGGGTTATCGTAACTCAAACAGAGACAAACAAGAGCTGCGGTATCCAACCCAGTCATTCATTTAACGGTGAATAGTGAGATCATCGTTTGCATCCAGTGACAAGCACGGGCCCGCTGTGTCTAGCCCACACATGCACTAATGATCAATGTAGTGAGATCCTCTTTCCTCAACCAGAAACAAACAAGAGTCTGCAGTTTGTAGCTGGTTCCTGCACTAACGATGAGTAGTGAGATCATCTTTCCTCAACCAGAAACAAACAAGAGTCTGCAGTTTCTAGCCCAGTTCAAGCTGAGCTTTCAGGCTGAACAGGTCAAGAGAGTTCCACATTACCGATCATGACGTTGTATAATGGTTGAAAGCCCCTCTAAACATTTTCTCAAATAATTGTGATTTTTTATTGTTATGTCAAACAGTTCTTAAAATTCCTCTTTACAAAATCAATTCTTTCATTAATAATAAAACAAAAAACCGTGTTGGTTCTTGTTTACATAACCAGCAAGATATCTCCAGATAAGAACCAGCTCGCAGCTACTCAGTGAAACGTTTCTATGAACTTATATTGTTTTAGAAAAAATGCAAAGCTCGAGTTATTTCAACTTAAAAAATATGGTCCTAATGAGCATCCAAACAAGAGATCGCCAGTGGCCATTAGGTAAAGCTCTCACCCTTGGATCTGCTGTGATTGCAAGTTCTGAGACTTAAGTTGTTCTCAGATGAGCTTCAGGACTTTTTTCTTTCGACTCCGTCTTGATTTCAAGATTATGATAAGATCGAAATTGTCCGAGGCAGCGTATTGCAGACCATGTACGGCCCAAATCCACCAATGAGTCAATGAATGCCCTAGGACTTACCGTACTCTAAGGTAAATCAGATGAAATGGTATTCTGCAAGTCTTGCCTTTTATAACTAACCCAAAAGACCACCTAAGAAAACCACACACTCAGGTAATGAATTTTCTAAAAATGGCTACTTCGTTGATAGATCCTTATCATTTCAATCAATTTATACTGTAGGCAAAGAGCAATCAAAAAGCATTAAAATGTCCTTGCTGATTGATATTTCCCAAGATATACGACGACTTTTATGCATTAGCCTTTCTTTACAGAGACTTCACTCTGAAAGTGACACGACCATGGACAAGTAATACACTTTAGATATAGCTTATTCATTGCTATATAGCTTAAACCTTTTTCTTGATTATAAATGAAATTTGGCCAGATATGGAAGGCAGTGGAATATAAGAGTATCACAAAAAATTTAATTTTTAGGGCTTCATGACAGTACTACAAATCCTACCTGTTCCCATATAATTTCAGATATTTCCGAACACATTGAAAAAAACAGTGGTAATCACGAAAGGACAAATAAGGTGAGACCCAAAACTGATACCGTTTGATTGTTTGTTCTTAACCGTAACTTAATCTACGGTTAAATACTTTTTGAAAGTTACTTTTGTACAAAGTCATTGGATCACAGCGACAAGTTTTTTCAACTACCTACTCATTTAGAAAATAAAGTGATGTTAGAAAAGGGAAGGAAAAAACATGTTATCAAGGATTCGAACTGCGGATGTTCTGATTCGTGAGCCTAATGTCTACCAAGAGACCACGACGCCAGGGGAAATAGGTGTTTCTGCGTCCCTTTATCTTTTATCTTTCTAACCAATATGTTATAGAAAAGGGGAGAACAAAAATTCTAGTCCAGGCGATCCGCACACGTACAAGATTTTTTATGGTTCCCCCTTCCCCAATAAAAAATAAATAAAAAATAAATAAGAAAAAAAAGAAACCCGCTATTCAATGACACAGAAATAGTTTATACGTGACTAGCGAAGCGAACATGGTCGAAATATCATTTCAAAGAAAGCTCTTATTTTAGCTGTCCTAATTTTTTATGTAATAAAAACCCTCTGTTGTACTAACCAGTCCCAGGTGAACTTTACAGATTTTTTTTCAACTTTGGTTTTTTATGGCGATATGCATTATATTTTAATTACGACTAATATTAGTTTTAGATCGTTTAGTGCATTTTTCCCTTCTGAAAATACCATACAATCAATTCAAGAGCGTACGAAAATATTAAGGTGTTTTCAATATAATCACAACTTCAAAAACATTCTTTATCAGAAGCATAAAGTTAGATATGGAAAATTAGTATTACAGATATTAAATATTCAGATGAAGCAAAATGAATGTTTTGAAAAATTGGATTATGCAAGTGTTTTACAGTATTATAAACTCGTATTATAAATAGAAAATTTTATATATTCTTTTATGGATCATTTCTAAATCAAATGGCTGTCTCAAAAATTGTTTTTTCTACCTCGCTTCTCTCCTCTCAATTCCTATCTCTTTTCAAAAGTTCTTACACTAAAGTTATCTCTAGCTCTCTCCATATGTTCCTCTTTTGACATCCTTCGTCTTTTTTTAAAATTTGGAACTGAAATAAGTTATTAAAACAAAATAATAGTTCATTGAGCAAATGAAAGGAGAGATAGCGAGAGAGAGAGAGAGAGAGAGAGAGAGAGAGAGAGAGAGAGAGAGAGAGAGAGAGAGAGAGAGAGAGAGGGTGTCACTGATATTAATGTTTTTGTGAATAATTTCAAAGCACAGCATATTTTGAGATATATAAATATATATAACTTTCACATCTGAGACACATTCTACTCCCTTCTCTCAGGTCTAGATTTCATCATCCTTTTTATACCATTCATCGCTTTCTTCTCCTTCTCTCTCTCTGTCTGTCTGTCAGTCTGTCTGTCTATCTCTCTCTGTATGCTGTCTGCCTGTTTGTCTCTCTCTCCCTCTCTCTGTCTCTGTCTGTCTGTCTCTCTCTCTGCCTCTCTCTCTGTCTCTCCCTCTCTCTCTGTCTCTCTCTATCTCTCTTGATCTCTTTCTATATATATATCCCCGCATCTATCGATCCACATAGCTGTCTGGGTATCTATCTATTAGCACAATTTTAATATGGGTGCCGGGAATTTTTTTTCCATCTCTATAATTAGCATAAATCCAACATGGCCGCGCTTAATTCTACTTTTGAATACTCTATAATTAGCATAAACCTAATATAGCCGCCGGTTAATTCTATTTTGGTAATATCTTAAAAAGGATAATTTCAATATGGCCACCAGTTAATTCTTATTTGGCCGTCTCTATAATAAGCTAAATTCCAATATGGCTGCCGGTTAATTCTTTTTTGGCGATCTCTATAATAAGCATCAATCCAATATGGCCGCCGCTAATTTTTTTTTCATTCTCTATAATTAGCATAATTCCAATATGGTCGCCGTTTCATTCTATTTTAGTAATATGTTAAAAATGATAATTCCAATATGGCCGCCGGTTAATTCTATTTTGGCGATGTCGATAATTAGCACATTAAAAATATGGCAGCCGGTTTGTTCTATTTTGGCCATCTCTATAATTAGAATAATTCCAATATGGCCCGTTTAATTCTATTTTTACTATCTCTATAATTAGCTTAATTCAAATATCCCGCTTGTTAATTCTTTTTTTTTTTTGGCCATCTATAATTACCAAAATTTCAATATGGCTGCCGGTTGATTAAAACGTGGCCATCTCTATACTTAGCACAATTCTAATATGGCTTATTCTAATATTGCCGCCGGTTAATTCTATTTTGGTACTCTCTATAATTAGCATAATTCCAATATTGCTAAGTCCACTATCGCCGCCGGGAATTTTTGTTCCATCTCTATATAAAGCATAATTTCAATATGGCCGCCGGTTAATTCTTTTTCGGTAATATCTTTAATTAGCAAAAAATCCAATATGGCGGCCGGTTCATTCTATTTTGGCAATCTCCATAATTAGCATAATTCCAATATTGCTAAGTCCAATATCGCCGCCGGGAAGGTTCTTTTTCCATCTCTATATAAAGCATGATTCTAATATGACCGCCCATTAATTCTATTTGAACATCTCAATAATTAGAATTATTTGAATATAACCGCTGGTTTATTCTTTTTTCGCCATCTCTATAATAAGCATAATTCCAGGATAGACGCCAGTTATTTCTTTTTTGGTAATATATGTAATTAGCATATTTCCAATATGGCCGCTGGTTAATTCTAACTTTGCCATCTCTATAATTGGCATAATTCCAATATGGCTGCCGGTTAATTCTATTTTGGAAATCTCTATAATTAGCATAATTTCTATTTTGGCCATCTCTAAAATTTGCAAAAATCCAATATGGCTGCCGGTTAATTCAATTTTTGACATCTCTTTAATTAGTATAATTCAAATATGGTTGCCGGTTAATTTTATTTTGGAAAATTCTATAATATTATAAGTTCTATTTGGGTAATCTTAATAATTAGCATTATTCCAAAATATTTGAATACTCTATAATTAGCAAAAACCCAATATGGCCACTGGTTAATTCTATTTTGGTAATATCTTTAAAAAGGATGGTTCCAATATGGCCGCCGGTTACTTCTATTTTGGTCATTTCTATAATTAGCATAATCCAATATGGCTGCCAGTTAATTCATTTTTGGCGATGTCTATAACTAGCACAAATCCAAATGGCCGCTGGTTAATTCTGTTTTTGCTATCTCTTATATTAGCCTAATTCCAATATAGCTGCCGCTTAATTCTTTTTTTGCGATCTCTATATTTAGCATATTTCCTATATGGCCGCCGGTTAATTCAACTTTGGCCATCTCTATAATTAGCATAATTCGAACTTGGCCGCGCTTAATTCTATGTATGAATACTATATAATTAGCATAAACCTAATAGGGCCGCCGGTGTATTTTATTTTCGTAATATCTTTAAAAAAGATAATTCCAATAGGGCTGCCGGTTAATTCTATTTTGGCGATGTCTATATTTAGCACAATTCCAATATGGCCGCCGGTTTATTCTATTTTTGGTTATCACTATAATTAGCATAAATCCAGTATGGCCGCCAGTTCATTCAATACTGGCCATCTCTTTAATTAGCATAATTCCAATACGGCCGCCAGTTATTTCTTTTTTTGCCTATCTCTATAATAAGCAAAATTCCAATATGGCTGCGGGGTAATTAAAATTTGGCCATCTCTATAATGAGCAGAATTTCTATTTTGGCAATCTCTATAATTAGCATAATTCCAATATGGCTACTTCCAATATGGCCGCCTGTTTTTTCTATTTTGGCAATCTCTATAATTAGCAAAATTCCAATATGGCCGCCGGTTAATTCTATTTCGGTAATATCTTTAATTAGCATTATTCCAATATTGCCGCCGGATAATTTTATTTTGGCCACCTCTATTATAAGGAAAGTTCAAATATGCCGCCGGTTAAATCTTTTTTGGAATTCTCTATAATTAGAATAATTCCAATATGGCCCGTTTAATTCTTTTTTTGCTATCTCTATAATTAGCTTATATCAAAAATGCCGCTGATTAATTCTTTTTTTTGGCCATCTCTATAATTACCAAAATTCCAATATGGCTGCCGGTTAATTAAAACTTGACCATCTCTATAATAAGCAGAAATTCTATTATGGCAATCTCTATAATTAGCATAATTCCAACATGGCTTATTCTAATATGGCCGCCAGTTAATTCTATTTTGGTACTCTCTATAATTACCATAATATTGATAAGTCCACTATCGCCGCCGGGAATTTTTGTTCCATCTCTATATAAAACATAATTGTAATATGGCCGCCGGTTAATTCTTTTTCTGTCATATCTTTAATTAGCACAATTCCAATATGGCGGCCGGTTCATTCTATTTTGGCAATCTCCATAATTAGCATAATTCCAATATTGCTAAGTCTAATATCGACGCCGGGAAGATTCTTTTTCCATCTCTATATCAAGTATGATTCTAATATGACCGCCCATTAAACCTATTTGAACATCTCTATAATTAGCATAATTCGAATATAGCCGCCGGTTAATTCTTTTTTCGCCATCTCTATAATAAGCAACATTCCAGGATGACCGCCAGTTACTTCTTTCTTGGTAATATATGTAATTAGCATAATTCCAGTATGGCCGCAGGTTAATTCTAACTTTGCCATCTCTAAAATTGGCATCATTCCAATACGGCTGCCGGTTAATTCAATTTCTATTTTGGCAATCTCTATAATTAGCATAATTCCAATATGGCTACTTCCTATATGGCCGCCCGTTTTTTCTTTTTTGGCCATCTCTATAATTAGAATAATTCCAATATGGCCCGGTTAATTCTATTTTTGCTATTTCTATAATTAGCTTAATTCAAATATGCCGCTGAATAATTCCTTTTTTTTTTTGGCCATCTCTATAATTAGAATAATTTCAATATGGCTGCCGGTTACTTCTATCTTGCTATCCCAATAATTAGCTTAGTTCCAATATGACGCCGGTTAATCCTTTTTTTTTTTTTTTGGCCATCTCTTTAATTGGCATAATTCCAGTACGGCTACCGGTAAACTGTATTTTTGCCATCTCTGTAATTAGCATAATTGCAATATGGCAGCCGGTTAATTCTTTTTTGGCTATCTCTATAATTAACCTAATTCAAATAATTTGAATATGGCCGCCGGTTATTTCCAATCCGGTTATCTCTATAATGAGCATAATTTCTTTTTTGGTAATCTGCATAAATAGCATTATTTCAATATGGGCACCGGTTAATTCTATTTTGGCTATCTCTATAATTAACCTAATTCAAATATGGCCGCCGGTTAATTCAAATTCGGCAAATCTCTATAAATAGCATAATTTCTATTTTGACGATCTCCATATTTTGCATAATTCCAAAATGGCGGCCGGTTTACTTCTATTTTTGCCATTACTGTTATTAGCATAATTGCAATATGGCCGCCGGTTATTTCTTCTTTGGTAATTAACATAAATCCCATATGGTCGCCGGTTTTGGCTCTATAATAAGCATAATTCAAATATGGCAGTCGGTTAATTCTTTTTTTGGCATCTCTCTAATTAGCATACTTCCAATATGCACGCGGGTATATTCTATTTTGGCTATCTCTATAATTAGCATAATTCCAATATGGCCGCCGGTTAACTATATTTTTGCTATCTCTCTTATTAGCTGAATTCCAATATGCCGCCGGTTAATTCTTTCTTTTGGCCATCTCTATTATTAGCATAATTTCAATAGGACCGCTGGTAAATCTATTTGAGTAATCTCTTTAATTAGCATAATTCCAATATGGCCGCCGGTTAATTCTATTTTGGCAAATCTCTACAAGTAGCATAATTTGCATATGGCCGCCGGTTATTTCCAATCTGGCAATCTCTATAATTAGCATAATTTCTATTTTGGTAATCTGCATAAAAAGCATTATTTCAATATGGGCACCGGTTAATTCTATTTTGGCTATCTCTATAATTAATCTAATTCAAATATGGCCGCCGGTTAATTCCAATTCGGCAAATCTCTATAAATAGCAAAATTTCTATATTGACGATCTCCATAATTTGGATAATTCCAAAATGGCGGCCTGTTTAATTCTATTTTTGCCATCACTGTAATTAGCATAATTGCAATATGGCCGCCGGTTAATTCTTCTTTGGTAATTTCTTTAATTAACATAAATCCCATATGGTCGCCGGTTTTGGCTCTATAATTAGCATAATTCAAATATGGCCCTCGGTTAATTCTATTTTTGGCATCTCTCTAATAACATACTTCCAATATGCCCGCGGATTAATTCTATATTGGCTATCTCTATAATTAGCATAATTCCAATATGGCCGCCGGTTAATTATATTTTTGCTATCTCTATAATTAGCTTAATTCCAATATGCCGCCGGTTAATTGTTTCTTTTGGCCATCTCTATTATAAGCATGATTTCAATATGGCTGCCGGTTAATTCTTTTTTGAAAATTTCTATAATTAGCATAATTGCAATATTACTGCCGGTTCATTCTATTTGGGTAATATCTTTAATTAGCATAATTGCAATATGGCCGCCGGTTAATTCTATTTTGGCTATCTCTATAATCAGCATATTTCCTATTTGGCCGTCGGTTAATTCTATTTTGGCAAATCTCTACAAGTAGCATAGTTTCAGTATGGCTGCCGCTTAATTTCCATCCGGCAATCTATTTAATTAGCATAATTTGAATATGACCGCCGGTTATTTCTATTTTGATAACCTGCATAAATAGCATTTTTTCAATATGGCCGCCGGTTAATTCTATTTTGGCTATCTCTATAATTAACCTAATTCAAATATAGCCGCCGGTTAATTCTAATTCGAAAATCTCTATAAATAGCGAAATTTCAATTTTTGCGATCTCTATAATTGGGATAGTTCCAATATGGCTGCCGGTTAATTCTATTTTTGCCATCTCTATAATCAGCATAACTTCTATATGGACGCCATTTAATTCTATTTTGGCAAATCTCTACAAATAGCATAATTTGAATATGGCCGCCAGTTAATTCCAATTCGGCAATCTCTATAATTAGCATTATTCGAATGTGGCCGCCGGTTTATTCTATATTGGTCATCTATATAAATAGCATCATTTCAATATGGCTGCCGGTTAATTTTATTTTGGCTATCTCTATAATTAGCCCAATTCAAATATGGCCGCCGGTTACTTCTAATTCGATAAATCTCTATAAATAGCAAAATTTCTATTTTGCCAATCTCTATAATTGGCATAATTCCAATTTGGCCGCCGGTTAATTCAATTTTTGTAATCTCTTTAAATAGCATAATTCCAATATGACCGCCAGATAATTATTGTATATTCATCTCTATAAATAGAGATCTACTCATCATGCATCCTTTCCAGTCTTCCTTCTTCTGTCTATCTCTCCTGTGACTTTCATTTTCCTACTCATCTTTTACCCTTTTTCTGTCTATTCTCTGCTGTGACTTTTATATTTTCTACACATCTCTCATCCTATCCAGTCTTCCTTCTTCTGTTTATCTCTCCTGCAACTTTCATCTTTTCTACTCATCTTATCTCCTATCCAGTCTTCCTTTTTCTGTCAATCTTTCCTGTGACTTTCAATGTTCTTCTCATCTTTTCTTCTATCCAGTCTTCCTTTACTTGGAGACTAGAGCCTAACACTCTCGGTGACTATATAGGTTACAAACACATTGCACTTAGTCATTGCCTCTCGGTTTGTGAAATTGCAGAGGTTGCAATGACATTGCACTTAGTCATTGCCATTAAGTTTGTGAAAAGGCAGAGGTTACAATGACATTGCACTAAGTCAATGCCTCTGGGTTTCTAAATCTTCGCAGGTTGCAATGACATTGCATTTGTTCATTGCAACTGTGAATGGAAAAATCGCATTGCACTTAGCCATTACCTCTGAGTTGCAGCTGAACGCACAAGTTGCGGCCCTGAAAGGCATGGCGCCTGAAGAGGCTGCAGGATCACAAACCAACAAACACTCTTTTGCTCTCAGTTTCTCTCTTTGTTTTGTCCATTTCTGTTTCTCTCAGACTTTCTCTTTTTTTCCTCCTACCAGTTAGCTTCTGACTTCTTAACTTCTCTCCTTCTTTTCCTCATACCAGCTTTCCTCTGACTTTATTTTCTTCCTACCCACTTTCCTCCGGCCCTTCTCTTCCTTTTCCTTCTACCTACTTTCCCCCGATCCTTCTCTTCCTTTTCCTTCTACCCACTTTCCCCCGACCCTTCTCTTCCTTTTCCTTCTACCCACTTACCTCTGACCCTTCTCTTTTTTTTCCTCCTACCCACTTTCCCCCGACCCTTCTCTTCCTTTTCCTTCTACCCACTTACCTCTGACCCTTCTCTTTTTTTTCCTCCTACCCACTTTCCCCCGACCCTTCTCTTCCTTTTCCTTCTACCCACTTACCTCTGACCCTTCTCTTTTTTTTTCCTCCTACCCACTTTCCCCCGACCCTTCTCTTCCTTTTCCTTCTACCCACTTACCTCTGACCCTTCTCTTTTTTTTCCTCCTATCCACTTTCCTCCGACCAATCTCTTCCTTTTCATCTTACCAGCTTTCCTGTGATTCTTCTCATCCTTCTCCTCCAACCCGCTTTCCTCCGACACTTCTTTATTTTCTTCAAACTTTTGTTTCTTTTCCTCCTACCCGCTTTCCTACGACACTTCTCTTTCTTTTTCTCTGACCCGCTTTACTCCGACCGTTCGATTCCTTTTCCTCTATCCAATAGCACCCGGTTTTTCTTTTTCCTCTTCTGTCTCCCCATGATAGTATCAATCCCTTTCTGTTTTTTCCTCCAGTCCGATGATCTAAATTTCTTCCTTTGTCTTTTAACTCTCTAATGGCTTCAATTAGTTCTCTGTTTACTTAGAAAGAGTGTGGCCTCCAGTTTCCTCCCCCTTTTTTTCTCTATCCTGTGATATGAATTAAATCTGATGTAAATCAGCGGCCTCAAATCTTTTTTTTCTCTTATTTTCTCCTATCCAGTGGTCCTTTTGCCATCTCTTCCATTTTCCTCTATCCGCTGGTTTTACCTTGATTTTCTTAAATCGGTCTCAAATCAATGGTCTCCAGTCCTTCCTTTTTTCATTCGATGACTTTTCATAGTTTTCTTCAATTTCTTTATATTTTAGTTTCCAATGCCTTTCTTCCTTTTTCTTTCTACTTGGTTGTCTTTATCCCTCCTATTGCCCCTTCTCTGATTTTTCTC
>JAWDGP010003133.1:0-2500 GCA_033675545.1 Elysia crispata | reverse complement strand
TGTTTTATTCATCAAACAATAGGGGTGTGTTATGCAGGGTTGAGAACTGGACTTTTTTACTGTACTTATTAAAACCAGTGTCAATGCAAGCAGTGTAAGCAGGAGCACACACACACACACACTCTCTCTCTCTCTCTCTCAAAAACGAAATTTGATTGTACACCCATGGTTGTGGATCATTTTTTCTTACTGATTTAGCTGAGTTTTTTTTCTATGCTGTATCCTCAAAATGTTAAGTTTTGCTTTCTGTGTTTTACTTGCTAAACTGAGGCACTATAAAGGTTTACTCATCAGAGAATACATAAAGGCCTATATTCTAGCCTACATATTGAGCATTGCTCTTTTCATCTTATTTTTTTCTTAAGACAAATGAAATGAATATGATCAATATCGATTAGATATAAAACTTCTCTTTACGCTCACCTAGCAGTGTAAAGAGAAAAAAACAATCTAACATTTAGATCTAGATTTATAATTATTTGCTTTGGAATAAAAGTCATCTGCTATTTTTATACTCTCATGTCATGTCATGCCTGGTTTCCATTATAAGATTTTGATTTACTCTCAATCTAGATATAGCATTACTTTGGATTTCCCATCGATCTTAATAATCGTCTAAATTTAGATGATATATCTTGACAAAAACATAAATGGCTCATTGTATTGACTATGATTAGAACAAGAAATAAGGAAGATTCTTTTTTCGAAATAAAGGCAAAATCTGGGTGTAAAGTTAGAGAGAACAAAGTTTTTGGACGAACGTGCTATAAACAGATAAAGTAAACAACTCGATGGCACCAATATCTTGGCTGGTCTCAGCTACAACGCAAATCTCAATGTTGGAATTTTAAGTATAAATAATAAAAAAATACACGATATCTATACATATATCGGCCAGTTCTATACTTTTGCACAGGTTCAAACTTCATGACAGAAATAACATTTCTTTTTACGTAAAATTTTACATACATATTTAACGCTAAGTAAAAAAGTTTCCATATGGCACAAGGATAGGATTTACAAAGGATCATATGAAATGATGAATGTTCGAAATATTTGAAATTGAGAAAATGTACGAAAAATTCTCTTCCCTAGTTATAGATTGCTCACTACTTCTTATTTCTGTTACAGTACAATATATTGTACGATATTCTGCCTAGTTTGAATTTAAAACAAATTCACAGCTTTGGAAACTTCAATTGAGTCAAAAATGAAAAAAATAATTTGATAAACAGAATTTGGAATTTGAAAGAAAAGTCAAATGAAGTGGACTGGATTGTGTTAATTCTGTTACATTCTCTTTTAACGTGAATATAACAAGCAAGTCAATTCTGTTACAGTGAAACACTAGTAAACCAAAATATTTCAATCAAAGACGTATAGCTCGGCCAAAATGAAGTCGTTAAACTGCCTTTTTCCTTCACAAATAACCTTGACTAAATCAAATGTTTTTTGATGTTCTGAATCTAGACTTTAACACTGCCCCCACATTAGTTCAGTCTGAGTAATTGTATGTAAACTTCATTATATTTTCTAACCTGATCTTTATCCTTACAACTGCAAGACCAGAAAATAAGCAGAAGCAAGAGAAAGAGTTTGTTCCAAAATATAAGGAAATAGCACAGCCCCCCTCAGGCCACTTCTAGTTCTACCATCTTTGACAATATTTGATCACAGCCATACTTTATAAGTAAGGATAAATTCTTGATTTCAAAAGGTTTTATCATGAAAAGCAGCATTCATCTTACCCATCTTAAAATTAACAAAATTTACCCCAAACAGTTTGAGCAAACTGTCCATTGATTAGAGCATAGAATGCAAGAGTTAGTAGAATAGAGGTACGCCTGAAATCTATGAATTCTAGAGCATAATTTTTATCCTATTTGCAAATAAATATATACAAGCATCCTAATAAAACAAATTGAAAGAAAAACTTTTCAATAGCATAATTTTTACTTTGAAGGATGGGAGGAAACTGGCTGCCTCAGATCAACAGATCCTAGCTTCTGTCTGTTTGACCAGCACCTGATGATATGAGGACAACATTGATAAGGTGAGTGAGAATTTTTATTTGTGGTTTTCTAATTTTGTACAGATTTATTATCGCTGTAGAGGAATTTTAATTTATGAAGAATTTTTCCATTTCTTTTCTCAATAAATCTCTTACTAAAAAAGCACTGTATTAACACACAGAAATAACTGAAAAATATGAATGCCTCAGTTGACATGTTCATAGACTGTTTACGACTAGTAAACATAACTTTAAAATCTAAAAAAAATCTACAGATAAATGCTAGAAATGTTGGTTCTCGCTTGCCATCTAACGCACCATGCTTGACCTACACCTGTATTGATGCAGCAGACAGAAGTTTGACACATGTTGAGTCACCAGCAATCGCTGTTTGTTAGACTCAGATCTGTTTTGGAGCGAATTGGGACAAGGAGAGCACTTTTTTTATTATTCAGGTAAAGTCCTAGAGAAAAGAGGGTGAGATATATA
>JAWDGP010003132.1:70000-130017 GCA_033675545.1 Elysia crispata | reverse complement strand
TTCACCCCTTTTTATCACCGGAAATAGCAAAACCGCAAAGGAAAACGTCCTTTTAAAAAAATTTTTTTTTTTTTTTTTTGACTTTTTTCCACCCTACCGCTCCTCGAAATCGGAAAAATTACCACTTACCTTTTTTATTCGAAATTCCGACTTAAAGTGCCCTAAAATGCCGCTAAGCACGCTCAACTTTCATTTTTTACAAATTACCTTTTTTCCGCCGTGATTACGGGAACACATACACCTATTAACACACACTCCGTTTTTCCGACCCATCATGCCTAAAAAAACGAACTTAACACCTTTTTCTTAAAATTACTTTTTTTTTGCTCTCTCCTCCTTCTCCTTACCCCCGAAACACTTCCTAATCATCTTTTCCGGCAAACTAACCACCAAAATTAGTTAAAAAGCTCCCTAAAGGAGAAAAAAAAATTTTCTTTTTTTTTATAATCTATTTCACATTTTCCCTCTCCCCTTACGGAAAAAAAACAAAACCACATACTTTTTTCACTCTTTTATCACTGAAATAGCAAAACCCGCAAAGGAAAACGTCCTTTTTAAAAATTTTTTTTTTTTTTTTTTTTTGACTTTTTTCCACCTCTTACCGCCTCGAAATCGGAAAATTATTTCCACTTACCTTCTTAATTCGAAATTCCGACTTAAAGTGCCCTAAAATGCCGCTAAGCACGCCTAACTTCATTTTTACAAATTACCTTTTTTCCGCCGTGATTACGGGAACACATACACCTACCCACACACTTCCGTTTTTCCGACACATCATGCCTAAAGAACGCGCTTTACACTTTTTTCTTAAAATTACTTTTTTTTGCTCTCTCCTCCTTCTCCTTACCCCCGAAACACTTCCTAATCATCTTTTCCGGCAAACTAACCACCAAAACTAGTTAAAAAGCTCCCTAAAGGAGAAAAAAAATTTTTTTATAATCTATTTCTCCTTTTTTACTCTTCCCTTAGGGAAAAAAACAAAACCACTTACTTTTTTCCCCCTTTTTATCACCGGCAGGAAAACCCCAAGGGGGGGGGGGGGGGGGGGGGGGGGGGGGGGGGGGGGGGGCCCCCCCCCCCCCCCCCCCCACCCCCCCGGAAAAATTACCACTTACCTTTTTTATTCGAAATTCCGACTTAAAGTGCCCTAAAAAATGCCGCTAAGCACGCTCAACTTTCATTTTTTACAAATTACCTTTTTCCGCCGTGTTTACGGGAATGAGACATCCAGCGTTCATGACACCAACTATGGCCCAGAGATTTTCTTAGAGCCATGACTTAAATCAAGGAAAATCTCTGGGCCACCGTTCATGACTCCATATGTGGCCCAAAGGTCTTCCTAGAGACTCACCTGTCTATATGCAGCGTTCATATCACCAACTGTGGCCCAGAGATTTTCTTACAGCCATGACTCACCTCTCCAAATGTGACATGCAGCGTTTATGACTTAAAACTGTGGCCCAGAAATTTAAATAGAGCCATGACTCACCTGTTCAGATGAGACATGCAGCGTACATGACACAAACTTTTGCCAAGATATTTTCTAAAACCCTTATGTCCAGATGTTACATGCATCATTCATGACACCAAATGTGGCCCAAAAATCTTCCTAGAGGCATTACTCGCCAGTCGAGATGAGACATGCAGCGTTCTTGACTTCAACTGTGGCTTAGATTTCTTCCAAGATCCATGACTCATCTGTTCAAATGAGACATGTAGCGTTCATGACTCAAACTGTGGCATAGAGATCTTTCTAGAGCCATGACTCACCTGTTAGGTTTCAACATACAGCGTTCATGACACTACCTGTGGCCCAAAAACTTTCTTAGAGCCATGACTCACCTGTTCAAATGAGACATCCAGCGTTCATGACACCAACTGTGGCCCAGAGATTTTCTTGGAGCCAGGACTCACCTGTCCAGATGTAACATGCAGTTTTTATTACTCCAAATGTGGTCCAGAGATCTTTCTAGAGCCACGACTCACCTGTCTATATGAGACATGTAGCGTTCATGACTCCAACTGTGGCCCAGATATCTTTCTAGAGCCATGACTCACCTGTCAAGTTTAGACATGCAGCGTTCATAACACCAACTGTGGATCACAGATTTTCTTAGAGCCATGATTCACCTGTTCAAATGAGACATGCAGCGTTTATTACACCAACTGATTCGGAGAGATCTTCCTAGAGCCATGACTCACCAGTCAAGATAAGACATACAGCGTTGATGACTCAAACTGTGACCCTGACATCTTCCTAGAGCCATGACTCACCTGTCTAGATATGACATGCAGCGTTCTTGACTACAACTGTGGCGTAGATTTCTTCAAGAGCCATGACTCATCTGTCCAAATGAGACATGCAGCGTTCTTGTCTCCAACTCAAGAGCAGAGATCTTTCTTAGAGCTATGAACCACATGTCGAAATTAGACATGCAGTGTTCTTGACCCACAGATCTTCCTGGACACATGACTCACCTGTCCAGATGAGACATGTAGCGATCATGACTCCAACTGTGCCACAGATCTTCCTGGAGCCATGACTCACTTGTCAAGATGAGACATTCAGCGTTCATAACTCCAAGATATTCGCAGAGATCTTCCTAGAGCCATGACTCACCAGTCGAGATGAGACATGCAGCGTTGACGACTTAAACTTTGGCTCAGAGATCGTCCTAGAGCCATGACTAACCAGTCGAAGTGAGACATGCAGTGTTCATTACTCCAACTGTGGCCCAAAGATCTTTCTAGAGCCATGACTTACCTATCCAGATGTGACATGCACCGGTTTTGACTCTAACTGTGACCCAGAGATCTTCCTGGAGCCATGACTCACCAGTCGAGATGAGACATGCAGCGTTGACGACTTAAACTGTGGCTCAGAGAATTTCTAGAGCCATGATCCACCAGTCGAGGTGAGACATGCAGCGTTCATGACTCAAGCTGTGGCCCACAGATCATCCTACAGCCATGACTTACCTATCCAGATGTGACATGCACCGATATTGACTCTAACTGTGACCCGGAGATCTTCCTGGAGCCATGACTCACCAGTCGAGATGAGACATGCAGCGTTGACGACTCAAGCTGTGGCCCACAGATCTTCCTACAGCCATGACTTACCTATCCAGATGAGACATGCAGCGTTACGACTCCAACTGAGGCGCAGAAATCTTCCTAGAGCCACGACTCAACTGTCCACATGTGACATATAGCGTTCATGACTCTAACTGTGAAATGCAGCGTTCATGAATCGAACTTTGGCGTAGAGCTCTTCCTAGAGCCATGACTCACCTTTCCAGATGTGACATGCAGCGTTCATGACTCTAACTGTGGCACCGAAATCTTCCTAGAGCCATGACTCACCTGTTTAGATGTTACATGAATCGTTTTTGACTCCAACTGATGCCCAGAGATCTTTCTACAGCCATGACTCACCTTTCCAGATATGACAAGCAGCATATATGACTCTAACTGTGACGAAGAGCTCTTTCTAGAGCCATAACTCACCTGTCCAGATGTGACATGCATCGCCATGACTCCAACTGTGGCCCAGAGATCTTCCTAGAGCCATGACCCACCTGTCCAGATAAGACGTGCGGCGTTATAACGCCAACTGTGGCGCAGAAATCTTCCTATACCCATGACTTACCTGTCCAAATGAGACATGCAGCGTTCTTGTGTCCAACTCAAGCGCAGAGATCTTTCTTAGAGCTATGACCCACATGTCCAAATGAGACATGCAGCGTTCTTGACCCCAACTGTGGGCCACATATCTTCCTGGAGCCATGACTCACTTGACAAGATGAGACATGCAGCGTTCATGACTCCAACTAATTCGCGAAATCTTCCTAGAGCCATGACTCACATGTCCAGATGTGACATGCACCGTTGATGAATCAAACTTTAGCTCAGAGATCTTGGTAGAGAAATGACTCACCAGTCGAGATGAGACATGCAGCGTTCATGACTCCAACTGTGGCCCACAGACCTTTCTAGAGCCATGACTTTCCTATGCAGATGTGACATGCACCGGTATTTACTCTAACTGTGGCCAAGAGATCTTCCTCGAGCCATGACTCACCTGTCAAATTAGACATGCAGCGATCGAAACACCAACTGTGGCCCATAGATTTTTTAGACCCCTGACTCTCCTGTCCAAATGTGATATGCAGCGTTTATGACTACAACTGTGGCCCAGAAAATTTAATAGAGCCATGACTCACCTGTTCAGATGAGACATGCAGCGTACATGACACAAACTTTTGCCAAGAGATTTCCTAAAAGCCATCACTCAACTGTCCAGATGTTACATGCATCATTCATAAAACCAACAGTGGCCCAAAAATCTTCCTAGAGCCATTACTCACCAGTCGAGATGAGACATGCAGCCTGTGGCCCAGAAATTTTAATAGAGCCATAACTCACCTGTTCAGATGAGACATGCAGCGTACACAAACTTTTGCCAAGAGATTTTCTTAGAGCCATGACTCACCTGTCTGGATATTACATGCATCATTCATGACACCAACTGTGGCCCGAAAATCTTCCTAGAGCCATGACTCACCAGTCGAAATGAGACATGCAGCGTTCATTACTCCAAATGTGGTCCAAACATCTTTCTGGAGCCCTGACTCACCTGTCCAAATGTTACATGCAGCGTTCTTGACTTCAACTGTGGCGTAAATTTCTTCCAAGATCCATGACTCACCTGTCCAAATGAGACATGTAGCTTTCATGACTCCACCTGTGGCCCAGTGATCTTTCTAGAGCCATGATTCACCTGTTCAAATGAAACAAGCAGCGTTCATTACACCAACTGATTCGCAGAGATCTTCCTAGAGCCATGACTCACCAGTCGAGATGAGACATGCAGCGTTGATGACTCAAACTATGGCTCAGAAATTTTCCTAGAGCCATGACTCACCAATCGATATGGGACATGCAGCGTTCATGACTCCAACTGTTGCCCAGAGATCTTTCTACAGCCATGACTCACCTTTCCAGATTTGACAAGCAACGTATATGACTCTAACTGTGGCGAAGAGCTTTTTCTAGAGCCATTTCTAACCTATCCAGTTCAGACAGGCAGCGTCCATGACTCTAACTATGACCCAGAGATCTTCCTAGAGCCTTGACTCACTTTCCAGATAAGACATGTAGCGTTCATGACATCAACTGTTGCCCAGAGATCTCCCTAGAGCCATGACTCATGTGTCCAGATGTGACATGTATCGTCATGACTCCAACTGTGGTCCAGAGATCTTCCTACAGCCATGACTCACCTGTCCAGATAAGACGTGCAGCGTTATGACTCCAACTGTGGCGCAGAAATCTTCCTAGATCCATGACTCACCTGTTCAAATGAGACAGGCAGCGTTTATTACACCAACTGTGGCCCAGAAATCTTCTTAGAGCCATGGCTCACCTGTCCAGATGTGACATGCAGCGTTCTTGACTACAACTGTGGCGTAGATTTCTTCCAAGATCCATGACTCATCTGTCCAAATGAGACATGCAGCGTTCTTGTCTCCAACTCAAGCGTAGAGATCTTTCTTAGAGCTATCACTGACATGTCCAAATGAGACATGCAGCGTTGACGACTTAAACTGTGGCTCAGAGCTCTTTCTAGAGCCATGACTCACTTGTCAAGATGAGACATGCACCGTTCATGACTCGAACTGATTCGCGAAATCTTTCTAGAGCCATGACTCACCTTTCCAGATGTGACATGCAGCGTATATGACTCTAACTATGGCCCAGAGATCTTCCTAGAGCCATGTCTCACCTGTCCAGATGAGACATGCAGCGTTCATTACTCCAACTATGGCCCATAACTCTTCCTAGAACCTTGACTCACCTGTCTAGATAAGACATGTAGCGTTCATGACCAACTGTGGCCTAGAGATCTTTATAGAGCCAAGACTCACCTGTCATTATACGACATGCAGCGTTATGACTCCAACCGTGGCGCAGAAATCTTTCTGAAGCCATGACTCACCTGTCCAGATGTAACATGCAGTGTTCATAGCATCAAGTGTGGCGCAGAAATCTTCGTACAGCCATGACTCACCTGTCCAGATGTGAGATGCAGCGTAATGACTCCAACTGTGGCGCAGAAATTTCCTAGAGCCATAACTCACCTGTCCAGATGTGATATGCAGCGTTTATGACTCCAACTGTGGCCTAAAGATCTTCCTAGAGCCATGACTTACCTGTGCAGATAAGACATGCAGCCTTTATGACACCAACTGTGACCCAGATTTTTCCTTGAGCTATGACTTACTGTTTAGATGTGAGATGCAGCGTTCATAACTACAACTGTCGCCCGTAGATCTTCCTAGAGCTATGACTCACCTGTCTAGATTAAACATGCAGCGTTCATGACTCTAACTCTGAAATGCAGCGTTCATAAATCCAACTTTGGCGTAGAGCTCTTCCTAGAACCATGACTCACCTTTACAGATTAGACATGCAGCGTTTATGACTCCAACAATGGCCCACAGATCTTTCTAGAGCTATGACTCACCTGTCCAGATGAGACATGTAGCGTTCATGACACCAACTATGGCCCAGGGATCTTCCTAGTGTCAAGACTCACCGGTTGAGATGTGAAATGCCGTGTTTATGACTTCAACTGTGGCCTAGAGATCTTGCTAGAGCCATGACTCACCTGTCCAGATGAGTCATGCAGCGTTTTGACTTTAACTGTGGCGCAGAAGTCTTCCTAGAGCCATGACTCACCTTCCCAGATGTGACATAAAGCGTTCATGACTCCAACTGTGGCTCACTGATCTTCCTGGAGCCATGATTCACCTGTCCAGATGAGACAAGTAGCGTTCAGGACACCAACTGTGGCCCGGAGATCTTGCTAGAGCCATAACTCACATTTCAAGATGTGAAATGCAGCGTTGATGACTCCAACTGTGGCCTAGAGATCTTCCTAGAGCTATGATTCACCAGTCCAGATAATACATGTAGCGTTATGACTCCAAGTGTGGCGCATAAATCTTCCTAGAGCCATGACTCACCTGTCCAAATGTGAAATGCAGCGTTCATGACTCCAACTGTGGCTGACAGATCTTCCTAGAATCAAGACTCACCGCTCGAGATGTGAAATGCAGTGTTTATGACTTCAACTGTGGCCTAGAGATCTTGCTAGAGCCATGACTCACTTGTCCAGAAGTGTCATGCAGCGTTCATGAATCCAACTGTAGCCAGGAGATCATCCTAGAGCCATGACTCACCTGTCCATATGTAACATGCATCATCATGACTCTAACTGTGGCACAAAGATCTTCCTAGAGCCATGACTCACCTGTCAAGATGAGAAATGTAGCGTGACGACTCCAACTATGGCGCAGAAATCTACCTAGAGCCATGCCTCACCTGTCCAGATGTTACGTGCAGCGTTCATGATTTAAACTGTAAAATGCAGCGTTCATGAATCCAACTTTGGAGTAGAGCTTTTCATAGAGCCATGACTCTCCTTTCCAGATGTGACAGGCAGCGTTCATGACTCCAACTGTGGCCTAAAGATCTTCCTAGAGCCATCACTCACCTGTTTAAAAGAGACAGGCAACGTTAAGACTCCAACTGTGGCGCAGAAATCTTCCTTGAGCCGTGATTCACCTGTCCATATGTAACATGGACTCATCATGACTCCAACTGTAACGTAAAGATCTTCTCAGAGCCATGACGCACCAGTCCAGATGACACATGCAGCGTTACGACTCTAACTATGACGCAGAATCTTCCTAGAGCTATGTCTCACCTTTCTAGATGTTACATGCAGCGTTCATAAATCCAACTTTGGCGTAGAACTCTTCCTAGAAACATGACTCACCTTTCTAGGTGTGACATGCAGCGTTCATGACTCCAACTGTGGCCGAAAGATCTTCCTGGAGTCATGGTTCACCTGTCCAGATGAGACATGCAGCGTTCTTGACTCCAACTATGGAGCAGAAATCTTCGTAAGGCCATGACTCATCTGTCAAGATGTGACATGCAGCGTTCATGACTCTAACTGTGGCCCAGAGATCTTCCTAGAGCCATGACACACTTTGCCAGATGAGACATGCAGCGTTCTTGACACTAACTTTGGCCGAGAGATTGTCCTAGAGCCATGACTCACCTGTCTAGATGTGAGATGCAGCGTTCATGGCTCAAAGTGCGACCCAGAGATCTTCCTAGAGCCATGCCTCAGCTGTCCAGAAGTGACATGCAGCGTTCATGAATCCAACTGTAGCCAAGAGATCTTCCTAGAGCCATCACTCACCTGTCCAGATGTTACATGCTGCGTTCATGACTCCAACAGTGGCCTAAAGATCTTCCTAGAGCCATGACTCACCTGTTCAAAAGAGACATGGAGCGTTATGACTCCAACTGTGGCGCAGAAATCTTCCTAGAGCCATGACTAACCTGTCCAGATGACATATCAACTTCATGACTTCAACTGTAGCCCACAGATCTTCCTGGAGCCATGACTCACCTTTGCAGATAAGACATGTAGTGTTCATTACATCAACTGTGTTCAGAGGTCTTCCTAGAGCCATGACTAACCAGTCCAGATGAGACATGCAGCGTTCCTGACACCAACTGTGACCCAGATTTTTTCCTAGAGCCATAACTTACCTGTTCATATGTGAGATGCAGCGTTCACAACTACAACTGTCGCCCGTAGATCTTCCTAGAGCTATGACTCACCTGTCCAGATGTGACATGCAGCGTTCATGACTTCAAGTGTAGCTCAGAAATCTGCCTACAGCCATGACTCACCTTTCCAGATGTGACATACAGCATTCATGACACCAACTGTGGCCCAGAGATCTTCCTTGGGCCTTGACTCACCTATCCAGATAAGACATGGAGCGATCATGACACCAACTGTGGCCCAGAGATCTTCGTGGAGCCATGACTCACCTGTCCAGATGGGACATGCAGCGTTCATGACTCTAACTGTAAAATGCAGTGTTCATAAATCCAACTTTGGCGTAGAGCTCTTCCTAGAACCATGACTCAACTTAACAGATTAGACATGCAGCGTTCTTGACTCCAACTATGGCCCAGAGATTTTCCTAGGGCCTTGACTCACCTATCTAGATAAGACATGGAGCGGTCATGACACCAAGTGTGGCCCAGAGATCTTCGTGGAGCCATGATTCACCTGTCCAGATGGGACATGCACCGTTCATGACACCAACTGTGGCCCAGAGATTTTTCTTAGAGCCATGACTCACCTATCCAGATGAGACATGCTGCGTTTATGACTCCAACTATGGCCCACAGATCTTTCTAGAGCTATGACTCACATGTCCAGATGAGGCATGTAGCGTTCATGACACCAACTGTGGCCCAGGGATCTTCCTAGAGTCAAGACTCACCGGTCGAGATGTGACATGAAGCGTTCATGACTCCAACTGTGGCCCACTGATCTTCCTGGAGCCATGATTCACCTGTCCAGATGAGACAAGTAGCGTTCAGGACACCAACTGTGGCCCAGAGATCTTGCTAGAGCCATAACTCACCTTTCAAGATGTGAAATGCAGCGTTGATGACTCCAACTGTGGCCTAGAGATCTTCCTAGAGCTATGATTCACCAGTCCAGATAAGACATGTAGCGTTATGACTCCAAGTGTGGCGCAGAAATCTTCCTGGATCCATGACTCACCTGTTCAAATGTGAAATGCAGCGTTCATGACTCTAACTGTGGCCGAGAGATCTTCCTTATCCATGACTCATCTTTCCAGATGAGACGTGTAGCGTTCATGACTCCAACTGCGGCCCAGAGATCTTCCTAGATCCATGAGTCACCTGTCCAGATGAGACATGCAGCGTTCATGACACAAACTGTGGACCAGTGTTTTTCCTAGAGCCATGACTTACCTGTCCTGATGTGAGATGGAGCGTTTATGACTCCAACTGTGGCTCAGAGATCTTCTTACAGCCATCCCTCACCTTTCCAGATGTGACATGCATCAATCATGACTCCAACTGCGGCCCAGAGATCTTTTTAGAGCCATGACTCACCTGTCCAGATAAAACATGCAGCGTTATTACTCCAACTGTGGCCCAGAAATCTTCCTAGAGCCATAACTCACCTGTCCAGATGTGACATGCAGCGTACATGACTCCAACTATGGCTCAGAGATCTTCCTAGAGCCATGACACACTTGTCCAGATATGACATGCAGCGTTCATGATTCCAACTGTAGCCCACAGATATTCCTGGAGCCATGACTCACCTGACCAGATGAGACATGTTGCGTTCATGACACGAACTGTGTCCAGAGATCTTCCTAGAGCCATGACTAACCTGTCAAGATGTGACATTCAGCGTTTATGACTCCAACTGTTGCCCAGAGATCTTCCTAGAGCCATGACTCACTTGCTGAGACATGTAGCGTTCATGATACCACCTGTGGCCCAGAGATCTTGCTAGAGCCATAAATCACCTGTCCAGATGTCAAATGCAGCGTTATCACTCAAAGTGGGGCGCAGAAATATTCCTAGAGAAATGACTCACCCGTCCAGATGTGACATGCAGCGTATATGACTCCAAGTGTGTCGCAGAAATCTTCGTAGAGCCATGACTAACCTGTCCAGATGTGACATGCAGAGTTCAAGACTCCAACTGTGTCGCACAGATCTTCCTAGAGCCATGACTCACCTGTCCAGATGAGACATGCAGCGTTCATGACTCAAACTATGGCCCAGGGATCTTCCTAGAGCCATGACTAACCTGTCCAGATGAGACATGCAGCGTTATGGCTCCAACTGTGGCGCAGAAATCTTCCCTAGAGCCATGACTCACCTGTCCAGATGTGAGATGCAGCGTTCATGACTCCAACTGTGGCCCAGAGATCTTCCTAGAGCCATGATTCACTTGTCCAGATGTGAGATGCAGCGTTTATGACTCCAACTGTGGCCCATAGATCTTCCTAGAGCCATGACTCGCCTGTCCAGATGTGACATGCAGCGTTCATGAATCCAACTTTGGCGTAGAGCTCTTCCTAGAGCCATGACTCACCTATCCAGAATTGACATGCAGCGTTCATGACTCTAAGTGTGGCCCACAGATCTTCCTGGAGTCATGACCCATCTGTCTAGATGAGACATGCAGCGTTCATGACTCCAACTGATGCGCAGAAATCTTCCTACAGCCTTGACTCACCCGTCCAGATGTGACATGCACCGTTCAGGACTCCAACTGTGGCCCAGAGATCTTCCTAGAGCCATGACTCACTTGTCCAGATGTGACAAGCAGCGTTCATGGCTCCAACTGTGGCCCAGAGATTTTCATAGTGCCATGACTCACCTGTCAAGATGTGACATGCAGCGTTCATGACTCTAACTGTGATCCAGAGATCTTCTTAGAGCCCTGACTCACCTGTCCAAATGTGACATGCAGCATTCATGACTCCAACTGTGGCCCAGAGATCTTCCTAGAGCCATGACTCACTTGTCCAGATGTGACATGCACTGTTTATGATACAAATTGCTGTGCAGAGCTCTTTATAGAACCATGACTCACCTGTCCTGATGTGACATGCTGTGTGAGTGAATTTGGTCTATGTAAACTTTTTTTACGACCTTTATTGAATTTGACCCATGAGGTTGTGTTAGAAAAAAAAGGCGGGGATGGAGAGGGGGGGGGGGGGGTTACAATAAATATAACATTTAATAATGGTTATATTGTCAATGTGCAGGATACAGCTCCTCTCTCTCTATGTCTCTCTATCTGTCTATCTGTCTGTCTGTCTCTGTCTCTGTCTCTGTCTCTGTCTCTGTCTCTCTCTCTCTCTCTCTCTCTCTCTCTCTCTCTCTCTCTCTCTCTCTCTCTCTCTCTCTCTCTCTCTCTCTCTCTCTCTCTCTCTCTCTCTCTCTCTCTCTGAGTGTTTACTTAGAGCTGATCAAAATCTACATTCTGGAATCTCTATCAAATCAGGGCCATCTTTAAAAGTTGAATTTATCAATGTTTATCCCAAAACAAGTACACACCATGTTGACTTATATTGATTTTTTTCTTGCTTTTAAAGAATCAGAGATTTATGTCTTTTTATGTTCATTGTGAAATGCAAACACAGAAGAAATTTTGTTAGTTTATTGATTATTTTCTCTATGGCTACCTATTACATCTCTCAGGAAATGTGGATACAGATATTCTGGAAATAGACAAAACACAAATGATACGAATTAAACATGGATTATTAACAAGAAACACCAAATGTTTTGTCTTTTGAATAAGTTTATTCTTATTTTCTTCTAGCAAAAGTTCTATTTTTATATCATAGTCTCTTTTTGCTTATCCCACGCTATCTTTTCTTTCTCTATTTTACTCTAACGTTAGTATTCTCGCATACTCGCCCTGACTCAATATTCTTATTAGACTTATCATTGAATAGAAAAAAAATTATCTTTTTTTCCCCATGATTTATCATGGGGTGGAGGGGGAAGAGAGAGGGAGAGAGAGAGAGAGAGAGAGAGAGAGAGAGAGAGAGAGAGAGAGAGAGAGAGAGAGAGAGAGAGAGAGAGAGAGAGACGGGTGTTTGTTTCTTTTTTTTAGCGATTCCCTGTCACCCCATAATACCCCATACCCCTCCCCTCACAAGGTCCTTCGTTCTGTCTACTTCAAATTTCAAACTTTATGTTTTTCTCTTTATATTGTATTTGTGCTCTCTCTCTGTCTGTCTCTCTGTCTCTCTCTCCCTCTCTCTATTTATCTATCTATCTATCTGTCTCTCTGTCTATATCTATCTACTGTTGCTTCTCATTGGTATGCCCACTCTCATTCACCCTAGACTTGGGCTGTTTTTTCAATGCCCTGGCCTTCACAAAAGAGGAACGACCTTTGAGGTTGTACCAAAGGGAGGGAACATCCATAACAAAGATAGAACCGAAGGTTAGTGCCAGCATTATCACCCCCACATAGCCGACACTCTGCGCCGACTGGCGACTGTCCTCAGCGCTTGTCTTGCGTCTCACATTGGTGGACAAGATCTGATGAAACAAGGACAAGATCTGATGAAACAAGCACAATATCTGATGAAACAAGCACAATATCTGATGAAACAAGCACAATATCTGATGAAACAAGGACAATATCTGATGAAACAAGGACAATATCTGATGAAACAAGGACAAGATCTGATGAAACAAGCACAATATCTGATGAAACAAGGAGAATATATGTTAGAACAAGGACAAGATCTGATGAAACAAGGACAAGATCTGATGAAACAAGCACAATATCTGATGAAACAAGGAGAACATTTGATGAAACAACCACGATATCTGATGAAACAAGGACAATATCTGATGAGACAAGGACAAGATCTGATGAAACAAGGACAAGATCTGATGAAACAAGCACAATATCTGATGAAACAAGGAGAATATATGTTAGAACAAGGACAAGATCTGATGAAACATGGACAAGATCTGATGAAACAAGCACAATATCTGATGAAACAAGGAGAATATATGTTAGAACAAGGACAAGATCGGCAGAAACAAGGACAATATCTGATGAAACAAGGACAAGATCTGATGAAACAAGCACAATATCTGATGAAACAAGGAGAATATATGTTAGAACAAGGACAAGATCTGATGAAACAAGGACAAGATCTGATGAAACAAGCACAATATCTGATGAAACAAGGAGAATATCTGATGAAACAACCACGATATCTGATGAAACAAGGACAATATCTGATGAGACAAGGACAAGATCTGATGAAACAGGCACAATATCTGATGAAACAAGCACAATATCTGATGAAACAAGGACAAGATCTGATGAAACAAGGTAGCAAGTTGAAGATTGTTAGCCCAGAAAAGAAAAAAAAGTTAAGGAAAAGATTCTGACATTGAATTTCTCTAGCTTAAAAAAAAACAAGCTTTGGATTCGATCAAGGTTTCAGTAATTAAAATGTTGCATTCGCTCTGGGACCTTCACCGGGCCACCAGGATTTTCTACGATGGTCCAGCCTCACGAATTTTTTTGTTGGTTTTTGGGTAAAAAAAAGACATACCAGGCAGAGAAAAAATACACTTTGAACTACCCAAAGCCCCAACAGTTGGACATAACAATGTATGTAAAGAATTGTTGAATGATAATAATAATAATAATAATAATAATAATAATAATAATAATAATAATAATAATAATAATAATAATAATAATGATGATGATGATGATAATAATAATAATAATAATAATAATAATAATAATAATAATAATAATAATAATAATAATAATAATAATAATAATAATAATAATAATAATAATAATAATAATAATAATAGGAAGAAGAAGAAGAAGAAGAAGAAGAAGAAGAAGAAGAAGAAGAAGAAGAAGAAGAAGAAGAAGAAGAAGAAGAAGAAGAAGAAGAAGAAGAAGAAGGACACTATTGCACGAAGTAAAATGCCATTTCCATAAAACTATCATCTTTCACTCTCTATCTATGACCTGCGCGACAAAGGTTTGCTCGGTGCGTGAACGATATGGATGTGGAATATCAATAAGTATATCATTCAACCATCCAATCATCCAATCATCCGCTCACCCAATCAATCAATCATCCGATCATCCAATCATCTGCTCACCCAATCAATCAATCAATCAATCATCCGATCACCCAATCAACCAATCATGCGATCACCCATTCATTCAATCATCCGGTCATCCAATGATTCAATCATTTAATCGTTCAATCATCCAATCAACATCCGATCACCCATTCAACCAATCACCCGATTACCCATTCAATCAATCATTCGATCACCCATTCATTCAATCATTCAATCGTTCAATCATCCAATCATCCGATCACCCAATCAATCGATCATTCGATCACCCAATCAACCAATCATGCGATCACCCATTCATTCAATTATCCGATCAATCAATCAATCAATCATCCGATCATCCAATCATTCAATCATTTAATCGTTCAATCATCCAATCATCCGATCACTCAATCAATCGATCATTCGATCACCCAATCAACCAACCATGCGATCACCCATTCATTCAATTATCCGATCACCCAAATAATCAATCATCCGATCGCCCAATCAATCAATCAATCATTCGATCACCATTCATTCAATCGTTCAATCATCCAATCATCCGATCATTCGATCATTCGATCAAACTATTAGTCGCCCCACCTATCAGTTAGTCAATCCACAAACCAATTATTCAGTTTGTCTTGACGGTTGTTCTGATGTGAGAATCTAAGTCTTCTTTACTCTGGTGGATTTTCTCACGTCTCTCGGATAACTGGAAACACCACGACATAGTGACGATTTCAATGTTAAGTCAATTAAGCAGAGAATATAATAAGGCGATTAAAAACATGCAACAGTCACACATCTAAATTTACGCGCCAAAAAAGGAGGCTGAAGAAAAGTAATTCCCAGATCCGTTTTACCAGTTACCTCTTTATCCAGATAGAGTTTGCGCTCGATTTCTTTCTCTCTCTTGTCCAGATAGCGTTGTCTCTCTTTCTGCGTTCTGGGTGTGTTGGTCGCGTTGCCCGTGCAGCCACATCTGCACAAGTCTTCTTCTCCAGGGATGGCCAGTCGGGAAGGTTCTGTCGATCCTGAGGATTGTTGATGGATTGGTTATTTTGACATCTTGAAGATTCAGTTTATCATTGCTAGCTAAGGGGTCTGTTGATTAATCAGTTAATCAGACATCTGACGCGCCAGTCTACTATAGTCAGCTCCGGGGATTGTTTTTTTGGTTATTTGGACATCTCAAAGGATATCCCAGTCTACCTCTGGAAATTGTCCATTAACTGGTCATTTACACACCTTAAAGTAGTCTTCCATAAGTAGTTCTAAGGATTGTTGATGGATGGTTCATTCAGACATCTTAAAAGTGCAGTGTACTTTAGTCATCTCTGAGGATTATTGGTTTATTGGTTGTTTAGACATTTTAAATGCACAGTCCACCAAATCTCTGGGGGATGTCAGTTAATTGGATTTTCAGACATCTTAAAATGCCTGTTCTCCATAACCGGCAGTACTGATTGTTTATTCATTAATTTATTAAATATCTTAAGTGTCCAGTCTACCTTAATCAGTCTTGGAGACTTGATTCATTGGTTCTTCAGACATCTTAAAGGTCTAGTCCACTATCATCGGCTCTTGGAATTTCTATTAATGTCAATGCTTCACTACTTGCTTTTACCACTACTGTTCTCGTGCTATAAGAGTTGATCGTATCGCAACTCTTGCTATGCTGTTACTGCTACTGTTGCTTTTACCACTACTGTTCTCGTGCTATAAGAGTTGATCGTATCGCAACTCTTGCTATGCTGTTACTGCTACTGTTGCTTTTACCACTACTGTTCTCGTGCTATAAGAGTTGATCGTATCGCAACTCTTGCTATGCTGTTACTGCTACTGCTGCTTTTACCACTACTGTTCTCGTGCTATAAGAGTTGATCGTATCGCAACTCTTGCTATGCTGTTACTGCTACTGTTGCTTTTACCACTACTGTTCTCGTGCTATAAGAGTTGATCGTATCGCAACTCTTGCTATGCTGTTACTGCTACTGTTGCTTTTACCACTACTGTTCTCGTGCTATAAGAGTTGATCGTATCGCAACTCTTGCTATGCTGTTACTGCTACTGTTGCTTTTACCACTACTGTTCTCGTGCTATAAGAGTTGATCGTATCGCAACTCTTGTTATGCTGTTAGCCAAATGCTGTTACTGCTACTGCTGCTGAACGTTTGATATTGCTACTCCTAACTAATTTAAACTACAGTTCTATTGCATTTGCTGATGCTTTTTCCATTATCACTTTCGCGCTACTGCTGTTAATTAATATGTGGTATTGGTGCTTTCGCTACTGCACTTGTTCTTTTTCTATGGCTGCTGATACTCTTGTTAATTTAGCTCAGCTGTTGTGCTAATGCTGTTACTACTGATGCTGATGCTGCTACTGGGCTGTCCTTTTGCTATTGCCGCGTATTCAACTCTTTCTTTGTTGATGTGCTATCGCTATTATTGCGATTGCTGTTGTAGCTTTTGCTACTTCTGGTGATATTGCATCACTGCTGTTACTGCTGTGCTGCATCTGTTAATGTTGGGGATACTTTTCATTGTTACTGTTAATCTTGTACATGTGTCACTTTCACTCAACTCATTATTTGTTCTACCGCCGTTAAGGTTAAGCTATTTTTGTTCCAGCTACGGGTATTAGAATTATGCTCTTGCTACTGTTGATAAAGAAGTTATAGATTAGGGAGAATATGGTGTAAAGTCATCACTCGATCTAATCAACCCGAATAACCAGGGATTAGACTTTCTTTCAGCTTTGATCCTACGCGTTTTCAGCCGGAACTGTATCGCCAACGTATAGGTTTACCAACAATAACCTAAGTCCACTAAGGGCAGGACTGAGCTAAGTTCTTATACCCTGTGTGTATTCGTGGGACACCCTTGCTGATAGGTTCAGGATTGTTTTGACCTGGTTGGTGGGTGGAGTTGTTATGGGAGAAGTAACAACATGATCATTCTTCTTTCTCTCGACCATCGACTTTCGCTTCTACCTGTGAACAATCGATCTAAACAATACCTTTTCAAGTCCCATTTTATTGTTCAATAAATCAGGACACAGTGTGAAGTTGGTCGCTTTTTTTAAGCGATTCTGAAAAGGCCGTAGTGGTACTCATAGGTCATGTTTTGACATCACGCTGGTTGGAACAAGACATCCTATAACATCACTGTCGAAGGTCAAGGCAATTAAATCTTAGTCAAACGTGATAGACGGATAAGACCTAGCCTCTCTAGGTACAGTCAAAGCTTCTATTTGAAACGGGGACATAAAGTGCCGATTCGTCTGGTTGACCCGCGCCAAATCATTGGTCACGTTTCAGAGCTGAAAATCTCGTGGTTTGTGTTGTTTCGTTTTTGTGTTAACGCAAACCCAATAAGGTTTGGTCTCGGTATAGTGAAGGACAACAGGTTCCTTTTTAGAAAAATCAAAGTAAACCTCACCAACAGCTGTATTTTTCTGAAATCTCACAGAAAGCTACATTTCAATGTAAAAAATCTACAAATCTATCAACCCATTTATCTAATTTAAAAGTCGTGGACCTAGCAAATAACATTACTAGATCTAGGTAGGCCTATTTTTTAATATATACACGCTCCTTGTCGAGCACTGTTTATATTGTGTTATTTCACATACAACTATCCATCTATCTATCTATCTATCTATCTAACGATTTATCTATGCTTGATGATTATTTTAGCATTCTGTAATAATGCTCGACAAAGAGGAGAACTAATACAAGTAATAATAATAATAATAATAATAATAATAATAATAATAATAATAATAATAATAATAATAATAATAATAATAATAATAATAATAATAATAATAATAATAATAATAATAATAATAATAATAATAATAATAATAATAATAATAATAATAATAATAATAATAATAATAATTATAAAAATAATAATAATAATAATAAAACTGATGACCTAGATATACTTGGCCATTACTCCAGACTTCCAAGCCTGGGCGGCTCCCGACAGATAGTTGTAGGTAATGCGCGATTTACTGGTGTTGATGTTTGACAACAGGAAACGTTTTGTATGGACGCAGTGAGAGAAGATCTTCTTTCTTCGGTTTAGTAAGAGCACTATAGTCAAAATTTGGTATGTATCTTCCAAACGAAGTGTTCATGCACTTTGTTCTGGTGTTTAAGGCTTGACTTTTTAAAACTAAGTTCCCATTGCCTGGTGTGTTCGAACCATTAGACTGGTCATTCTGAAAAGTTCGCATCTTTTCATTTTGAGACAGTAGGGAAAATGCACTCACGTGATGATTTTTCTCCCTTTATTTACCATGTCTTTGTTTTTCACATATTATAATTCTGAACTAAAAAGGGCAAAAAAGTTCTTAATGGATAGACCATTCAATAGTTCATACGATTTTCTGCATAAAATAATAACAGAGAGTAATATCATCAGATGTGGTTTTCTATGGGAATTTTTCACACATAGTGCGCAGCTAATGGAACTACCATTGAAAACATAATGTGGCAGATCAAAACGGGTGGAGCCGCTCCGTACAGCGTTTTTATCCTCTGATCTCGCGCTGTTGATCGATGGCATGGTTTCACTCTCGAGAAAACCTACAGGCCTACAACCCCACAATTTATTGCCCAATAAGTGCGCATGATCCGATCTGATTTAAAAAAAGAAAAGGATTACACTGTGTGTTTGAGATTTTTATTTTCCAACCCCTCCCACCCCCCCAAAAAAAAAAAAAAATACATTAAAAAAAAACCAATTGATTATTATAATTTTTTGTAGTATAATTGTTTGTCAGTGCTGCTGTTCACTAGAAATTTATGAGGGTTACATTAAAGATTGTACGTGTGGCAAAAAGTAATGTCTCAGTTGCAGTGAGAAAAAGGACGAGTAAAAAAAAAAACTACGGGTATATAGCTGCGTCCTCAGAAAACTGAAATCGTTTCGCATGTTGACATTTTCAACACAACATAAAGCCCTACCGCTGTTATTCAGCGCACAGCTTGTTGGAACAGAAAGGACTTTGTTTTGCGGCAAGTTTAATACTTTTGCAGATGTACGACAAACGTACAGTATCTTCATTACGTTTACCATGAAACTACAGATTCACCTCATTTTTAAACTTCATATTATCATTACTCTTATTAAACGGAACTGATTCTTTGTTAAAATACAGATAAAAAGATCTACCTTGCGTGATGCCTTCTCTGGAGGGAACTGAAAAAAAATGAATGAAAAAACGTCCTAAATCAATCAGGGTTTTTTTTTTTTTGTATGTTTGATTGCTGTTATTATTTATCAAATCAGTTGCTGTTGGAATCTGCCTTAAGTAAAGACGATGATTGCAGTTTATTAATTTTTTTTTCAAGTTTATTTTTTCCCTGGGGTTTAAACTGAAATGTACCTTCTAAATATAACGATGAAAGACATTAATGAATCTATAACACTTTTCCTTAATTTTATTGACCTCCTAAATCCTACCTTCTGTCGTGTCTATGCTCGTCATATCTGCAAGGAAACAAACAAAACTATGATCACGAGTATGCTTTATTTCTTTCCTTAGTGAGCACATAAAAAAAATTGAAAATAGTAGAGTACCGGTGGCTTTAGGGATAACTATCGTCCTCTTGATAGCAGGAGCCTTTGCAGGTTTGAATCTGATGCCATAAATAGGTGTATTTGTGCTCGATTTTGCCCGCAAAGGGCTCAAGTGCAATATTCATAATGTATATAATTGTCCGTGTGACAGGAGGGCTATATCAAACAAGAAACAAACAAAAATTAGAAATAAGTAGATACTCGACACGAAAATCCAGCGAGTCAAAATTTGAGAGATAGAAAAGGAAAGAGAAAAAGAGAGAGAGAGAGAGAGAGAGAGAGAGAGAGAGAGAGAGAGAGAGAGAGAGAGACAGAGACAGAGACAGAGACAGAGACAGAGAGACAGAGAGAGAGACAGACAGACAGACAGACAGACAGACAGACAGACAGACAGACAGAGACAGAGAGAGAGAGAGACAGAGACAGACAGACAGACAGACAGAGGGAGAGAGAGAGACAGAGAGAGACACAGGGAGAGGGAGAGAGACACAGAGAGATGCCACTAGGATATAATATTATAATCAACCTGAGACCAAAAGTGGTCAGGCTTTTAAACCTCTGACTGGACAAATAACTCACTTCACTCATTTAGATCAGGTTGGACCTACACATAACACGCATCAACCAGAAAAAACACGACTGTTTCATCTCATTATATGTATTCTGTATCATAAGATATTATATTTATCCTCACGGATGTAAAGCTATAGCGCATTCCAAAATCATTCGTTTCAATTTATGCTCACAAACGTTAGCTTGAATAAATCAAATACCATAAAGAATGTCCAGGTTTCAAATGAACGAAAATTGGATATATAATCAACCCTGTAGCTAAATGTTGTAAAAAATTTAAATCTTTTAGAACAGTCATAAATTGTTGTGGACAAAAATAAGCAGGAATTTCTCACCTTGACTTGTATACTCATACTGCACTGCTGTTGTTGCTGCTGTTGTAGAGTAGGAAAACAATTAACAAGAATTACTTAAGAGTAAAGAATAGTGCTACCCAAAACAAGGTTTACTTTTTTTACTATGTCAGAAATAAACAATACTTTCATATCGATAGACTGTTACAATATCCTCATGAAAGAAAAAAACGAAGAGTTCCTCATTACAGAAGAAGACAACTAGTTCCCCATTACTGAAGAAGTCAAACATTTGTCATTACAGAAGAAGACAACTAGTTCCCCATTACTGAAGAAGACAAACAGTTCTCATTACAGAAGAAGACAAAAAGCTTCACATCACAGAGGAAGTCTTAGTTCCCCGTTAATGTTGAAAAATACGCCATGTAAGGAGCATGGCAGATATAAATTTAGGGTGAGATAGACAGATAAATAGATAGATAGAGATAAATTGATAGAGAATGAGATAGAGCGATGAAGAGGAAGATATAACGATAGTTAGAGACTAAGATAGAGAGATAGATAGAACCAAACAAAGCCTAATCTTTGATTTTAAACTATCAGCATCGATCCACAGCTGTTCCTAATTTCGGACTTCTGGGCATCAGAGGCAAATCAGTAGCGAACCAAGTGGTCAGGAAACCAGTAGCCAGCAGTTGGTCAAGTATCGATCTTTTGTTCAGGACATCAATAGCAAGGCAGCGGTCAGGACATCAGCATAGAGCCAGTGGTCAGGCCATTTGTATCGAGCCAGTTATCAGGGCACCAGAGACCAATCAGTGGTAAGGGAATTAGACGCGAGCTAGTGATCAGGGCAGCAGTCGCGAGCGAGTGATCAAGGCAGTAATAGCGAGCAAGTAGTCTGGGCATAAGTAGCGAGCTAGTGGTCAGGGCATTAGGAGCGAGCTAGTGGTCAGGGCATCAGTAGCGAACTAGTGGTCAGGGCATCGTTAGTGAGCTAGTGGTTAGAGCATCAGGAGCGAGCTAGTGATCAGGACATCAGTAACGAGTTAGCGGTCAGAGCATCAGTAGCGAGTTAGTTGTCAGAGCATCAGTAGCGAGCTAGCGATAAGGCATCAGGAGTGAGCTAGTGATCAGGGCATCAGGATCGAGCTAGTGGACGGGGCATCAAGATGGATCTAGTGATCAGAGGATCAGTAGCAAACTAGTGGTCAGGGCATCAACCGGGAGCTAGTAGTCAGGGCATCAGTAGCGAGCTAGTGATCAGGGCATCAGCAGCAAGCTAGTGGTCAGAGCATCAGTAGGGAGCTTGAGGTCAGGGCATCAGTAGCGAGCTAGTGATTAAGGCATCAGGAGTGAGGTAGTGGTCAGGGCATCAGGAGCGAGCTAGTGATCAGGGCATCAGGAGCGAGCTAGTGAAAGGGGCATCAAGATGGAGCTAGTGATCAGAGGATCAGTAGCAAACTAGTGGTCAGGGTATCAACTGGGAGCTAGTAGTCAGGGCATCAGTAGTGAGCTAGTGGTCAGGGCATCAGTAGCGAGATAGTGATCTGAACATCAGTAGCGAGCTAGTGGTCAGGGCATCAGTAGCGAGCTAGTGATCAGGGCATCAGTAGCGAGCTAGTGATCAGGGCATCAGGAGCGAGCTCGAGGTCAGGGCATCAGGAGCGAGCTAGTGATCAGGGCATCAGTAGCGAGCTAGTGATCAGGGCATTAGTTGCGAGCTAGTGGTCTGGGTATTAATAGCGAGCAAGTGGTCAGGGCATCAGTTGCGAGCTAGTGGTCAGGGCATCAGGAGCGAGCTAGTGATCAGGGCATCAGGAGCGAGCTAGTGATCAGGGCATCAGTAACGAGCTAGTGGTCAGTCCACCAGGAGCGAGCTAATGATCAGGGCATCAGGATCGAGCTAGTGAAAGGGGCATCAAAATGGAGCTAGTGATCAGAGGATCAGTAGCAAGCTAGTGGTCAGGGCATCAGTAGCGAGCTAGTGATCAGGGCATCAGGAGCGAGCTCGAGGTCAGGGCATCAGTAGCGAGCTAGTGGTCAGGGCATCAGTAACGAGCTAGTGGTCTGGGTATTAATAGCGAGCAAGTGGTCAGGGCATCAGTTGTGAGCTAGTGGTCAGGGCATCAGGAGCGAACTAGTGATCAGGGCATCAGGAGCGAGCTAGTGATCAGGGCATCAGGAGCGAGCTATTGGTCGGGGCATTTATAGCGAACCAAGAACTGACGTGATTCCTGCTGTTCTGATCTTTAGAGATTTCTGTCCGAGTGGTCAAGGGCTTTGTTCAATTGGGGCGACATGGCCTGGAAACGGCGTTCTAGTGTAACGGTAAGTTGAAATACAATAGTTATCCCTTGTTAGATAACTGTAACTACCCCAACTCCCTAGCGAGTTCCTCTTAATCTCAGTGTCAGCTATGATTGAAGTTCAAGACTATTAAACCTCCGATAATCAGACATACTTTGTGTTATGCTGTCCGCAGAGAACATTGCACGTGCCTGATGGTGAGCTGAACCTTTCAAACATTAGACACATCTTATAGTGAGCTGCACCTTCCAACTACTGAACGCATCAAATATTTAGCTGCACTTTCCAGAGTTTTATATGAGGAGAATTTCTTATAGTAAGATGAAAGCATTGTTTTGATGACTGCAAAAGATGAAATCGTATTCATCGGTGTTAGAAAAAAGGAAAAGTTTGATGTAGCAGACAAAGAGAAGCTTAGGTGGCGAGGTTTTAAAAAAGTGGCAGAAAGACAAAGATAGAAAAAGGCAAAGAAAAAACAGGCAGACAAAAAAGAAATGAAAAAAGGTGCGAAATATTGAAAAGAAAAAAACAAAAGAAGAGAGAGAGAGAGAGAGAGAGAGAGAGAGAGAGAGAGAGAGAGAGAAAGAGAAAGAGAGAGAGAGAGCGTATATATGAGAGAGAAAAAGAGACAGAGAGAGAGGGAGAGAGAGAGAGAGAGAGAGAGAGAGAGAGAGAGAGAGAGAGAGAGAGGGAGAGAGCGGGACAGGAAGAGGGGGGAGGAAGAGATACAGAAAGTAAGTGACAAAGCAAAGAAAAAGAGAGGATGTAAGTGAAAAAGAGAGACAAGATATCATGGTTCGGGACAGAGCTAAGCATATCACACATTCAGAGAGGCGTAGATAAGACATGGAGAGAAACGAATAGAGACAGAATAAAGCATGCACTGACATACCCTTACACAGGTTTAAAGAGAGATTAGTTAAAAGAATGTTAAAAAAAAACAAAAACCAAAAAGTGAAGTAAATGGAAAGAAGAGAAGAGAGAAAAGGTAATAGAGGGATTGACAGATAGGTAGATGGATAGTTAGTAAGGACGAGAGAAAAAGAGAGAGACAGACCGACAGACATAGAGACAGAGAGAAACAGAGACAGAGAGGGAGAGAGAGATAGACAGAGAGACAGAGAGACAGAGAGATAGAGAGAAACAGAGACAGAGAGGGAGAGAGAGAGAGAGAGAGAGAGAGAGAGAGATAGACAGAGAGACAGAGATAGAAACAGATGTAGACAGAGACAGATTCATAAACTGATAGATGATAAAGGCTTTAGGAGGAATCACGGAACAACCATCTCACCTCTCAACCGTTACTCTTAAAACATTACTCACCCTCTGTTGTGTCCTCAGTATCTGGTAGAGCTGCGGAGAAAAATGATGATAAATAAGTACAACAACAACAACAACAACAACAACAACAACAACAACAACAAGAATAATAATAATAATAATAATAATAATAATAATAATAATAATAATAATAATAATAATAATAATAATAATAATTATAATAATTAAAAATAATAATAATAATCATAAAAATACTACTACTACTACTACTACTACTACTACTACTACTACTACTACTACTACTACTACTACTACTACTACTACTACTACTACTACTACTACTACTACTACTACTACTACTACTACTACTACTACTACTACTACTACTAATACTAATATTAATAATAATAATAATAATAATAATAATAATAATAATAATAATAATAATAATAATAATAATAATAATAATAATAATAATAATAATAATAATAATAATAATAATAATTTTTAAAAGCATACTCTTTTCTCTATACATTAACTAAGAAAGAGGAAGAGAAGGAGTAGCTGGAGATTATGGGAAAAGGAGGAGGAGCAGAAGGAGGCGATGGAAAAAAAAAAGAAGGCGACATATAGAATAAAATATAGAAAAAAAAATGAAGAAAATTTAAGGTAGGCGGGTGTGTATGAGAGAAGTAAAAGTGGTGAGAAAATGGAAAAAAAAGGAAAGAAGGAAAGAAATAAAGAGAGCACGAACAGAAGGGAAACAACGATAAATAAATGCAAATTTCAAAAAAAAAGTAGGGAGAATCAAAAGATCAGGAAAGTGCGGGAAATGGGAAGATGGCGGATACGGAAGTTATAAAAATAAGATGTGACCGTTTCGTTTCCTTTACGATCTAGAGTACATTTATACGTTGATACATTCAGAGAAATTTAGCTTTTAAAAACACGCTCATTACAGCTGGATCGACCTACCTTGTGTAGCAACATTTATGTTGTAGCTTTCTTGGCATAGAAAACCTGAAAAATAGTTAGAAATAGTTTTAATTTCTTGTTTAAATATTGTGTGCACTAATTGTTGAAGAGCAGAAACCGTAAGTTTAAAGAAAGAGTTTTTAAACTAACTTTTCTTTTTTCTCGTTTTCATAAATTGTTTTGACTGTAACTAGGCACAACCTGAAAAATTATGCAACCGCCTTTCTCAGACTTATAATTTTTCTCGACAGTGCCTTGAGCATCCTTTGGCGTCTCCATGTTGGATGGCAAGAAAGGGTAAAATGTTGTTGCAAAATACAGAATTGCTCTAAATGACTCTGATCCATCCGCAGAGTCACCGATTGAGTAAATATGAAAACTTTAATACCTATTACTCTCAAAACAAGCGCGGAAAGCAGTGAGGAATTCAAAATACCGAAGGACTAGATATGGATTTATTACAGTTTAAGGCGGACAAAAGTAAACACCGGGCGCCTAATTTAAATACGAATTGTCTAAAATGTCTAAAAAGCAGGCCTTCGAATGAATGCAATAAACCACAGATGGGCGAAAAAAAAATGAGAATTATAGGAAAAACAGAAGATTTGAACACCTTACAGAATGAGACTGTCATGTTAAACTACTAAATCAAAAAGTACAAAAAAAAAAAGGAAAGATGGAAATGGAAGACGCGAGTAGAAAAATAACAATAAATACAAACAACGCAGTCCGAAAAATCGTCGAACATTCTTAAAAGAGAAATTTCCAATGAGCGCTCAGCCCAACATCGAAGCGTTCCGAGGACCATCAAAAAGGTGACAGCTATCTTTTGATGTAGAAGAGAACAAAAGCTTCGCCAGCTTCATCAAAAGAGCACCCAAGGAAAACAGCATTAGTTCTGAGATGCTCAAATATAGCTCAAAACCACTGCTGAACACATTGTTAAATATTCTAGGAAATGTTTGTAAAACATGAGTGCTGGAGAACGAGTAGCAATACCCAAGTCTGGGAATCTGAAACGAGTAGTGAAAATATTTAATAACTCTTTTCGCTATCTTTTTTTATTAACGTGTTCAACACTTTCATCACCTCAAGAGTAAAGAGAGTGTTAGAAAAAGACCAAACATTGATCAGCGTCGACAAAATGGAGTTGGCAACAAAAAGAAAAAAAATTAAACCATCATCTGGAAAAACAGGACAAAAGTCGAAAATTAAACCGTACAATGCGCTGGCAAAATTTGTACTTACATGCAGGCATTCACTAAGATTGAGGAAGGAAAAGTTGTTATGTACCGTACACGGAAGGAAAAGTTGTAATATACCGTGCACGGAAGGAAAAGCTGTAATATACCGTGCATGGAAGGAAAAGTCGTAATATACCGTGCACGGAAGGAAAAGTTGTAATATACCGTGCACGGAAGGAAAAGTTTTAATATACCGTACACGGAAGGAAAAGTCGTAATATACCGTCCACAGTTAATAACGCGAACGATTCTCCCTACAATGAATGTGATGGGCGCCCTCTCTCATTTAACACCTCAGAAAAGAGCTGGAGCCTTTTCAGACACGTCATGTTGAGGAGGGTCAGAGAGATCTTCGCAAATAGAGCTATGGACATAACTCTTACATCGCGGCTAGATTCAATGGAAAGCCTCTCGCGACACTACCTATGGCCTCAAAAGAGACTTCCTCCTTTAAAAAACAGGAAAAATTAAAATAACAATGAAGAAGATCTTAATAAACTGAGCTGATCCAACGCCCAATACGGACACATTGTAAAAACCTATCAGTGACAAAACGGCCAAGTCGTCCAGGTCGGAGAACTGAGAGCCGCAAAGCACCGAATTAAGTGAGTCATGAAAAGTTTGTAGAACAAACCCAGAATTCTCATGAGACCACTGACTTCCTCGCAAGCTAAAAACTGCAAGCATTCCATTAGCCGCAAATCCCAAAACACACCCTGATGACATGTCCGTCTACAGAACGATTCAGGATAATAGAGTGGCCTTAAGAGATGATGTGACGGGGTTCTTACAATGTACATCCACCTTTATGGAAGAAACTAAACTAAAATTCAAAAACTCAATTTGGACACATTGGTAATGAATGATAAGAAAGAATAACAAGAATGTAAATTTGATTTTTTTTTTTCAAAACCTTTGGTTTGAGTAATTGTTCTTTAGGTCTTAAATTTCGTTTGGTGAGACTTTATAATATTCCATATATATTGTTACCAGATCGAGATAGAGCAACAGTAAACAACAATTGTTGGGACTACCTCGGGTCTGGCTGCAAGACAGCTCCTTCAGGTACTCGTTCTGGTAGATCGCCATGCAGGCACCGTCCTTCACCCCAGCTGTGTTCAGCGATACAGAATCGATGAAGGTCAAGGTCACCGGGAAACCTACGTCCCACCACCACGCTAGTTTAGAGAGAGAGATAGAGAGAGAGAGAGTGAGAGAGAGAGAGAGAGAGAGAGAGAGAGAGAGAGAGAGAGAGAGAGAGAGGAAGGGTGAAATATTTATTTAAAAAAAAATGAAAATGCAGTAGCAGTAATATTAGCAATATTAGTACGTTTCTGGCTTTTTGTAAAATTCTAATCTTTTTATCTTTTAAACCCCTCAAAATAGTTTAAATCTAAATAAGGAAGTGATATTACATAATTATTTTTGCTGGTATTAATAGCCTTAAAATGAACATTTAATGAATTTTGAACCCATAAGGAAAGTAAAAAATTAGTTCGTTTTTTACGTCTTGACTTAACCGATCTTTTAACTTCACCCAATATTTTTTCACTGTTTCATTCTTCACACACCTATGAGTAGACACTTTGCCATAATGAAAGAGAAGAGCGGACCCAGTAATTAAAGTTAAATCTACATCTATACTCTGGATCTCGCCACACAACAGAATTAACCTTAAAGAGTTGAACTTATCGGTGTTGATACGTGCAAAAAAAAAAAAAAATACCCCAAGAATAATATTATTGGTATAATTTTTTTCCGTTTAAAAAAAATCAGATTTTGAGACCTTTTTTTTTTAACTTATTGTGAAACTCGAAGGTGGAAGTGCTACACCTTACTGCTAGATTAGTCCTTCTTTCATTGGGCGATGCCTAGTCTCGGCGTCTTATGCCTTGGCGGTTTAAAGGATTTTGTCAGCGAGGCTGATCAAAACTAGCTAGCTAAAGTGAATTTATCTGCATTTTTAGATGTTTTTAATTTTTTCATGATCTCCTTTATTTCAGCTCACTCCATAACTTCATGGCGTTCCACAAATGATTAGAGATACACACCTCTGAGTGAGAACATGCTTAACCTCTATATAGTATTTACGCGCATACTGAGCATCGTATTTTTTATCTTCCAAATAAATGACAAACGTAGTGTCCTCTATACAAAGTTTTATTTAACTGGAGCATACGTTCGCATTACAATTAGAATGTGACCGTCTTTAGAAATTAAGATTATAATCTATATCATTACAGCAATTTGTAAAATTAGAAAGCACCGCTTAAAATTCACCATTGCTATTTCACCTATTTCAAGACTAATGGTAAGTTTTAAAATATTTGATTCTAACTTGAAATCACATTAAACTTTGATTGTAAAACTTTCCCGAAACCAAGAACAGAATTACTCCAAATCTAATCCTAACTTACACAAATAATGTAACCATTGTCTCACATCAATGTTAACCCTAATCCTAACTAAAACAAAAGATGTTAATCCTTACTCCTATGCAAATCTCTATCATTACCCGAAGCCTATACATATCTCTCAACCTCACCAGAACCTTACGGCCCTTTCCAACAGTGAGCCTTTTATTTACGCACAAAACGAACCAGCACAGAAAAACAGGTTGGGAAAGTATCCAACTGGTTTATTGTAGACAAACTTTCTTGAAATCTTGTAATTATCTTTGAGTTCTTTTGCTTTTTTTGTCTAAGAAAAGCAACTCTTCCAGATTGGATCTCATCGTGCAACACGGTTACTTTTGGATAAGGCAACGGACTTGAGCTTACCGCTACGGGACTTGGAAAACTGTGCACCGATCCATATGTCCTCCGTCACCCCTTGGATTGCGAACCACAGTTTCCAGTAGTCGAAATCTTGCTCAGTCTCAAACACAGCCAGTCGCATAGCAGCCATTGTGTTGAAACATTCAAACTGGTGAAAAATTCAGAGCTGAGATACGATATTAACGAGAGGGGGAGGGATGGGATGAGGGATAACACCCTGGGACGAGAGAGGAAAAGAGAGAGAGAGAGAGACAGAGAGAGAGATAGCGAATGAAATATCGCGACTCTCAATGGTTCTGTTGATCACTACTCTATCTCTTTGTTTTCCTTTAGAAATAGAGCATACCACACAATGATCGCATTGCTTGAGTTACTCCCCTTATCATTCCACACTTCATACCACCGCTCCGAGATGGAGTGCCCATAACAAAGATGGTGTTCGCTGCCAGTTTTGATGGTGCTGGAAAGTGAGACGAGATTTTGTCCCTCTAAGGGCGCATAAAATTCGTCCCTTAAAACTCTTATACTAATAGGAGAATAAATTTAACATGAATTTTTTTGTATACCTCAAGTGCTGCTTCGGCTAACTCTTATCTTGAAAAGGATGATAGCGACAAAGCGACGACAAAAATGCAGGCTTCCAAACTATGATTGTCACTGGAAGTACCCAGAAGACACCCGTCAGTGCCTCAACTTCTACAGCGCTCCATGTTACCCTCCTTACTCTGATTGCCACCATAGGCATCCAGAAGACGCCCGTCAATGCCTCAACTTTTACAGCGCTCCATGGTACCCTGCCAACTTTAATTGACATCAGAAGCACCCAGAAGACGCCCGTCAGTGCCTCAACTTTTACAGCGCTCCATGGTACCCTGCCAACTTTAATTGACATCAGAAGCACCCAGAAGACGCCCGTCAATGCCTCAACTTTTACAGCGCTCCATGGTACCCTGCCAACTTTAATTGACATCAGAAGCACCCAGAAGACGCCCGTCAGTGCCTCAACTTCTACAGCGCTCCATGGTACCCTGCCAACTTTAATTGACATCAGAAGCACCCAGAAAACGCCCGTAAGTGCCTCAACTTCTACAGCGCTCCATGGTACCCTGCCAACTTTAATTGACATCAGAAGCACCCAGAAGACGCCCGTCAATGCCTCAACTTCTACAGCGCTCCATGGTACCCTGCCAACTTTAATTGACATCAGAAGCACCCAGAAAACGCCCGTCAGTGCCTCAACTTCTACAGCGCTCCATGGTACCCTGCCAACTTTAATTGACATCAGAAGCAGCTAGAAGAAGCCCATCAGTGCCTCAACTTCTACAGCGCTCCATGGTACCCTGCCAACTTTAATTGACATCAGAAGCACCCAGAAGACGCCCGTCAGTGCCTCAACTTCTACAGCGCTCCATGGTACCCTGCCAACTTTAATTGACATCAGAAGCACCCAGAAAACGCTCATCAGTGCCTCAACTTCTACAGCGCTCCATGGAAATTTTTCCGCCTTGAATCTCCAAACCTCTGAATATTGGTTTTAGTTCTAAACTTTGTGAACCGTTTATATTAGTCGGCGCAAATGCCAGACCTTGATTTGAAATTGAAAAAAGAGATCTTAGCCTAGACTAGCATTCAACATTCTTTCAACAACAAAGGACGGTTAGAACACATTAGTGGAAAGTGAGCAACACATTCTGAGCTCACCTCTGCCGTGTCACGATCCCTTGTGTCCGAGCAATAGGTGTAGAAGTGCGAATTATAGATGGAGGGAATGCAGCTCAAACTTTGGGTCATCTGCGCAGCTGAAACCGGCAAAGATAAGAGAAATATTATTATCAAACGGGTAGAGATAAAAGAAATGTCACAAAATTGCAATCTTTTCAATGAAAGATAAGTCACCATCTGCCGAAGGCGATTGACATGTCGATATAAAGGACTAACTTTTATGAATTTTTAATAAATTATCTAGGCTATTCTTCCGCACTTCTGGTTTCTTGATGGAGGCAAAATGCTTAATTTAAAGGATTTGTCATAACTTCCTTCATAAAAGTTAACAATCTGTTAATGTAAATTGAGTGACCCAAGCAGTTAGTTCTAGTACAGTACCTGAGAACAAAGCTAATATGTGATCAATGTGGGAAATCAATACAAGAAAACAGATAATAAATAGACAATTTTAAACCCGTATTCAATCAAAGATTAATCGAGCTTGGGTTTGAACTGTCCTTTTTCTAACTTTATTAAAGCAAGCAAAAATACAAGAAAGAAAACAAATTGACCACAATTATTATTAAAAAAAAATAATAAAACTGAGTTTCAAGAGTCATCAAAGCGATTATTAAGTCACTATGCTATTAATACCCAGGAGTATCAAATAAACAGGAGCAATATTTTACTGTCTTCGTGATAAACTGGTTACTCAATGCTTAATATAATTATTTAGAAACCTGTTTTGATTTAACGATTCAAAACATTTATAAAGATACCATCTGAGATGAAAGAAAATGATAAATAGGCAGACTTTCATGTTACAAGAAAATCTCACATGATCGCTATGGCACACCGTAGGGTATAAGCACAAAGAAATAAACAACTGTTGCCACAATGGTAGGTTACTGCATAAACAATTCTTACACACTCACAGAATAAGATGCAGGTGAGAATCATCAGCCCTGAAGTGTTGAAGCCTAAAGACTTTTTACAGATGTTCCACCGCATCATGTGAACCCAATTATTCAGTTCTAGTCCTGATCTGGTAGGTGGCGATAGCTTGACAGGCTTCCTTGTCACTATGTTAACAGTTTCTCTCCCCTTGTAACCTTGAGAGTCTTAGGGGCCACACAACAATTTACCCCTTTGTTGTTTCTTGTTGATATCGGACAGACTAGCTTCTCCGAAAGAGAAGTAACTTGTGTCAGGTGTTCCTAGGTCAACAGGCTCCAGGTTTTTAACTAACTTTCCCAAAGGGAAGTAACTTGTCTCAGGTGTTCTTAGGTCGACAGGCTCCTGTCATGTATTAATAGCCTGACAGACTTGCTTTTCTCAAAGGTAAGTAACTTGTGTCAGGCCCCTGGTTGTTACTTGTTGATATCGGGCAGACCAACTTCTGTCAAAGGTAGGTAACTTATGTAAGGTGTTCCTAGGTCGACAGACTTCTGTCATGCATTAATAGCCTTGCAGACTTGCTTTTCTCAAAGGTAAGTAGCTTGTATCAGGTGTTCCTAGATCGACAGACTCTTGGTTGTTTAGTGTTGATACAGGACAGACTAACTTATGCCAAAGGTTGATAACTTGTGTCAGGTGTTCCTAAGTCAACAAACTCCTGATTATTATGTGCTGATATTGCTCAGACTAACTTCTCCAAAAAGGTAAGTAACTTGTGTGAGGTATTCATAAGTCGACAGGCTCCTGCTTGTCACGTGCTGATCCCGTCTAGTAGCCTAATTCGAGCAAGCGAATGAAAACAATAGACATCCTGAAAAAAGGACTTTGCCTGTTGTTGTGCTTACTATGTATCTGTTTTCGTGCTTGCGCTATGGATTAATATTAAGCAAGATTAATATTAAGTTGTTTCTCATACCTACGTAACACTGAACCTATAATGATGATAGTTTAAAACGATTCCTTTACTCTGCATTACTAGTTGTTCAAACGTTACGCTGATAAGGATGCTCAATCTATATGAATACACCAGACTCCGAAACTTATACAGCGCTTAAGTCACAGTGATGCAAAAAAAAAAAAAAAAAAACTCGAAAAAATCCTAGTGTACTCAAAGAGCAACAAGAGGCAGCGTCATCAATAACCTCTCACTCTCAGTCTTGATCCAGATCAGGCATTGAGGATTGTTTGATCGGAAACACTGGTCATGACATAGAGCGACCCCGCCCTTCCCTCTGCCACGCATTTTTCACAATTCCAAATCGTTAGTGTTCACAACAGAAGCCCGCTCGGACAGTGCTCAATCTCAATGGTGGCCTCTGATTGAGCCGCATTATAGGTTTCCGGAAGAGGGGAAGAAATCTTTGAGTTGCAACAATCAGCAAGAGTTGTGTGGGCATAATCAGGTCACAGGTACTAGAAAACCGTATAAATGAAAAAAAAAAATGACCATTATGCAAAAATAAAAACAAAATACTCTTGGTAAGACGATATTGAGGGGTTTTTTTTTTGTTTGTTTTGTTATGATTGTTAAATTAGTCAAAGAAATAATGGCAGAAGCAAAACCAACAGCAGCAGCAGCAGCAGCAGCAGCAGCAGTAGTAGTAGTAGTAGTAGTAGTAGTAGTAGTAGTAGTAGTAGTAGTAGTAGTAGTAGTAGTAGTAGTAGTAGTAGTAGTAGTAGTGGTAGTAGTAGTACTAGTAGTAGCAGAAGTAGTAGTAGTAGTAGTAGTAGTAGTAGTAGTAGTAGTAGTAGTAGTAGTAGTAGTAGTAGTAGTAGTAGTAGTAGTAGTAGTAGTAGTGGTATTAGTAGTAGAAGTGGTAGCAGTATTAGAAGTAGTGTTAGTAGTAGTACTACTAGTAGTGGTGGTGGTGGTTTGCGGTTAATGATTAAAGTAGATGTCGTGGTAGTGGTAGATTTAGCACCTAGGCTTCCCCAGCTTCTCTACAACCATTTAGGAACACAATCAATCTACTGGATTACGCTCCAATGTTCAGTGATAACGTGCAAAAATAAAGAGCTAAACCGCCCAGTGAAAGGAGGAATTAGAGCGAAGCGACCTCTATTTAACGGCCTAACACGAGATTGAAAAGCTTATTGTTTTAATATTGAACTGAAATACGAAAGATTCCGACTGAACGAGGGTCGTAATGATTAGGGATAGTTCAAATCAATTCTGCACCACAGCTTTCTTTACACCTCTCCATTGCCTAGTGCAGAGTCTCTTTATTTCATGTATATATATATATATATATATATATATATATATATATATATATATATATGTGTATAGAATGTTCTTCTCAGAGTTAATTTATCGTTTGCAATGCCTTTTTTTCTCTTGAAGCTACAACCAGAACCGCCCTTGTCAACAGGACATTCATTAATTACTCACTATCACATGCATATCATAATCATGATGACTTTTCTTCCGATTTTTCCTTCATGGTTTCTCTGACTATGTCTATTTTTCTTCTCCACTGCCTGCTCTGTGAATCTTATTCTTTATACTTTCTCTGTCTAGCTACGCAGTCCTCTAATCTCTTTGCCCCTACCCCCCCCCCTCTCTCTCTCTCTCTCTCTCTCTCTCTCTCTCTCTCTCTCTCTCTCTCTCTCTCTCTCTCTCTCTCTCTCTCTCTCTCTCTCTCTCTCTTTCTGTCTCACTCACTCTCTCTCTTTCTTTCTTTTTATCTCTCTCTGTCTCTGTCTGTCTGTCTGTTTGTCTATTTGACTGTCTGTCTGTCTGTCTGTCTGTCTCTCTTTCTGTCTGTCTGTCTGTCTGTCTGTCTGTCTCTCTCTCTCTCTCTCTCTCTCTCTCTCTCTCTCTCTCTCTCTCTCTCTCTCTCTCTCTCTCTCTCTCTCTCTCTCTCTCTCTCTCTCCCTTCTATTTGCCTGTGTGACGAGTTTGTGTCTGCCTGGTTAATGTTTACTAAACTTAACATTAATAACAATCAGTCCGTGCTGTTCTACTCTCATGTGAGTTAATAGAAAAAAAAATCTGAGACTGTAGCTGTCTTTCTCTTCTTTTTTTTTTTTTAAGTTCAAGAGCTGTTTGAGATGTAAGCTTCAAATAATGACTTTATCATGCGATGTAAGGATTGATTCCAAAACTTTTAATTAATTAAAGAAAAATGAAATCTCAGAGCTAAAAAATGGACAAAACTAATCAATACACCGTCAAACAGCAATAAGTGAAAAAAAAAATAGGATCAGCAAAACAACAACAACAAAACATCACGAAATATAGATCTAACAACATTATACCACAACTAGTCTGCTTCTATTATATATCTCGAAGCGAGTGATCGCTTGCTGCAAAGTGTGCCAGTTTTATTTTGGCTTAAGAGAGAACGTGCTACAAAACTAATATTTTCAATCATATTCTGGTTATTCTTTACTTTATATTGTTTTCCATTAATACACTGCTTACCATCATTCTTTATGTACATGTACATTGCCTCCGATTATTCGCTTTTTACAAGCAGCTCGCAATCAATCTGTACTAATTCGATGCTTTCGATCCTTCATTCTCTAACTGCTTCCCATCATGCTCTAGTTACACGCTGTTCCCATCATGCTGTAGCTATACACTATTCCCATCATGCTCTAGTTACATGCTGTTCCCATCATGCTTTAGTTACACGCTGTTCCCATCATGCTTTAGTTACACGCTGTTCCCGACATGCTTTAATTACACGCTATTCCCATCATGCTCTAGTTACACCCTGCTTCCCATCATGCTGTAGTTACACGCTGTTCCCATCATGCTGTAGTTACACGCTGTTCCCGCCATGCTTTAGTTACACGCTGTTCCCACCATGCTTTAGTTACACGCTGTTCCCATCATGCTTTTGTTACACGCTGTTCCCATCATGCTTTTGTTACACGCTGTTCCCATTATGCTTTTGTTACACGCTATTCCCATAATGCTTTAGTTACACCCTGCTTCCCATCATGCTCTAGTTACACGCTGTTCCCATCATGCTGTAGTTACACGCTATTCCCGTCATGCTTTAGTTACACGCTATTTCCATCATGATTTAGTTACACGCTATTCCCGTCATGATTTAGTTACACGCTATTTCCATCATGATTTAGTTACACGCTATTTCCATCATGCTTTAGTTACACGCTGTTCCCATCATGCTTTAGTTACACGTTGTTCCCATCATGCTTTTGTTTTACGCTATTCCCATCATGCTCTAGTTACACGCTGTTCTTTCCATGCTTTAGTTACACGCTGTTCCCATCATGCTTTTGTTACACGCTTTTCCCATCATGCTTTAGTTACACGCTGTTCCCATCATGCTTTAGTTACACGCTGTTCCCATCATGCTTTAGTTACACGCTGTTCCCATCATGCTTTAGTTACACGCTGTTCCCATCATGCTTTAGTTACACGCTGTTCCCATCATGCTTTAGTTACACGCTGTTCCCATCATGCTTTATTTACATGCTATTCCCGTCATGCTTTAGTTATACGCTGTTCCCATCATGCTGTAGTTACACGCTGTTCCCATCATGCCTTAGTTACATGCTGTTCCCATCATGCTCTAGTTATACACTGCTTTCCATCTTCCTTTAGTTACAAGCTTCTTCAAATCATGCTCTTGTTACAAATTTCTTTTTCCCATCATGCTCTATTTACCCACTACTTCCCATAATGCTCCAGTTACACGCTGCTTCCCATGATTCTATAGTTACACGCTGCTTTTTATCATTGTCTAGTAACATTCTACTTCACATCATTCTGTGTTATATGCTGCTTCCCACCATGCTCCAGTTACACGCTGCTTCCCACCATGCTCCAGTTACACGCTGCTTCCCACCATGCTCCAGTTACACGCTGCTTCCCACCATGCTCCAGTTACACGCTACTCCCCATCATTCTCTAGTAACATTCTACTTCCCATCATACGCTTGTTACTCACAGCTGGGTATCATTTTTAGTTACGCGCTGCCTCCCATCATTCTCTAGTTACACGCTGCTTTACATCTTTTATAGTCACACACTTCTCATCATTCTCTTGTCACATACTACTTTTCATCTTTCTCTAGCATGTGTTGCTTCCCATCATTCTATAGTCGCAAACGCATTTCCAACTCATACCGTTCCTTACATGAAAGAAGTAATGATTTGATTTCACAGTATTTTAAGACCAAAGTTATCGTCGCCTTTTTTCCGGAGCAGCGTCTGCGAATCTCAAGTTTTGTTTCTTTTGTAGGCCGTTTGCACTTCTGTACTGTTTTATATATAAAATGACGACCATATTCAGTAACTGTCAACAAGAAACCGTAGAAATATGCGAGTTTTAAAAACCATACAGATTATGACTAAATGTAGAATAGTATTAAGCTTAAGCAATCCAAGATAATCCTATGAATTTTAATAAGTCCGGGGTCTTAACTTTTTTTTTCTCTGTAATATTATCTTAGCATTTGCAAGTTAGTTTTTTTTTAATTAGATTGAAATACATGTACCTTTATAAGTTACCATTAAATGTCAAGGGTAAGACTAATTGAACAACAATTCATGTAGAGATTTGTTTGGATCCAATTAAAATGTAAGTAACGTGAGTGTTTACTTACTTCCTACTACAATGGGACCCACTAGTTATCTACCGTAGTAGTAGTAGTAGTAGTAGTAGTAGTAGTAGTAGTAGTAGTAGTAGTAGTAGTAGTAGTAGTAGTAGTAGTAGTAGGAGTAGTAGTAGTAGTAGTAGTAGTAGTAGTAGTAGTAGTAGTAGTAGTAGTAGTAGTAGTAGTAGTAGTAGTAGTAGTAGTAGTAGTAGTAGTAGTAGTAGTAGTAGTAGTAGTAGTAGTAGTAGTAGGAGGAGGAGGAGGAGGAGTGACAGTGATAGAAGATATATGTTATTGGTATAAATTTGTAGGTTTGCAAATTTTACAGATAGGCCTACATTTCTTTAATTTTCTTTTTTTTTTTTTTACTTTTTTTGCACGTTGCAGTGGAGGAATTCGTTAAAGTTTGCCAGTTTGTTGTACACGTATTTCTTTTATAATTTACATTTTGCTGTTTAAAAAGAGCTAAGTTTTCTTCTACAACACCTGGATGGTTTATTCATTTAACCCATAAATTCATGATTTGTATTGAACGTTCTGTAGAAGATTTTAGTAGTCTACTGTATTTATAAAATACCATGATCAACTTTAGAATGACCAAACGATCTCACCAATAAGCAACAACAAGCCTTTAAAAAAATTAAAACAAAAACAAAGCAGAACGAAAAATCACGGGAACAGTTCATGTGAGGGAAGAAAAAAATGTTCTAGTCGTAAATACATGTAGTCAGTACGAAGTAAGCGATGCTCCTCAAATACTGACCTGCTGAATAACTACAACTTTCCTGCACAGAGGGGCAAGTCTTTTAGTCCCCTGTTTTCTCCAGTAACTTTTTGCTTCCCATCATGCGCTAGTTACTGGGTGCTTTCCTAATTCCCACAGTTATACGCGGCGGCTCACCTTCAATCTTGAGTAACACAATACTTGCTACGATTCTCTAGTCACATGATTTGCGCCCCATCATTGTGACGTTAAATGTTGCTTCCCACTTTTGTCTGGTCACACGCTGATTTCCATCATTGTTCAGTCAAATGTTACTTTTTCACCTTCCTCTGGTCACACCCTGATTTCCATCTTGTTCATTCAAATGTTGCTTGCCACCATCCTCTGGTCACACGCTAATTTCCATCTTGTTCAGTCAAATGTTGCTTGCCATTATCCTCTGGTCACACGGTGATTTCCATCTTGTTCATTCAAATGTTGCTTGCCATTATCCTCTGGTCACACCCTGATTTCCATCTTGTTCATTCAAATGTTGCTTGCCACCATCCTCTGGTCACACGCTAATTTCCATCTTGTTCAGTCAAATGTTGCTTGCCATTATCCTCTGGTCACACGCTGATTTCCATCATTGTTCAGTCAAATGTTACTTTTTCACCTTCCTCTGGTCACACCCTGATTTCCATCTTGTTCATTCAAATGTTGCTTGCCACCATCCTCTGGTCACACGCTAATTTCCATCTTGTTCAGTCAAATGTTGCTTGCCATTATCCTCTGGTCACACGGTGATTTCCATCTTGTTCAGTCAAATGTTGCTTGCCATTATCCTCTGGTCACACGGTGATTTCCATCATTTTCTAGTTACTTGTTGCTATCCATCGTACTCTGATTGAGAGGATTGTTACTTAGTTTTAGTATTAACATGTTAGATTACCTGCATTGACTCTTTCTCCAATTTAGTTATGTTGTATATCTCTTTCTATGTCTATTATAATTCAAATTTGAGAAAAGAGTGAAAAAAAGGAAATCAAAATGCAAAACTTTCTTACATTCATATTTCAAGTCACAATAAAAGCTGGAATTTAATCTGAAATTGATTTTCCCACTTAATGTCGAACTAGGACAGGAGTATTCACACTCTCAGACGTGAAAGTAATTTACTAGACGACTCCATGGTCACGTCTGCTGTCTCACCTTTTCTCGATCCCGAGCTTCATATACACTTTGAATCTGTAATGGACATAATAAATGTATTGAACAGATATTATATCCAATGCACAAAAACGTTTTGGCTTCTGATTGGTGCAACTGACTTCGACTGTATAGCAGTAACGGGCCAAGTTTATAAAGGGTTCCTTCCTCAAGAGTTGACAAGTTATTTTGATACCGTCTTGGTTTACGTATGATCTAGTCTTGCCCATCTAGTCGAGGTTAGAGCTATTAATTCAAGCAGCGCAAAGCTAACACAATGCTGTTGCTCTACAGTCTAACTGCTTGTCTTGTTCTGCTCCGACTTCACTCGTCTGCAGGACATCTTTGCCAGCAAGTCGATACAGGTGAGACTACTTTACCCTTTGCTTCGGGAATTGTTAACTTCGATATTTAAAAAAAAAAGCGTTGCGTTTAATGATAATTTCTGTCATGAAAATGAATGCATCAGTCGTAATACTTGTACATGTTCCAATCTTTAGATTATTTTTGGTTTATACGTTTCAGCAGTTTTTCAAAAGAAGTTTGAACATTTTTACTACTACTATATTTAGTCTTATCGTTTCGTTCCATATTCATCTGAAGAAAATAATTATCTTAAATAAATATACAGAGACCGCAATGGAGAAAAAGTTGGACGAAGTTATTTACCATGTGGAACGTATCTCTAGAACTACTGACAAGCTATCGAGGTCACTTGCATCTCTTGATAGCTCTTGTGTGCCCAACTCCTCTCCGGCGGATGAATATTTTGACGCGCTAGGTTCTGGCAAGAAAGAATGGAGACTGGTCTTCAGAGCTACGGCTTACAACAACGTCCTGGTGTATCCTGCCTACATCTACGGGACAGGCATTCCAACACAAGTAGAGGCGGGCTGTAAACAGTTTAACCACAGCTTGCCCTGCATGAATCACTACAGAAACAGGCAGGCTATTGAGAACTGGGGGAATGTGGACGAGGTCTTGTTCGCCATCTATGTCAAGGACCAGTTGGTAAAATACATAATATTTAATGGCAGAGGCTCCACTTTCACCGATTGGTTTGAGGGAAATCGAGTAATAGTATCCAGCTGGAATGATCTCAAAACTTTGACGCACAATATTTTCAGCATCGAGGGAGACTCTAGATCCCAGATCATGCGAAGATTTTTGGTGAATCATCATTACGAGGGTTGCAGCAAAGATAAAGGATGGTTCCTTGTCACAGACCTTCTCCCTGGCATATGTCCCTACGAAGTGCAACTAGCCAGCCCTGGTTTCGTTTACTCAAAGGGAAACCGGGTGGCCCTCTTGTCATCCCAGGATGTGGCATGGGCTGACGCGGTGGGAATTTACCTCAAGTATAACTGAAGCCTTGCACGGAATCATTAATATCTTCTTTGATTTCCATTGATCCGAAAAAAAAAAGAGCTAAAATGTTCTTGATTTATTCACTTCTGACAATATTTTAAATGGAGAATTTTTTGTTTCATTCCTCTAACAAGGCCTGGTTCCCAGCACATTTAAAAGAAAAACATAAATAAACGAAATATACATGTAATTGTATAATGATGTCAAATAAAGGATAGCTTCCCGATAAACTTTTGTCTCAATCTTTATCAAGCTTCTCTTCCTCTTTTTCCTAGACCCCCCCCCCCTCTCTCTCTCTCTCTCTCTCTCTCTCTCTCTCTCTCTCTCTCTCTCTCTCTCTCTCTCTCTCTCTCTCTCTCTCTTCTCAGATATTTCATCACTATACTTTGTGACACTCCATGGTGTGTCTTCAATGTTTACCCGTAAAAAAAAATAATCAAGTTGCATTGTAGTGCTAGGGCAATCAATATGGCACTGATTCTAAGAAATATTTTTAAATGAGAAATAATTGTTGACAGACAAAGCACGCCTAATAAACTGTAAGTAAACAGGTCTATCAAGACCTTGTTTCGACATATTTACATAAACTTGACTATAGGGCGGTATTAGAAAAAACAATTAAAAAAAAAAATACGCAGATGACAATACTTTTCGCAGAACCGAAATGATGACGTTTTTACTTTTTAGTTATAGCGTACATGGAACGTCTGTTTCTGAAAGCTCAGATGTAGATCTAGATTCTTAATCTTCTCATGAACCAAAGATACCTAATTAACCCTTCAACAGCTGCCCAGGATGTTGGCATAAAAATCAGATACTGAATTTAAATTGAACCTTTGTTACTAATGTTAGTGTTGATTGTGCAATGGAAATACGATAGTGCTTCATGTGCTACATTATACTCGGTCTAGTATTAAGAATTATAAGAGCTAGAATTTTAGGCAGTGGTCAGCAGTAATGAGGGTAAAAATGACCGAAAATGCTTGAATTTGTGGGATTAGAATCATCGATTTATACCATAGATGCTTCGACACCCTTCGCCTTGCAATTCAAGCATTTTCGGTTATTTTCACTTTTAAAAAAAGCCTTACCCTAACCACTGTTGAGCACTACCTAAAATTCTAGCTCTTATAATTCTTACTTATATTAACCCAGTGGTTTCCCTCTTCTAAATCTAAATTGGTCTAGTATTAGTAGGCTATCCTTTTCTCTCCCCATGTGTTCCTCTAGTACTACATCAGGCCGGAAATTACAGCTCTAAAGACAAATAGGCCCCTACAACAGATAAACATAGTTTCATATTTTTCTAGAGCTACTAAGGAAATACATGTACGCTAAAGCATCAACAAAGGCGGATCTGACATCATTAGACAAGTTTTGTTAAGAAAGCCAATGTAGGCATACCGATATCGTGGAAAGATATAGATAGAGATAGAAGGAGTGACTCAGAGAGAGAGAGAGAGAGAGAGAGAGAGAGAGAGAGAGAGAGAGAGAGAGAGAGAGAGAGAGAGAGAGAGAGAGAGAGAGAGAGAGAGAGAGTTCAAAATGGACAAGAATAAAACCGGATCTGTGAACACCAAATGAAATTCATGTACTGTAAGCGTAAATCAAGATTTTAAGTGAAACGTATGAGAGTAAAAGTCCATCCTATTGTGCAGGAAAAAATTTTGGGTAAATAAATTAAAATGAAAATCGTCAGGGCGGAGTCAAGATGTTATAACTGAGGAAAAACCACAGGAAAGAATCCGATTTTCTAAGGAATAAGAATCACAATCAATCAAATAGCGAAAGAGGCCTCCATTTCCCTCCGGCCAGCCTGGATATTTTATCACAGACTCCTGAATGTGTCAAAGGTCTGGGCAAGGTGGATCTCACGTTTCGATACCATATTACCAGCGATAAAAATTGAGAGAGCGCTGCAGTGCCAGTGCTATAAAGTTTTGCTGAATGTCGTTATAGACAATAATGACATTTTTCGCTCGGTAACCGTTGATAAGATTTTCAGAACTGGTTTTACCAATAGGAGCCTCAAATGAAATCTCAGTCGCTTCAATGGAAAACACCTTCGGAACCAACTCCCTCAGAACTAGAGCTAGAAGACGAAAATGACCCGCTCTCCGGTAAAGGTTAGGCTGACTTCTTTAGTATTATTATTATTATTATTATTATTATTATTATTATTATTATTATTATTATTATTATTATTATTATTATTATTATTATTATTATTATTATTATTATTATTATTATTATCATTATTATTATTATTATTATTATTATTATTATTATTATTATTATTATTATTATTATTATTATTATTATTATTATTATTATTATTATTATTATTATTATTGTTATTATTATTATTATCATTTATTTATTTATTTGTGTGTGAGTATGCGTGTGTGTATGGGGAGGGGGGCGGGGAAGATAGCAATGCATAGAACATCATTCTTTGAAAATATCTCCAGAGAGGTACAACAGGGAAAATTGAGTACATGTACATTGTACTATTCAGAAATTTTACAACAGTTGGAACGTTGTGCTCAAAACTTCCCTGAAGGGATGCAACACCATTTTCCTCCTATAGGAAAACGGGCCATAAATTAATAACAGCCTCTGCTTTCAGATGCGTAGGGGTGAGATTTCGCAAGCCCAGCGCTGAGCTGAGCCATAGAGTTTTTGAGACAACTACATGGCAAGATAGAAGGTACAAGAAGCAGAGGTAGACAAAGGATTACATTTCTTGATAGCTTGAGCTCTTTTGTGACAAGAAACAACAAAGACAACATAGCCTTACTGCGGATGACGGAAGATAGGGACAGGTGGAGAATCATGATCGCCGATGTCTGTTCCAGACAGGGCATTTGAGAGAGAGACATGGAAAACTCGGGTGTAGAGGATATGTCGTGTATGGTCTAGCTCTGCCTGATTATAGTGATATTATTTTTTCTGATGCGGCGCCTTGAGGGTTATCCAGAGATCTGAATAGTGATAGTCAGGATTCAACTTTAAATGGACTGCCCTTTTGTTATACACTGTAATTCCTCATTTATAAATACAGTAATCTAAAGACGAAATATGAAAAAAAAAATTTTTTTTCGAAGATAGTTAATTAATCCTGAGAAGTCAGAATGTTGCAGTACATTCAACTCCTTAGGACATGAGTGGTAACACCTTAAAAAACAACTTATCCAGACTTTGGGTGAGACCTAAAAAGTCAACTTTAAAATTAAGGCAAAAAACAAAGCAACACAGAGAGGGACAAAAATAAAAGAAGTTATCACTGTACATACATGTATATGTATATATAGGCCTGAGTGTAAAAGTAAAGGGAAGAAGAGTTCACAATTTTTTTTTCTTTTTAATACAGTAGTACATTGTATCATTTATGTTCTTTTGTAGTTGTTTACATTTTATTTTCCTAATTCCGAATGTCCCTTTTAGAAATGTCAACCGCCCTAGTCCATGTAGTATCGTTGCTTAGTTTAGTACCACTTTCAAATTTCTTAAGTGTAAATCCTGATTATAGGCCTTTCAATGTATAGAAGTTCATACAATCTATAGCTGATGAATTCTCAGAAATTAACACTGGCCACTCCGAGATTATCTAGATCTATCTAAGAACAAAAAAAATCATGAGAGATTAGTGTTCAACTTTAAATTAGATCAAATGCCTCATATGTACTAATGCAGACTATACATGTAGTCTAAATGTGTCTTACCCTATCAATACATTCCAGTTGAGTACCATCAATATACAGATAATGAATTTTTGAGACCCTTAAAGGCTCAGAGTATGTTACTGTTTTTAGGAACTTTTTAGTGTTCCACCCCACCCCCCAAAAAAAAAAAACAAAAAACAACAAACCTCTGCTTTTATGACCCAAATCAGTCCAGATATATATTTATTGCCCCTATAGACATTGCTCTACCACACGCTGTAGCAAATTCTATTTCTTCGCTCTACTTTAGTTGACAGCTTGAGATGGCCCTACTGCCGTCTTGATAGGCGACCTGAGTTCAGGTGCACTGGTCCAACTGTTAATGTTATTAAGTTATCGCTTGGTGCTACACCAGTACATGTCTTGACCGGTTGGAAATAAAACTTTTTTTTGGCATTTTAATCAGCTCTTGCTCTGCAATGCTCAAGACTGGATTATATTTGTTCTTTGTCCACTATTCCCTGTTTTTCCTCGATATATTCATGACAATCTGATAATTCTAACTCTATTCTTGTGAGTGTGAGATGTTTGTGAATTAGGAGTATATTTCTATTTAAACTGAACAATGAAAGTATAAATAAATAAGCAAGATGTAATGCTTATCATAAAAGTTCCACAAGATGAATAAACTTCGTTCCTCTGACATCTATAGAAAAGTGTAAAATAGTTTTACGGTGATGTAATTTTCTTCCTGTTGACAGCATATCTTATTACCCTTCAAATACAGGCGTTTATCAACCATGAAACATTCAAGTGAAACTAATATAAACAATGTAATTGTAAATGATTTGTGCCATATAATAATGTGCTACAGGTCCATATAAAGAAAATGTACATTTCCCCAAAAAGTATCTACAAGAGAGACACTGCATCCCTACATTATACAATATATGTTTGGGACAGAGCTGAGCCATCAAAAGATTTCAAAATTAGAGAGAGAACTTTTTTTGGTATTCCCAATGTCTTGGAGAGATTACAAATATTGTCTGCCCTTAAAAGTTTTATTGCAGATTGCTCCTGCTCTTCAATGTGAAGACAACTGGCTGTGATATTAGGTATTTACATCCTGAATATTTATTTATTAATCCATTGCGCCCGATTTATTTATAAATCTATTACCCATCGCACCTGATTTATTCATTTATTAATCCCTCACACTTGATTTATCTGTTTATTTTATTTATGAATCAATCATGACTGTGATAATTCATTACTGTTTATTTTCACGCCCTCTTGAATATGATGCATACCATAAGAAAATAAAACTCTCAACACAAACTTTCTGCAATCTGATTGTGCCAAATAATGGAGTATCATAACATCATGTGTACTGTTTAAAAATATAACTTGGGAACTTTTTGTGTCAACAGCCTAATTTTTGGTGAGACTGATGTTGAATATATTGTCTAATGTGCATCTAAATTTCTACAGTTTTCATCGGCAGGATTTGCTATTATTGCTTCTCTTCTTTCATATAGAAATATTTTATTAGGTACAAGTTACGTTAGCATAGTAGAACATATAAAAAAAAATATTAATTTTAAATCAAACGCCAACTGAGAGAGCAAGCCTCTTGGCTCTGCTTTGAACCGCACATCACTCGACTAAAGCATCATGGCTGAGTCCCCGAGACCAAATCAGTATCTACATCAGCCTTGCAAGTTTCAAAAGAGTCTCTAACTAGTCTAAGTGTCTATGCATGCCATCACATACAATATAAAATACAAAAGAAAAGAATATAAGACCACACTTTCAATAACAGTTTTTAACATTTTATTATCTTATGCTGTGAGAACACAGGCACCACCAACTTCCTTGATTCTCTTCTCAGCAGTTTTACTGAAGAATTTTGCTTTTACAATGACAGGCCTGTTGGGGAGATGACCCTTGCCGAGAACTTTGTAGAAGCCCTGGAGATGATTAAATAAAAAAAAATGACGGTAATAATACTGACACTGAGAAGTGAGAGGCTATTATAGCAAGACATGTTTACAAGAATAGCTCTATGATTATTATTTAATCTGATAAAACTAACAAAATATCTTGGAACAGATTATCATTAATTCAAACAAGACTTTGGAATAACAGCTTTTGAAAGTAGATTCCATATAATTCCAATAACTTCATCCTTTAAATTTAATGGCGGGTCAAATGTGAGAAATAGAGGGAAAATAAAGTTTAGCATCAACAAGAACAGACTGCCTGGCAACAAGTTATCTTGCAAAACATTTTCTTATCCACCCATGTCAGAAACATGTATATATAATACATTCTCTAGCAAGGTGTAAAAATCTGCAATGGGTGAAAAATTCTCTTCCTGATAAAATATCATAGGGAATTGGAGCCCTGATACATTGCAGTAAAACTAAATTAAACTAAATCCCCCAGCTAAACAAAATCAAATTTTTGATCACCAGTTAGTTTTTTTTTCAAGGTCTCATTTTCTTTAGTCAAACCAAGAAGATTATGGCCGTCCTTAAAATTTAGGTATCCTGTATGTGCTGAACATGATAATATAATGAGTACATTGGTTACAAATAATGAGCCATCAATATCTTAGAGCCAGGGCAACCATTGCAGAGATCTAACAATCTCTATTTCTTTGCTTTGCTATTGAGGCGATACCATTAAGGAGGAAAAGAAATTTAAACTAAGAGAAGATACTTACAGCCTGACAGACATCAATAACTGGTGCTTTTTCTAGGGGTTTGCCTTCCAAGTAGCGTGCTCTTGACTGTTCACTTAGCAATGACCATAACTTGTCCACATTGATAGTTGGGCAGTGAAATTTGTTGGTTGTCTTGTGGAAGTAACGCATTCCAACTTTGCCAAAGTAACCAGGATGGCTGGAATCAAGAAACAAATTTTGTTTCAACATTTGCTTAGCTTAACAGTGGCGGGGCAATTATAATAGCAAAGTTTTTACATCTTAGCTCACTTGCAACCTAGCCTACCTAAAAATTCTGTGGACAGCACTCGCAACCCATTTCTTTCCTTTAATTTAGTACTACAGTCGAGTCCACTCATTTCGAAGTCATTCGGATGAAAAAAGGACTTTGAATTATCAGAATACATAGAGAAAGAGATTTTATAAAAATGTGGATGACAGATCAAGAATGTTGTGCAAGTGTGCAGAGGTGTGGGGGTGGGCCTAACCCCTTTCTCTCTCGTAGCCTTATTGCAGACCCTTGCGTGCAGCGTAGGTGGGCACACATACACACCAGAATCGCATGCCGCACTGAACATAATACTACATGTACTTTCTTTTACAAGCCTGGAAAAGTGCTTTCACTGTGTCAGAATAAAAAATCATGCCAAAATCACTTCGAATTAACCAGATCCTGATTTCAAAATTCGCACTAACCGATATTTTTTCATAAAGCTTAAATAGAGAAATATTCGTAAAATTAAAAAAATTAAACGACTTCGAAATATCCAAGAGTCCAAACTATCTGGATTTGAATTATTTGGACTCCTATACCAACCACACAAACAACTTACCCCCTAAAAATTTTTAACCATTGACTATTTTTATCCTCTTCAAACTTAAAATTACAAAATAAAAACATTGCACAACCTAAAATCAACCCTAAATCAGTGTAATCTGTAAGAATATTTAGATCTAACTCAATTAAGGCCTCAAATGGACATAATGTGTTGATTGTTTTGAGGCAGATGGATCTGAATAAGAATTTTTTGAGAATGATCCAGAGCTTTCAGGCATGCTGCATTTTTTTATGGCTTTAATCCTTTTTCCCAAAAATAAAATTCGTTATCTTTTTCTATAATTAAAACATACAGAAACTAGTAAATAAGGTAGCTGAAGAAAAAACTAACAGAACAAGATAAATTTAATCCACAGGTGGCAAAAGATTGCTTGATAACTTTTTATCACGTTTTCTTTTTAAAAAGTCTGTAACTAAAACTATATTGGAGAGAATAACAAGAAGAAAAGGGGTCAGTCACAAGCGAGTTAAGAAATTAATACTGTATATATGAAACTTACAAAAATTCCTTAAAATTAAAAATCACTAATTTTTAGAACAAATTGCTAAAACAACAATGCACAGTTATTTTAACACATACCATCAGAATTTTTTAGACCAATCTAGGGTCATTTAACTCAACCCCACCTATATTGATTGCCGTCGCCCATATGGACCCCTTTAGTTTGTACTATATCCCCCTATTACTTTGTGGGTGTCTTACTGTCTAATTTCTTTCCTCTTAAGTACCGGTGTTTGTGCAAATCTCATTTATACTTAGATAAAAGACACTTTAGACTTTGTTTTCATTATTTTAGTTTGGATTTCAAATTAGATTTCAATCTAAAAACGTGCTTCAAAATAGACAGTTTTTTCCCACCATTTATGGCGATTTTAAGGCCTAGTCTAGATCGAAACTTAGGATGGATCAACGCTTGAATTATCCCAGGGATGCCACAGAAACCGTTTATTATGGTTATCCTTGCAATCAGCATGAAAATAATGACATTGCACATTTCAGATTGGGAGTGTGATTGTGATGTTGGGATGGTGGTGAAGTGGGATGTTGCTGATGAAAAAAGTGAAATGGTGGTTGAGTCTGATTGAAGTTAATGATAAGTCTTAGAAAATTGGTTTACCATCATAAAACCTTGCTTTATTAAAATTAAAGACCACTAATTTTTTTTTACAGTCTATTTCATAATTTCATCTTGTTCTGTTTAATAGTAATATATTTTTTAAATGTCTAGATTTGTTCTTTGTACGGAGTTATGTCCCTCATCTTAGGATCAGGGCTTTACTTGAGCTGGGGTTGAATAAAGATAAAATTTAAAATCAAATATGTTTACAATTGTGAACAAAATAAATAACTTCCGGATGAAAGATTATATAGAGAGGAGACAACACTCTCAAATCAAAAAGCTTTCTAGTGGAAGTGTGCAACAGGTTATTGTCAACATTAACATAAACTTAATTAAATAATGAGCACAATTACCCATTCAAATGAACATATTGGGAAGATATTAAGTGAAGAAAAGAAAATTGAAAAACCATTAGATTCACCCACTTCTGAGACACCCATTGAACAGTGCAAAAAACATTGAGACATTAAAACTTTCTGATTAGGACTTCAGGAAGACATTCTTGAGTCAAGATCTCGAGCAAAAAAGTAAATCAAACATGGGCACTAATTTAAATTTTAAATAGAGGTTTGTGACATGTTAAATAAGCTTAAACTAGCCTACATTTGTATCTCCAATATATGGTGTGGGTTTAATGTACTTTTTAAAACAAGATATAGAAGAGATCATGCAAACACTTTCTTTCTTGCAGCATTTCAAAAGATAAAGTACGTGAACCACTTTCAAATATATTTTTTTCCCTCATGATCTCAAACTTTCTGGTCTTCATCACCGATCTTTTCATAAATTTACTTTTGACATTTATCAAACAAATTGTTACAATCAAAATTTTGAGAGCAACTTCAATCTAATGCGAGAAACAGAACATTTATATGTAAAGCAAATGCAAGTGCCACGTGCTTACTATTTATCAAAGTTGATTCTGTGATGATGCTGCCCACCGGCATTACCACGACCTCCAGGATGCTTGCGGTGTTTGCCTGAAATAAAAAAAAATTTTTTTTTAATTGACAGCCACAATGACCATTTAGCAGAACCAATTGAGCTGAGGACCTGATATGATTTATACAGTGGAAACCTCAAAAACCAAAGTCTGATTATTCGAATTTCTCATAAATCGAATTTTGCAAGATGATAGGTTTTTTTGCTCTTTGACTTTGTTAGAATCGAACTCATATTTCGAAGTATTTCTGATTTGATTCTCTTAATTCGAAGTCGATACCACCTAATAAGGCATCACAAAAGTGCTACATGCATCTCTCAAGCAGCAAGCAATGCTAATCACTGCCCAAGAAAGGCTGATCAGTGCGCTAACAAATCAAGAAGGGAGCACATGCATTAACAATTAAGGGCCAGTAGCAAATTCTGTACTGATATGGCTAGCAACGTGGGACGGGGGAAGGGGAGGGTTGCTCGTTGCAGGCTCAGAACACACTCACTTAATGGGTCTTAGACTCTGTTATACCAATTTTTGTAATTCGAATACTCTTAATACGAAGATTTAATCCATTCCCATACCATTCGAATTATGAGGTTTCCACTGTAGTTTAACTTTAAGGTTTAATCAGAAATGTCACTACCATAAATAAGTTAGCTTTGTAACTAGATTTTGTATGTCAGAGGTGACAACTGGCTGTAAAAAAAAAGATTGTGAATGTCATGTACACTTAGAAAATAAAATTAAGTATTTTATAAACAAAGTTTCAAACGAAATTTTAAGAAGTAGATTACTTAAACCTTTCTACAAAACAGTCTATTTTATATCAGGGTAGGGTGGTATTTATTTGTCTTAACAGTACCACTATACCAGTTATTTTAAAAAAAATTCTTTATTAGAATAGAAATAATGGGATAAAAAAGAAAAAAAAATGATTCATCTTTTAACACTGTAAAATGACAAACATTTAGTAACAGAAATGAAAAATGATATAAAAAAAAAAACATTTCTAAGTCTGATGTAGAGCAAAGCGCAACCTTTGAGTCAGAGAGAGGACTTAAATCTAGAAATACTCATATTCCATAAACTTCGAGGGAGGGCAACTTATTGCTTTTATCAATGTTATATAATGACACAAACTTTTTCATTAAGTGGAGTATGAAAAAAGTCCAAATTCTTCTGGTGGAACCAGGTACAGCTTTTGATTCAGACTTAAGTTTCAGAGGGTGGATGAAATTAAATGATAAATCTAACAAAAATAATAATAAAAAAAAAACATTACAAAAATTCCAAGCGCTTTTAATTTCCATTGCCTATGACAAGATCTAGGCCTACAGATCCATATTCACTCCTTTTACTCATCAATTATGTCCTTTGTGCCTTTGATAGAAGTCCCTAAACCAAGTTACTACTTCAAGTAATGAATTTATGAGATGATTAAATTTTTAGAGTCACAGAGGGCTCTTATATCTCTGGACAGCCTGATGAAACAGTAAATAAAACTAGAACATTTTCAAAAGCATAAGAACTCTTTAGCATATACACGTACAGCTTTGTAAACATAATTTAATGGTTTTGAAATTTCCTATCTCTGTAATATGACGGTTTTCTTTGTTGTAAATAAATACTTTTCAATATATCAGCATTTTTGTGTTTCTCTATAAGTAAAATCCCATTAAACTAAAAGTTTCGAATTGATTTATACACGTAACTGTCTCCCACACTATCATTTTCTGTGAACAAGAACAAATTTATTGAGACTAGCTTAGATCCTTACCTACCTGCTACAGAATTGTAAGGAAACGATTAAATAGTTGATATTATTGCAGTTATTGGCCCAACTCACTCTATGGTTTAGAATTTCAATTTTTTAAAATAAATTTGATATGCTGAACACGAATATGACTGTTTTCTTTGTTGTAAATAAATACTTTTCAATATATCAGCATTTTTGTGTTTCTCTATAAGTAAAATCCCATGAAACTAAAAGTTTCAAATTTGTGAGAAATATTTTATCGTGAAGCCTAAAGGTAGTTGAGCCGATATCTGCAAAGTTACCAAATAATTGAAGCACTGTACTAAACAACTTAGCACTGATTTTAAAAACGAAATCTAAACATAAAAATCACAAAATGTTACACCAGTTACCATGAAAACATATGAAAATGAAGCACATTTATAAATTAAACCATTTTTCATGTAACCAATGAATACAAGTAAAAAGCTGAAGGCATCAAGAGTTATTGATGCTTTGCCTTTTTGCAACAAAACTTTTACCTCATTAATGGTAACTGACATAACATAACAATGTGTCAATTTATGGCTTTTAAAGCTATAGGGCCTAACCAGATATTTTGAAAATATCATTTTTGAATATATGTGTAGAAAAGATTCTAACAAAATATACCACTCAATAGGCTAATTAATGACTTCTACATGACTAAAGAAGGTTTTTGTGCTTACAATTTGTTTCAGGTCTAGGGCCTTGTTTAAATCTCAGATTTTCAAGATATCTGTTACATAACATGAAAAGCATTCACAACCAAGATACTGGCTGCAATGTATGCATCAAATACATCACTTTCAACATATCTGTTAGGTAAACATTATTTTCGTGGACTTGCCCAGCATTCTATTGATAAAAACTTGGCTTTCAAGAACAAAAGTTGTGCCACAGATATTGCCATTCACAAGCATGCTTGCCTGCACAGTGATGGGCCTAGAGAGTTTTTCACCCCTTAAGTTTGCTGTGCCATGTGTGACGGGTGATTTATTACCAATCCTCCCACCAATGGCAGATGCCTTGGGTAGGCCTAGATGTCTTGTCTAGTCAGAAAAAAAAAATCGCTTTACGTAGGCTATGTTTCAATCAGCCAGGTTACACACTATTAGATCTAGTATAACCAGTTTTTGTGAGAATCAAACATGTGAAGCCCAACAAATAAACGATGTATTCTATATCTAGATTCATTCCAGTGTCAGGACAATTTAGGTGACCCACAGTCTTAAACTGTCTTTCAACAGCAACATAAATCTAGAATCTTAACAGATCAAACTCTCGCTTGGATAGATCTAAACTCTAGAAGTATACGTATTTTTTTACTACTACACCCAACTCGCACTGGCACTTGAAGTGAGCACTCTTGTGAGTGTGGGTGTAATAGTAAAAATTTACCGAAGAATATATCATTCAATGTGGTATTTCATGCAATACGAGCTCACCAATGCGGCCATGTCCATGGCTTACATGACCCCGGAGCTTTCGGGTCTTCTTCAACTTGGTGGTCTGAAGAAAGAAAAAAAGAAGATTACCTTTAAATCTACTGCCTAGGAACTTGTCTTTAGAATTTTAACTTTTTTTCCCTCAGAGAAAATAGGTATATTTTTGTTCATATTTCAACGACTTCAACTCAGCGATGAAAAATAAACCTAATGTTATTACTAAATGAATGACAAAAACAATAATAAAACTTGAAAAGACACTCAATTATCTGCAAGAGTGGGAGCACTGAAAAATAAACATCCAAGATACAATAGAGATTGTATATCATATTTTATTTAAGCCAAGTACCCTACCATTTTGTTTTGCTTCAAAACCGGAAAAGGAATATTGTGAGGGAAAGTACTCTGAAATATACTTTTCAAGGGATGCTATGCATTTTCTTTCCTTCCCAAGTTATTTCCCCTACTATCATCCGTGACGGAATCAAAACAATAGCTAACATGATCGAGAGCAGGAAGTTATGATAAATCATGATGTTTTTCAGTGAGATTTAGATCTAGATCTAGATCTTACTCTTGTGAATTTTCTTTGCCTATAATCGAATATTTTACTGTATACGTTTACTCTTGGTTCTGCACAAAGACTTCAGGACCCTTTTTTACACATTACATGAAGAAAATACCAAGGGTTAAATTACAATTACACTGGAACTCTTTCTAAGAAGTGATTTCGGATTGACTATAATGCACTGGTTCCTGAAGTTAGATTTAGCCTTCTAAATCAAGGTCTTATGTATTCATAATCTTAATATACAGGTGTAAATAGATCTGTAAAAGATCAGAATTTGGTACGTGGATTGAAATTAGATCTGGATTAATTTTTAACCTTAAATTGATTTTAAAACCAGACTTCAAGCTCAATAATTTTGTTTCTTATTAATATTATTCATGATTTTAGATCCAATCTATTTCTTCCATCCCTTTCCAAAACTTAAAGATAGGGCAAAAAGACATCGTTTTTCTTTTAGTTTTGTGTCATATCCATGCTCTTCAGCGCCTCACAATGGCCGACACCTTTGAAAAACATAAGTTGTGGAAAAGCGGTACACAAATTTCTTCTTCAGCATCAGAAATGAAGAAATTGAAAATTGAACTAAATATTTAATCATAAAAATGTCATGTGCTGACTTCTACGAACATATTTGTGAAATAAGTTTTATCTGATTAAATTACTAAAGATGACGATGAAACAAAATTAAGAAAAAAATTATAGATCTATTTTTGACCAAAGAAAAGTGAACATTTTTTTTTTTAATCCAGAGGGGTAGGCTTATACTTAAAGATCCTATTTATCAGTGATTAATACTATCTTACGCAGATAATCACCTCATTGCTACGAAATTAGTCCCAACTAAAAGCAATTATCACCTTTTACTCCAATGTCCATGCTAATTGCCAAGTGAAAAAAGAACTAGGATTTTAGCATAATCCTCCATACTATCTTTCATTGTTTTTTTATCTTCTAATTTAACCAAGATCTAGATCTAACTTATAAAATATAAACGAAAAAAAAATAATTGCCAATTCTCAGAGAAATGTTTTTTTCAAAATAAGTTACTAAGTATTCATAGCTTTGAGTATCTATTTCTAGATGTAGAAGCCAACCACTTACCTCATAAATATAATTTAAACATTGATCATCTAGATCTAAATCTTCATTTGATTTGTAGGCTTCAAAAGGCCAAGCTTTATCTAGGCTTAAGATGCTCTGAGTTGAAATATTTTAAGACATTTTCCTATTATTTTATACAAATAAATATATTAATGTTACATTGTAGTCTTTAGTCTAGACTTTACATATATATTCCATCTGTTTTTAACCTAAATATTATTTTGGTTTAGACACAGATAATCCAGGAGCGCATGATAATTAAAAGCATATGATATATATGATTTTTCTAACCTAAAATTTAATGATGAAAGATTTTAAATTTTGTAAGATCTTTGATTCACATGTCAAGAAGGCCTTTTGATTAAAATCCCTGTATTATACCGGTCAGAGCTGACAAAGGTCTAAAATATTGTAAAGTGAATGCGGCTTTATCAATATGGCGTAAATACGTTCAAAGGTTAAGAGATCATCAAGGCGTAGAGGATCCATGTACAGAGCAACCAAAGGGTTAGGGGGTCCGACCGAAAGAGATGGAATAAGAAAACTATGCGGTGAGAGGAGGATGACATAAAAAGGGCTGAGGGAAAGGAAGATAAACAGGAAGGTTTCAAACAGACATACAAACTTTTACATTTGAAAAGATTAAATAAAGACTCACAGTCAGCATATTTTGATGAAATGTTTTTCCCTTCAGGATTTTGTTGATTATTAAGTAGTCCCATTGATAAAGTTTTACTACTCTTGTTTAAAAGTGTGTTTTATTTTAATTTAAAATTTAAGGTATCAAAAGTTTGACTCAGTTTTTTTTATTCACATGGTAAAACTATAGACTTGAAATAGTTTGGTTTTTCTTTTTTAAGAATTTTTTCGTAACTTTTTATAAATATAGTTGAGTGAACAACTTCAGAGGAGTTAGTTACACCATTATGGATGATGTGAAGAGTTTTTAAATGAGCGAAACATCATTACGTGTATTGGATGTCAATCTAAGTACAATTTATAATATCTTTCAAATTTCCAGGCATACCACTAGTACCCATCACATATTGACACGGAAAAGTAAAAAAACAGCTTGTGACATTAAATCTTCTCTGAGTGTAAATTTATGGCTACAAATGAGCTACACTTTCAGATTGTCTTTGTAGTGTGCTATTTGCCAAATCCTACATGGTGCTGTGGTAGATAATTTTCTCGATGGATTCAGTTGAAACCAGGGTATGTCAGATAACACAAGCAAGCAATCTGTACGCCAGCTTCCCCCAGGAAAATTGGACAATCTGAAAAAGCGATTTGAGGATGGTGAGTGGTGTCATCATTTTTAGGTACAAGACTCCAGTGTAAGACAAAGCTAACTTGCTTTTTAAACGTTTTCTTTGTTCGATATTCCGTGCAAAACATTTTAAAGGTCTAACATGTAATAAAAGAGAAAGTAGAAGAAAATACTAATTGCTCCATCATCCCTTCCTTTCATAATTTTCTCTGTCTCTCTTTTTCTGTATCTCTCTCTCTCTCTCTCTCTCTCTCTCTCTCTCTCTCTCTCTCTCTCTCTCTCTCTCTCTCTCTCTCTCTCTCTCTCTCTCTCTTTCTCTCTCTCTCTTTCTCTCTTTTTCCAGCTGGTTTCAGTGGTGCAAGTAAACAATATTAATTTATAATGGATTTTTTAGTCTTATGTTATAATATTTTTCCCACTGTACTTTTCTTTGACTGTCTTGACTATTGGTTTGTTTATAACATATGAGGAAGTTATTGTCTTGATTCTAAATGCTGAAAGTTTTGTTCACTTTGGTACAGATCTCGGTCATGGAATTATCTGTGTTTTTTCTGTAGCAAGTTTAGGGCTGCCATTAGTGATTAAGCAAGATGCCTCACCTGTTATTTCACTTTTATTTCATAGGCCTAAAAAGCTCTAAAATTAAATTTTTATATATAGCCATTATCAATTTGTGTGCTTCTTTTTTTCTATCCAACTTGTAATTAGCAATCGACAGTGAGTTTTGTTTAAAACAAAAATTATTTTTTTGAATTGGTTTACCTTTCTAATGACCCAAAGTGTTTGACTCTCAGGAGGAACTGGAGAATTGCCATCAACCAGGGGTGAGAAGCAGACTCCACCTCCTCGCCCGCCCCCTCCACCCGCCAGGCTGAAGTCACCAGAGCGGCCAAAGTTTCCAGTTAGCAAAAAGCCACAGCTGTCGCCACCCCAGAAACGACCAGATGGAAACCAAGTCCCTCCAGTTGTTGGAGGGAAAGTATCCTGTGCAGGTGACAGCAATGGTGGTCCCGTCAAGCCACAGCCTCCAGCCAAGCCTCAGGTCCACAGAAAACCTAGCAATGTCAGTGATAAAAGCTTAAATTTGATTGATAATCCTGTGTACAGCGGCTCCCAGCTGAAAGATCAAGCTGCCGTTGCTGATCTGTACTCTAAGGTCAACAAGGCAGGGAAAAACAATGTCGATTTGCCCAAGAAGATGTCCTTGGATCAGGAGAATGCAAACATTCATCGCCGTGAGGCAGTACGCAAAAACTCAGGAGAGAGGCGAAAAACTGTTCTTTCTGTTGATTTTGAAAAGGAAGATGTTTCAGGGAGTGAAAGAGTGAGTGTGGCCATGCGAACAAAACTTTTTGATGGACAGATAGCTTCAAAGCCAGTTCCACCCAAGAAATCGGAGGCAGTGAGGAGTTTGAGCATGAGAACGTCCAGAGAAAAAATGCAAATAAGTCCAAAAGCAGTTCTTGACAGTACCAATGGAAGTGAGGAAATATATGATCCACCGTGGGACTCTACAAAAAATTCAGCAGTAGAGAAGCTAAGGCAGTCTCAACAGCCTTCAATGTCTGCAGCAAACTCTCCCCCAAATCTGACCAAACAGAGCATGGCAGGGAAACCCAGCCCTCCACCACTCCCTAGTCAACCTCCTCCAAAGACAACACGGGGTCTGAAGCCATCTTCCAGCAACAGTCCACCAAAACCTCCCCATGCAGTTTCGGTTAACCAAGATCCTCCTGCTAAATCAGCTATCTTACCTCCCAATGCTTGTCCACCAAAACCTCCCCATGCAGTTTCGGTTAACCAAGATCCTCCTGCTAAATCAGCTATCTTACCTCCCAATGCTTGTCCACCAAAACCTCCCCATGCAGTTTCGGCTAACAAAGATCCTCCTGCTAAATCAGCTATCTTATCTCCCAATCCTTGTCCACCAAAACCTCCCCATGCAGTTTCGGCTAACAAAGATCCTCCTGCCAAATCTCACCCTCCTGTCTTACCTCCCAATTCTTGTCCACCAAAACCTCCCCATGTAGTTTCCACTAACAAAGACCCTCTTGTTAAATCCCTCTCGGCTGCCCCACCGCCCAAGCCTCCGAGGACTCACGCCCACGACACTTATCTTATTTCTAAAGTTACCAAAGAACCTGAGTCTAGGGATCAGCAGACGTCAAAGAAAACAGTCGAGGCTCCATCAGATGAAGCTGAACAGCTATCAGTAAAGGACAGACTTGCCAAACTCATGCAGCTTCAAACCCCTGAGGCGTCAGGTTCAGGGTCGGGGTCCAACTCCTCGACCCTTTCTTCAAAGGAGCAAGATATCGCCATGCGCCAGAAGCCACCATCCCGACCGCCCCCGCCCAAGCACCGGCCAAACTCCGGAGAGAGCAACGCGTCCTCCAGCCCTGGCGCCACACCTGCCCGGCCGCTCACTCACTGCCCAGACACGGAGCACTCTCACGGCGGACCCATCATCATCCCGGTGTTTCCCCGCGGTCACCTGCAGAAACAGCAGCAGCAACTACAGCAACACCAACTTCATCCTCACATGGCTTACCACCGGCAAAACTCGGCCACCCATGACAGCCGGCGAAGGAACCCGACAGACGACCTCCCCCAGGAACCGAACGGGCTGAGGCCGCTCCAGAGGTTCCCGCTGCGCAAGAGCTTCAGCTCGGAGTGCGTCCACTCCAGCCGGGGGAGCTCTCTCAACCTGAGCACCGCTGCCACCTGGGGGGACAGCTCGGCTGGCACGGGAGACAACTGCCCGGACATGTCTCGCAGCGCCCACGCCTATGAAGCTGTCATAGATCCCGATGGCTACGCTGTTCCCAATGAATTCCTGCTGTTACCCAAGCAAAGGAAGAGCTTGCAGGCAGACGATCAGATGGTGAGTTCACAGTACACGTGCATTTGGCTGCCCTGTTTTCTTCATTCAATTTTTTTTCTGCTTTGATGGATGTTCCAGAAAAAGTGAAGATGGGAAAAAATGGGCTTTATGGTTCTATGACCTCCCTCTCCCCCGAAAAAAAAATAGGATAACGGTGAGGGAAAAAATTAACTTTAATGTGCGGATAATAAAATTACCTGCTATGGAAATTCTGGGTTAGACATAATAATCATAGGGTCGGTTTGGGCGGTTTTTGTGACAATTGAATGAATTGGCAGCCTTACTATCTCTGGTATGGAAATATTCAGCTGGTGTCTCATCCTATACCTGATGACAATAGAATACAACGCTGTTTTCTGTATAAGATGATTATTTTCCGAATGATGCTTTCCTCGCCATAAATGGAGACTGGGTAATTTACCAGGCACAGGGATATGGGCTATGACTCATCTTCAGGGTATGAGAGAGAGAGAGAGAGAGAGAGAGAGAGAGAGAGAGAGAGATTGTCGCGCGGATGTATGATTCATGCAGTTC